>CM016620.1:65680807-66218259 GCA_005393395.2 Gossypium australe
CTAATCGCGTTGTTGTTAGGACATTATCTTCCTCTTAAGCTAATTAAGTTCGAGTTTCATCTTATAAAACTTATATTTAGGCTAATTAATTTGTTGGGTTAAGTTTAATTAGTTAGTTAATTTGAATTAAATTATTCAATTAAATGTTTGTAATATTTAATTTTTAACTTATTATTTGAATATAATTTAATTAATTATTATTTTATTAATATATGTGTTTTATAGTTTTATTTAAAAGAAATTTTAATTATACAAGCATAATTTATAGTTTTTTACCAGATGTCATAATTACAATTACAATCAACTAGAATGCACAATCAAAATAAATTTATCATTAATGTCGAAACCATCCTTTTTTTTGAAAATGGCGAGAATCGAACTTGGGTTTTGAAATTGAAAACGGGAGTCGCCACCGATCTTTTATTAGGTGCGATCGGGCCACCTATAAAATATTTTGGTCTATGAATTTCAAAAAAAATGGGTTCGGGAGTCGGTTACGTGCGAGGAAGGATTAGCACCCTCGTCACGCCCAAAATTGGTACCAAATTGATCAATTAATGTCCTTATGTCGAAAATTGGAAATCATGAAAATGGATCTTAAAAATGTTAAGCTTTCATCGTCCCGAAAGAATAAAATATCGCATCTAAAACTTTAGGACACGATAATTTAAATCCTCGAATCCAAGATGAATATTGCCTCGTTTAGAAAATCTTATTTCGAAATAACGGAATGTCACATCCAGTAAGTTAGGACACAACATATCGAATTCTCGAAAATAAGTTTTTACTTTTATTCAAAAAAGGCTTTTATTTTTAAAGATATTTCGTTATTTAGGTTAAGCGAGAAAAATCGAGACCTAGTGAGTTAAGGTACGGTTTTCTCAAATTTCTAAATACGAAATATAGCCTTTACGAAATCAATTAATTTTGTATTGGAGAAAATGGAGCATGAATTTGTAAAAATGTGATGATACGAATGAAGATAATAGTATATATGGAATGATATAAATATAAACATATGAAAGTTAAATAAATGATAATGTATTCAGGTATATAATATAATAAAAGTAAAGAAAAAATAATAACAACGATAAAATAATGATGATACGAAACATGTATATGTAAAATGTTAATATGAACACAGCACGAAGTAATATACTAATAATAGTAATAATAATAATAATACATATATATATAGTAGTACCAAGTGAATATAGTAGTATTATAATAATAATAGTAACATACAAAGATGAAATAAACAAACAAAACAAAAAAATGAATAAAAATAATAGTAAAATAGTAATAATAATGATAGTAGATATATACAACTGATAATAATATAATAATAATAATAATAATAATGATAATAATGATAATAATAATAATAACAATACAAAATATGTACAAGATAAAAAGATATAACTATAGTACTAATACTAAAATAATAATAATAATAATAGTAAATGTAATAATAATAAGGGTATGAAATATATAATGTACTAATATAAATATAATAGTGTTAAATATAATAACAATAGTATAATAATAATATGTACAATATAATGATAATATAAATAGAACAATAATATAATAAAAGACTAAAAAGATTACAAAATAACTAAAAGGGGGTCAAATCGCATTTGAAACGAAAGCTTGGGGATTAATTCGAAATAAACTAAAAGGGGAAGGGTCTATTTGAAACGCGCGTGGAAACGGAGGGACCAAATAGACAATAACCCTTTTTTCAAAATACATGGCATCAGGGAGGATCCAATTGAAATCAGAAACAAGTTGTTGGGCCAAATTTAAAAATTTGTAAACTTAATTGCAAAATCATAAAAAGCGGAAGGACCAAAAGCGCAATAAACCCATTAATTAAAACACGCGGATCCTCCCTAGCGGGTCGGGTCAAAAACGGTCATAGTCAAAACGACGTCGTTTTGGGTGTTTAAGGCCAGCCCCAAAACGACGTCGTTTTGATAGGCTATATAAGACCAAATTTCAACAAAAAAAAATCACTTTTCATCTTCTAAAAAAAAACTCTCTTAACCCCTTCTTTTTCTCTGCAGGGGGAAAGGTCGGAGCGATTTCCGGCGGGGGAGGGCCACTGGATACCGCCGCCGGCCACCGTCGGTCACCGTCGCCGGCCACCGCACGCGGTGGCCGGAAATCGCCAAAAGGTGAGTTTTTTTTTTTTTTTTTTTTGTATATGTATGTATATATATATATATGTGTGTCTGTGTGTGTTTGCAAACAAAAAATGAAATAAAAAAAAATATATATACCTTTGAGTATTTTTGTGTTTTTTGAATCCTTTTGATTATTCTGAGCCCCCTTCCCGAAAAAAAGGTCCCTCATACATGATTTCTTTTCGGTTTTTTAACCGAATATTGAAGAAAAAATAAAAAATATAATATTCTTGTACTTTTTGCTATCGTTGCTGTTATTTGTCCTCTTTCGCAGGTGCGCTTGGTGGCTGAAAACATGGAGAGGTGGTGCGTGAGCTGGTGCTGGTGGCCGACCATGGACGGTGGGATGCGGCGCTGGGGGTTGCGGCGCTAGGGTTCTTGAAACCCTAGCTTTTCTGAAAAGGGATTCAATTTTCAGGCTTTTTGGGCCTTGTAAATTGGGCTGTTATTTTTGTTTTTCTTTCTCGGGCCCGGACGAATTGGGCCATTTACAGCTGTAAATTGGGCCTATTGGACTGTTTTTGTTTGGGTTTTAGGCCCGGACAAAATTTGGGCATTACAGCTGCCCCTCTTTGCTCATTGTCGTGTAATGAGAATAGAGCAAAGATATAAAGAAGGCCCAAATTTGTCGGGACCCGCTGGGTCTAGACTTCTTAATGCTCTTTTCCCTCCGGTAGTCTCGTTTTGACCCACCGTAATTGCTTTAATACAACTTCAACGAGATGAGTTTTGTTCTGATCCACTCTACTGCAACTTCAATCTGTTCCATATTGCCAGATTTGTTGTCTTTAATCTGCTTCCTGCAAAGCTCAGGAATGCCAGATCTTCTGTCTTCAATCTGCTTCCTGCAAAGCTCAGGAACGCCAGATCTTCTGTCTTCAATNCAGATTTGTTGTCTTTAATAATCTGCTTCCTGCAAAGCTCAGGAATGCCAGATCTTCTGTCTTCAATCTGCTTCCTGCAAAGCTCAGGAACGCCAGATCTTCTTGTCTTCAATCTGCTCCTGCGTGCCAGGACGGCCAGATTTGTGTTTTTGATCTGCTCCTGCATGCCAGGAATGCCAACTTATTGTCTCAATCTGCTCCTGCGTGCCAGGACTGCCAGATTTTGTTGTCTTCAATCTGCTCCTGCGTGCCAGGACGGCCAGATTTTGTTGTTTGATCTGCTCCTGCATGCCAATGCCAGACTTGTTGCCTTCAATCTGCTCCTGCGTGCCAGGACTGCCAGATTTGTTGTCTTCAATCTGCTCCTGCGTGCCAGGACGGCCAGATTGTTGTTTTTGATCTGCTCCTGCATGCCAGGAATGCCAGACTTGTTGTCTTCAATCTGCTCCTGCGTGCCAGGATGCCAGATTTGTCTTCAATCTGCTCCTGCGTGCCAAGAACTCATTATCTTCGATCTGCTCCTGCGTGCCAGGAATGCTAGATCTGTTATCTTCAATCTACTCCCTGCAAAGCTCAGGGAGGCCAGATTTGTTGTTTTTGACCACTCTCTACTGCCCTTCTTGAGGACATGGCATGTAGAATGGATGTCTGTTTATGCTAATGATTAGGATGTCATGACAAGGTGAGTCAGATGCTCCTATGCTATGATGCAAGCATGTTATGGGTTTGATTTTTTTAAGACGTTATAGTTTATTTATCATTTTTTGAACGCTTGACCTTTATAGTAATATTAGGGCTCGCGAGCTGTAAGTCATATGACAGATTGTCACCCCTTTACAACCTTTTCTTGTTCATCGCTCGATTCACAGTTGGCTTGTCATACCAAAATGACCCCAAAGATATATTTCAACCCCAATTGCTGACTGCTCCAAGATTCAGTCCTGTCACGTGCTTGGGGGATTTTGAACAACTGTCCTATTTGGTTTTCCTGTTTTATTTAGAAATTTTTTAAAGTAATATATGGAACTTCTTTTGTGAAGTTATTAGTTCACTACTCATTATTTTAATGCAACATGTGGCAAGGAATTGAAAAGAAAGTTGAATTAATTGTCCGAAATACAAAACTGTCAGAGAACATGTCTCAAAGAAAAAATGTCAAAGATAACAAAGGTCAGGTGCCCTGATATCGTGATCGGGCTTCTACATACAACTTCATGAAGACTATTTTGGGCTTTAGCATGTGTTTAGATGACTCAAAGTGTTTGCTGATCCCCAACTTCATTTCTTGTCTATTCAGGTGTAGCGAGATCGTCTGAATCCGCGTGCCTTTTTTTTTTTTTTTTTGACCCAAAGCGCCCTTTGCGGGTTTTCACCTTGGCCTCTTCAAGCATAGTATTTCTTGACCGAATCCGAGTTCACGGGATTGGGCAGGCTTTTTCCATCCATTTCAGTCAGGATCAATGCACCTCCAGAGAAAGATTCTTTTACCACATATGGTCCTTCCCAGTTTGGCATCCATTTTCCCCTGAAGTCCTTTTGTATGGGAAGGATCTTTTTTAGCACAAGGTCTCCTTCTTTAAACTCTCTTGGGCGAATCTTTTTATCATAGGCTCGCATCATTCGTTTTTGGTACATTTGACCATGACGGATAGCCCTCAGCCTCTTTTCTTCAATTAAGTTTAGTTGATCGTATCGAGCCTGGATCCATTCAGCTTCATCCAGTTTTATTTCCGACAAAACCCGAAGGGAAGGTATTTCTACTTCAATAGGTAGGACCGCCTCCATCCCGTAAACTAACGAGAAAGGTGTTGCCCCAGTAGAGGTTCTGACCGACGTTCGATAAGCGTAAGTGCGAATGGTAATTTCTCATGCCAATCTTTGTAAGTCTCAGTCATCTTCCCCACTATCTTCTTGATATTTTTGTTGGCCGCTTCCACCGCACCATTCATTTTCGGGCGATAGGGGGACGAGTTGTGGTGTTTGATACCGAATTGGCTGCAAATATCTGCTATGGTGCTGTTATTCAGGTTCAATGCGTTGTCAGATATAATTCTCTCAGGCATTCCATAACGACATATGATCTCCTTTTTCAAGAATTTACTGACCGCCGATTTTGTGACATTGGCATACGAGGCAGCTTCTACCCACTTGGTGAAGTAATCAATGACTACGAAGATGAATCGATGCCCGTTAGAAGCCTTTGGTGAGATTGGCCCGATAACATCCATGCCCCACATAGAAAAGGGCCACGGGGAAGTCATCACGTGTAAAGGTGACGGGGGCACATGAATTTTATCTCCGTAGATCTGACATTTATGGCATTTCTTGGCATATTTGATGCAATCCCCTTCCATAGTGGACCAATAATACCCGAATCTCATAATCTGTCTGGCCATTGTAAAACCATTAGCATGTGTTCCACAAATGCCCTCGTGGACTTCCTCCAAGATCTGCTTAGCCTCAACAGCGTCCACACACCTAGTAGTACTTGATCCTTTCCTTTTTTGTACAGGATGTCACCATCTAGGACGTAGTCAGAGACCAATCTTCTGAGCGTCCTTTTCTCATTCTCCGTCGCATGTCTGGGTATCCGCCGTTTTTTATATATTGCAACACATTCTGATACCAAGGGTGATCATCTTTTTCCTCCTCTTCCAGACTACAACAATAAGCTGGGGCTTCGAGAATACTCATCTGAATGGGTCTCATATCTTCTGGCGGTTTATCTTGGTCATAGAAGCCAGAGTTGCCAAGGCATCCGCCATTTGGTTTTCGTCACGCGGGAGGTAATTGAAAGTAATGTTATCAAACTCCTCAATCAATCCCAAAACTACTTTCGATATTCAATTAGTTTAGGGTCTCGGGTCTCCCATTCCCCTTTGAGTTGATAGACCACTAGTGCAGAGTCTCCGTACACTTCTAACACTCTGATCTTCCGTTCCATGGCCGCCCGGATTCCCATGATACAAGCTTCATATTCTGCCATGTTATTCGTGCAATCGAAATCCAATCTACACGTGAACGGATGATGATCACCACTAGGAGACACCAAGATTGCCCCAATTCCATTTCCCACAGCATTAGACGCTCCATCAAAGTTCAACTTCCACGGCATTTCTTAACACTTGCCACATACATCAATTCTTCATTAGGGAATTCAAAGCTCAAAGGCTCGTAATCTTCCAAGGCTCTGCTAGCCAGAAATTCTGCTATTGCACTCCCTTTTATGGCTTTTTGACTTACGTAAACTATGTCAAATTCAGATAGCAAAATCTGCCACCTTGCCATTCTCCCATTCAGGGCAGTCGACTCCATCATATATTTCAACGGGTCAAGCTTTGAAATTAACCAGGTTGTATGGTATAACATATATTGCCTTAGTCTTCGGGTTGTCCAGATCAAGGCGCAACATAGTTTTTCGATCGATGAATATCTCATTTCACATTCGGTGAACTTTTTGCTGAGATAGTATATCGCCTTTTCTTTCCTCCCCGACTCATCGTGTTGTCCAAGCACGCATCCCATGGAATTATCGAACACTGATAGGTACAGTATCAATGGTCTATCTGGATTTGGTGGGGATAGTACTGGGGCAGTCGACAGATATTGTTTGACCTTGTCAAAAGCTCTCTGGCATTCTTCGTTCCATATCCCTTGGTTGTGTTTCTTGAGGAGACGGAATATAGGATCGCACTTCTCGGTTAACTGTGAAATGAACCGAGCGATGTAATTTAGTCTTCCAAGAAAGCCCCGAACTTCCTTTTGAGTACGTGGTGGAGGCAAATCTTGTATGGCTTTGACCTTGTCCGCGTCAACTTCAATTCCTTTCTCGCTAACCACGAAACCCAGTAGTTTCCCTGACCTAGCTCCGAAAGTACACTTGGTTGGGTTGAGTTTTAATTGGAACCTCCTTAATCTTAGGAACAATTTCTTCAAAACTTCAACGTGTTCCTTTTCCGTTCGAGACTTGGCGATCATGTCGTCAACGTACACTTCTATCTCTTTGTGCATCATGTCGTGGAACAAGGCCACCATGGCCCTTTGGTATGTTGCCCCTGCATTCTTCAACCCGAATGGCATTACTTTATAACAGAAGGTGCCCCATAACGTTATGAAGGTGGTCTTTGCCATGTCCTCAGGGTGCATCTTGATCTGATTATATCCGGAGAATCCATCCATAAAAGAAAACCATGAGTACCCCGCCGTGTTATCTACCAACGTGTCAATATGGGGCAAAGGGAAATTGTCTTTTGGGCTGGCTTTATTTAGGTCTCTGTAATCTACACACATCCGAACCTTTCCATCCTTTTTTGGGACAGGAACGATGTTGGCCACCCACTCTGAGTATTTGACCACCTGTAGAAAACCAGCATCATACTGTTTCTTTACTTCCTCTTTTATCTTCAATACTACGTCAGGCCTCATCCTCCGTAGTTTTTGCTGTACTGGCTTACATTCTTCCCTTATGGGGAGGCGATGCACTACAATATCAGTACTCAGACCCGGCATGTCTTGATATGACCATGCAAAGACATCTTTGAATTCCCGAAGTAGTTCCACTAGATTTTGTTTCGTTTCCTCGGTTATGCGTGCTCCGATTCTCACCATCTTTCCTTCTTCTAGGGATATGTTCTCCACCTCCTTGTCGTGGGGTAGGATTTGCTTCTCTTCCTGTTGTACCATTCTCAACAGATCCGGGGGTAAGTTACCATCCCTGTCACCTTCAAACTCTTGAGGTTCTTCCAAACACATGTCCTGCTCAAAATGGGCCTCTAAGCTTGTAGTGTCGTCGCTTACATCGTTGATATCTAGGGACCTGTGATGGGTGCCAAAATGTATGAAGAATGAATTTGTGGACAATTATTCATGCCATGGATGAGCAAAAAAGAAAAGAAAAACAAACAGAAATTTGCTTAGAGGAAAACACGGAATATTTGTGACAATAAACCAAGATGCATTTCATTTAAATAAAGATTTCTGAACATTAGCCCGTTTCTCAAAAGAGATTTTATTGTTCTTAGGCTTAAAACAACAAACGTGTTCTCGAATATTACTCTGTGGAATTTCTAAAAACTACAGGCAATTCCTCCACAGTCCAATTGTTCAAAATGCTCCCGAGTTCACAAGGACGAATGCCCGATAGGTTCCTTGGTCCAGCTTCTCCTTCATCTATAGCGTTGATGTGAGGACCTTCATTCGGCAACCCTCTCTCGAAGTGAATTATCCCTCCCGATACGAAGGTTTGGGCTATATGGGGGAACGTCATTGGTTCCCACATGATTTCTTCCCCCTTTAGTCGTGCTCTTCTTCTCTCCTGTTTCTTCTCCATTTCCCTTCTCATTTCATTGGCGTTTGGCTTAAAACCCAGGCCGAAACGGTCTCTCTTTTCTTTTGGTGACGGTACTTGAACTTCTCCCTGGAGGCATCTGCCTAGCCCTCTTCCTGGTAAGGCCCCCTTACTGATCATCATTTGTAGGCCCATCCTCGTGGTCTTGGATATCTTGGGTACCGGAATTTTAGCCCCCTCACGGACGAATGTCGCGTTGACGAACTCCAAAGACCGAAACGAGCATTCAATGGCCTCCTCGTTTGCCTCCACATATGGCGCATCATTGGTAACTGTTGCTATGATGTCTTCTTCCGCGTTAATAGTGACCAATCGACCATCTGCCACCAGCTTTAGCTTTTGATGGAGGGATGAAGGTACTGCCCCTGCTGAATGAATCCAGGGTCTTCCCAATAGGCAAGTGTATGAGGGATTGATATCCATCACTAGAAAGTCGACTTCATATGTATTCGGCCCGATTCGTAATGGTATGTCTATCCTTCCCATCACTCTTCTTTCGGTGCCATCAAACGCTCTCACTATGTTTTGGCATGTCTTCATGTGAGAACTGTCTATTGGCAACCTTTTCAAGGTCGACAATGGTAAGACATTCAAGGCCGACCCGTTGTCAACTAATACGCTAGGTAGGATGGATCCCTTACAGTGAGTAGTTATATGCAGGGCCTTGGTTGATCCCATGCCTCCAGATGGAATCTCATCGTCGCTGAAGAAGATAAAGTTATTAGCACTTATGTTACCAATTAATCGGTCAAGTTTGCTGACAGATATGTCTTTGGTAACGTAAGTCTCGTTCAGTACTTTCATCAATGCTTTGCGATGTACTTCCGAGCTTAATAGTAAAGCTAGCACCGAGATGCGGGCCGGTTGCTTATGCAATTGCTCCACCACGCTGTACTCACTGTGCTTTAAGAACTTCAGGAATTCTTTCGCTTCTTCCTCTCTTACAGGTACATTGATGAGGGTACTTGGTTCTTCCTCCGGCTCGACTGTCATAGCTTTAGATTTTGCCAGGTTTATTCTGACGCCTGTTGGGTCATAACGTCTTCCGCTTCGTGTATGGAACCCTTCCTTTTGGTTTTCATTTTCCGTGCTGGTTGAACCACCTACCCCGGGCATTGCCACGTTACAGTTATAGCTCCATGGTACCTTCTTGTCCTCCTCATAAGGGAAGGATGCGGGTTTCTTGATTATAATCTTAGGCATCACTTGAGCTTTGCTTCCTGAGTTGCTCGGGCGGGAAATGATGATCTTTGGAAGCTTGGCCTTTTGGCGGGTCAGTTCTCCTTCTGTCGCATGTATGTCCCCCTCCTCCGAATTTTCTTCATAAAATTCTAATTCTTTATTGTCCATGAAGCCTTGCACCAATAGTTTAAATTCTGTGCAATCTTGGATCTTATGCCCTTCCGCTCCGTGGAAGGCGCAGTAATTTCCAGGCTTTTCGCTTCTTCCTTCGAGACTTGACTTTATCAGCCCTCTTTTGACCATTTCCCCCCATACGACTATTAGTGGGGTCCTCACATCCGAGATGTCTTCCTTGGTCTTTCTTGCTCTATCCTTCCCGATCATGTTTACCGCTCCATCCCCATGATTGGGTAATGGGTTCCCAGGCAGATCGTCAAGCTCTATGATTCCCATCTTGATAAATTTTTCGACTACCTTTTTTAAGGCAGTGCAATTTTCGATCGAATGGCCTGTTATTCCTGCATGGTACTCGCATTCGGCATTCGGGTTGTACCATTTGGGGAACGGGGGTTGTAATGGTTTTAGATAATACGGGGCTACGATGTGTGCGTCGAATAGGCGTTGATACATCTCTCCGTATGTTATCGGGATTGGCGTAAACTGAGGCCTCTCAAAATTCGGTCTTGGGCCTAGCTCTTGCCCCGTCGTCCCTTGCTGTTTAACAGCTACGACTTTTGGTGAATTGACAGTGACTGCCTTCGGGTATCCTTTACTATACGTACTCACGTTGTTCACTTCATTATCCTTTTTTCTAGGGACGGATCTCCTTGTAGCCTCACCTACTTCAATCCTTCCACCTCTTATGGCATTTTCGATCATCTCCCCCGCCAGGACTATGTCCGTGAAGCTTTGCGTTGTGCTCCCCACCATGTGGGTGATAAACGGGGCCCTCAAAGTACTGATAAATAGCTTGACGGTCTCTTTCTCTGAGAGGGGTGGTTGAACCTGTGTAGCTACTTCTCTCCACCTCTGGGCATACTGCCTGAAGTCCTCATTTGGCTTCTTTTCTATGTTTTGCAATGTTATTCTATCCGGCACTATTTCCGTCACGTGCCCATATTGCTTCGTAAAAGCTTGTGCCAAATCCTCCCATGAATTAACTTGAGCACGGGTTAGCTGGTTATACCATTTGGCCACCGATCCGACTAGACTGTCTTGAAAGCAGTGGATCAAGAGTTGATCATTCTCGGCGTATCCCGCCATCCTTCGACAGAACATCGTTATGTGGGCTTCTGGGCAACTGGTCCCATTATATTTTTCGAACTCCGGCGTCTTGAATTTTGGCGGGAGTATTAAGCCTGGGACTAAACTCAACTCTTTTACCTTAACACCAGGGCGATGGCTGGCGTTTTTCAAAGCCTTGACCTCCTCCTCCAACCGTTTACAACGGTCCTCTAACTGTCTTGAGGCCTCCGCTCTTGTCTCTTCTATCATGTCAAAATCAGGGACAACCAAGTTAGCAGGGTTATCCCCTAGGTTGGATCCGGAACCTGCTTGGAAATTCGCGGGGGGTCTGATATTATCTCGGCCTTGTTGGGGCCTAATCGTGACAGGTGGCCTCGGCAAGTATTCTCCTGGCTGTATAGGTGCATGAGGCGGGGTAGCATCCGAAGGAGTGCCTTCATTTTCTTCTCCGATAATAACCATTGGGCCCTTTCCTTTTTCCAGAAACCCATTCAGTAGTTGGGTCATTTGGGTCATTTGAGCCGACAAGTTTTTCTCAGACTCTTTCATCCTGTTCGTCATATCCTGCTGAATCTGGGTCAACTGTTCTTGTGTTTGTGCCATTTCCTTTTGGAGTTGCTCATATCTTTGATCCATTTTCTTAGACTTAGCTCGCGTGCCGTATGGGTGTTCAGTTTCCAGGTTTCACTTTTCTCTTTACCGTCTGTTAAGTTTAACCAATTAGGTTCTTTTTATAAACTTAAATGCATGTAATATGATGCGATGCAAATGCAGGAATGCGAAAAGAAGGTATCGATTCTGGTCAACTTCATTTTAGAAGACTTTATTAGAAGGCAAGATCCTTTACATAAAGCGGACTACAAATATGCTTTGGCCCTTAAACTCAAAGTTTTGATTTTTCTAAGTAAAGAAGTCAGCTCTTGGTTACGATCCGCCTGTAGCTCGTACTTCATGCTTACGATCTCAGCTTGAGATGCCAGGGCCTGCAGGTGATCAGCCACTTCCCGAATCTGAACTATCGCTTCGCCCATGAGGTAGTCTCGATCTCTAACTTGCTGGTGGGAATGATGAAGTTCCTCTTTCCATTGCCCTTCCCTTGCTTCTAAAAGTTCAATTCGGAGCTCGCAGCCATGTAATGTTGTCTCTAATCCTTCAATCTTTCCCTTCATTTCTTCGATTCTGTTTAGACTCAACTTCAGTTCGTCTTCCGAATCGCGCCTTTGGTAGTGGTGTAGGGACCGCCCAAGTTCAGCCACCTTAGCTTTTAACCCTTTCTTCTCTTTGTGGCTTTCTGCCATATCTTTCCTCAGAATCTCATTTTGTGTTTGCATTTCCTGAAACCTTTCCTCCCAATTGCTAGCTTTGGCTTTCTCCTCCTGGATCTTGCGTCGCCATTGCTCCGGAGTTGTTCCTAATCCAGCGTTCCTTATGGTCAGACGCATCTTCTTATATTCCTTCTTCAGGTCATCTCGGTCTTCCTCTACTTTCTCTTTTTCTTTTCTTAACTTCTCAGTCTCTGCCTTTTGCCCATCTACGTCTAATTTGAGGAGCATCTTCTCTTCTTCCAACCTCTCTATTTTCCTTTCAAGTTCCGCACTCATCTTTTCAAAATCTCGTTTCACAATCTCCAGTTCTGACGGAACTACTCGCAAATATTCCTCTTTTGACCGGGCACCCTCGGGCTTTCGTTCAGGGATGTTATCATTGATCCTCCTAGTCCTCCATTCTCTATACTCCGGGGTCGTCATCGGGCCTACGGATAGTTTTTTCATTCGATGAATCTGATTCCAGGCACTAGAGATTTCTTTAACCCTCTTTTTATAGCTTCCCCCTTCATATGAAAACTCACCTTGAGCCAACCCATACGTCGTTGGCACGAACTGTCTTGAATTATATTGTCTCAAGACCAGTAGAGGGGCATATGCAGTGGCACCCCAAATTCCTAGTAGAGGAACCCAGTCGAAGCTTCCACAGCGATAAAGGATTTGGTCCGTAGTCAACCACGGAACTTTCCACCCGATGTCACCTTCTTGAAGGTTTTGGAAGAGCGCGATCCAATTTTCTTCGGACACATCCTCTCCTCTAGGTGTAGCCGCTATTTCTTCTAAAGGGGAGTAATTATCCGTCATGAACCGATAGGACCCCTTCTCCACCTTCCAGAAGTGACTATAGAACCAAGCCAATAATAGCTGCGCGCATCCAATAAACCTGCCTTCGCCCATTCTTCTACATGCATTCAGGGATCTGAACGTTTCGGCTAAGATGGCGGGAACAGGTGTGACTCCTTTGTCTAATCGGCTGAATAGATCGATAACCGCTTCATCAATGTGCCTCAAAGCTTTTGGGAAAATTATCAGACCGTAAACACATAGGGCAAAGACGTCAATCCTTTTTTTTGTATCGGGATGCGCCAAGATCAGGTCTCCCAGACATGTCCATGGTATGCATTTACCTCCGCCTTTCCTTTGCATTCTAGCTGAGACCCATTGTCCGCTCATCCCGGTGATGTTCATTAATTTCTTCACTACGGTTGGGCCGTTGACTGCTTTGGAATAGGCCTTGTCGACTTGGATTCTCGGGCAACGTAACAGAGTCGTATATTCTTCTACTGTGGGGACTAGATCCACCTCCCCAAAGGAGAAACAGCTATAAGCAACATTCCAAAATTGGGTCATTGCTCGGAATAGATACTTATCTATTTTGACATCAAGCAGGTAAGGCAGATCACCGTAAGTACCATAGAACAGCTGCTTCGTCTCGTTATCCCACTGAGCCCAGATTTCTTTCAATTCTTGGAGCTCGTTTTGTGTGACGCTGATATTGGTGAAACCCCGTAGTTCCGACACATATCCCTCAACTAGGCTATCCCCTTTTTCAATTTGGCATTGTTCTGACCATGTGCGGATGACCGCGTTGTCTTCCACTTTATCAAGGAATTCGCTTTCCATAACCAGCTTTCTAACTCAGAAACTGACCGTGAACCAATGCCTCTTAAAATATGAAATGATATGCACAAAGAGAATAAAACACAAGAAGTTAGTACCATGGAATACAAAACGAGTGAAAAAATCAAACATCTATGTGGGTAACTACTAAGGTTTGACATAGTCTAGCTCGGGGTGGGTTCTTAAGCTCTTTACATGTGGTTGAGTTCTAAAGTTCGAGGTACCCGAATCAGCAGATTCCTCGATCCTCACCCATTATAGGCTCATATGGACCGAGTTCGATTCAGGGGAATACATTTCTCTATGGCCGTGCGGAAGTGAAAACTTCACGAAGACATAGGTACGGATGTATTCCGAAAGCAGTCCACTAGCCCATGCGGAGGTGAAAACCTCACGAAAGCATAGCTTCTCGCTCCCACTTAAAGGTGAGACCACAATGGTCATGCAAATATGAATGCAGAAATAACGACATTATTGCAACCTTCGTACCCACAGAATTGAAAATGGAGAAAAACGATCTCGATTTTAAAAAACTCAAATGAATTGAAACGAAAATCCTTCCCGCCTCGAAGTATCGAGATGCCATATCCAGTAAGTTAGGACACGGCACGCCCAATTCTTGAGAGTAAGATAGGATGCGATTCGTATCATTGCTATTTTGAAAATTCTTATCTCGAAGTGACGAGATGCCACACCCAGTAAGTTAGGGCGCAACACTTTATACTCTCGAGGATAAGTTTTTGTTAAGAGGAGGATGATTTTTTTTTAAAACGATTTTCCCAAATTTTGACAAAAGGACAAAAAAGTGATCAATTTTATGGCCAGACTCTCTTATCTTGTCCCCAGTGGAGTCGCCAAGCTGTCGTAACCATTTTTTGACAAAAATGGAAATCGAACTTGGGTTTTGAAAAATAAAAAAAAACGGGAGTCGCCACCGATCTTTTATTAGGTGCGATCGGGCCACCTATAAAATATTTTGGTCTACGAGTTTCAAGAAGATGGGCTCGGGAGTCGGTTACGCACGAGGAAGGATTAGCACCCTCGTCACGCCCAAAATTGGTACCAAATTGATCAATTAATGTCCTTATGTCGAAGGTTTAAAATTGGGAAGATGGATTTTAAAAAATATGATCCCTTGAAATATTTCAAATAACGAAATGTCACATCCAGTAAGTTAGGACACGACATATCGGTTTTTTGAAAATAAGTTTTATATTTTATTCAAAAGATCTTATTTTAAAAGATATTTCGTTGCTTAGGTTAAACGAGAAAATTCGAGACCTAGTAAGTTAAGGCACGATTTTCTCGAGTTTCTAAGCACGAAATATTATGAAAGACATCGACTTTATATGGGTTAAAATGTAGCACGAAGTAACAGAGTACGAAAACTAGGATACAACGCTAACGAGCGTACAAAACACGCACTAGATGCAAACAATAATAATGAGCCGAAAATGAAACAAGTAAAGTCGATATACTAAAAGGGATACCAATATTAAGACATAAAGACTGAAAGGGGTTAGTCACGATGAGAAAAATAATAACGATAATAATAATAATAATAATAGAAATAATATTAATGATGCAGAATATGTACAAGGTAAATAACGTAACTATAGTAATAATACTGAAATAATGATAATGATAGTAAACGTAATTATAATAGTGATAAGGGTGTGAGATATATACAATATATTAACATAAATATAGTAACGACGATAGTAATAATACTAATACTAATAATACTAATAAACATAATACTAGTGATAAGATAATAATAACGGTAATATATACAACATAATGTAATAATATAATAACGATACTTAATCGTAATGATAATGACATAAAAAAAAATACTGGAATAATAATAATAATAAGTATAGCATAATAATGTAAGGCATATGCACAAGATACTAACGATGATATAACAATAATATTATAATGATAGAGCAATAATAATAATAATAATAATAATAATAATAACAATAATAATAAGAGACCAAATCAAAACCGAAATGAAGTCAAGAGGGTAAAATAGTAATAAGATGGAGCGAAAAGGGATTGGGGACCAAAGCACAACGCGCGCTACAACAAGAGGGGCCAGTTGAGCAATTTAACCCTCCCTATGAAACGCGCGTTTAACCAGGGCTTGATCAAAATTCGAACGAAACCGAGGGCCAAATTAGAAACACCCGAAAACTTGATTGTGGGAGTCGGGAAATGGGGGAGGATCATACGCGCAAATTCCCCTTTAGAAGGCAGACGCGCGGACCCTGTATACGGGTCGGGTCGAAGCGCGGGTCTGCCTCTTTCAGAACGGCGCCGTTTCGACTTTTATTTAAATAAAGAAAAGTTGTTTTTTTTTTTTGAAATCATTTCTTTTGCTAAAAAAAAACTCCCGAAACCTCCCCCATTCTCTCCTTTCCCCCTCTCTTTTCTCTCTTCTTTTCACTTCGGCTAGGGTTTCTCTCGAAACCCTTTACGCCGCCGATCGGGCTCCTTTACTCACCCCCTCGCGCCACCGATCCACCATCGTGTCGGTGATCAGTGGAGTCTCGGGATCAGGCCTCCGACGACGCGCGCTGTAAATACAGGTACGATCTTCTCCCTTTTCTTTTATTGTTGTTTGTTACGGATTTTAGGTGTAAAAAGACAAAAGCACGGAGGTAAATAATGATCGACCGATAGAGAAAGAAAATCAACCTTAAAATACTGGTTTTCTGATTTCTGAACACTGCTTTTTTGTTTTCGGTTCGTGCCCGATTACAGGAGTTTTCTTGATCTCGAATCGTCCAAAAAAGAAGAAAAAGAAGCCCCCGATACATCGTTTTGAGTTGGCTTTTATAGCCGAACAAGTGATGATAATAATAATAAAAAAACACAAAGTTTCTCTGCCATTTTCTTGCTGTCCTTGTTTGTTTCCTCGCAGGTATGGGCACCGGCAGAGGCGTGCGAGGACGGTCGTCGCGAGCACATGGGCACAGTGTCGATGGCTGAGTGGGTTGCGGTAGTCGAGGTGGCTGGTGGTATGCACATGGCCAGAGGCTGCCATGGATGTTGCGGCGCTGATCCGTTTTTAGGGTTTCAAAACCCTAGATGTTCCAGAGAAATTTTAGGGTTTTGGGCTTGTTTGTAGACTGGGCCGAGCGGGGTTAAATTTTGGGCTTCATGGGTTTGGGTTGGTATATGTAATGGACTTTCAGGACTGTTTATTATTATTATTTTTTTATTGGGTTTTTAATGGGTTAGGCCCGGATAAAATTTGAGTATTACAGCTGTAAATTGGGCTTATTGGACTGTTTTTGTTTGGGTTTTAGGCCCGGACAAAATTTGGGCATTACAAGTAGAATACCGAGTTTCCTTTCTTTTTTCTTTTTTTTTTTAATTTCTAATATGAAACGTTTAAGAAAAAAAAAACATTTTTTTTTTCCTTCTTTTTTCTTCAAATTATTGTTACTGATTTATATTTCAGCGTCTTTCATTTACCTTGTTTACGAAGTCCGACGTCATGAGAATGTAAAATGCTGGGTTCTATTTTTTCCATTTTCTTGTAAATTTTTAACCTTTCTTTTATTATTTTTTTTCTGGATGAGATTGCATTGCTAATTAACAAAGCTTCAGCTCACCATGAATTGTGCTTTTTTCATCTTCAATTTCATGATTTGATTTTTCATTTTTTTTAATCACAATATACTTTTTTTTTTCTATTTTTAACTTATTTTTTATTTTTATTTTTATTTTTTGCATGTCTTTTCATTTCCAATTTGGATTTCGTGATGTCAGGGGTGTAAAGATGAAATATTATTTACTTTTATTTTTAATTTTTCAATTTTCAAGTTTTATTTTCTCTTGTTTTGAAAATCAATGTTCTTAATAATTTATTTCAATTTATTTCATCTAGATATGATATTGTTGCACCGCTGAAGAATAAAGTCGAAAGAGAAAAGGTAAATCAAAAGTCGTACAACACTTATTGCGTTGACATGTAAAAAGAACTCGAATTTACATTGTTAAGGTTGATCTAGATTTTTAAACTCATTTTTCGTCAACCACACGTTTGTATATTTTATATTTTGTCGACCAACAAACGTTTTCATTAACCATTTCGATAGCATCTAAATGACAACGCACAAGGCTTTAATTTTCAAGTTTAGTTTTTTCTTTCTTTCGTTTAATCTCAATAAGCGTTAAAAATTTGTATTAATAAAATGTGGTAAGTAATATTAATAGTTATGATAAGTTAATTATTTTATTTAATTACATAATAATATTACAAACATTTTTACAGGTACGATACGATAATTGACTGGAAAAGTAAAGGTAAATATATTTAAATTAAAATTTGAAAGTAACTTTAGCAAATATGTTTCATTATGTGGTTGTTGATAATACTTGAAAGTAACTTAACCATTATTCTATCTCATGTTTCCATGAAGGTATCATATGTTTGCTCGTCTTGTTGTAAGTATCCCAATGATATTGATATTCTTATTGTTTGAGATTCTCACGCATCAAATATAAAAAAAGATAAGATCTAAATATTTTACAGACTAGAATTGATTTAATTTTGAAAAAATAAAATATTAATCGCATGTAAAGTAAATTATTTCTATGATTAATTATTTGAATGAAGCATGAATTCAAGATTTATATTGCCTGAATTTAATTTTTTATTATTATTGAAAATTAGTGGGTTGTAAAATAGAGTGAAATTAAAAATATAGTAGAAATATGAATTTACCCTAAAATTCGTTAATATTATTTTTTCCTTTAATATGGGTTGCACCAAACCCAAGATCACAGAGGGTTTCATATTAAGATATTACTTTGAACATAGGGTTTAACTTGAGTTTTATTTGATTATTATAGTGCCATTAAATTTTTAACTATGACTTTATCATATTTGAATGAGTATGTAAGTTTAATTTATTTAATTTTAAACTTGCTTTGAATTGTATACTTATATATACATAAGTTCAATTTATTTTAAACATGATTTATGATGAATATATATATTTGAATTAGTTATAAGCCAAAAATAAAATGTTAAGAAAAGAAGGAAAATAATGGAAATTATTTTGTTTGGAAAACCCATAGTTGATTGCTGGAAATAAGTGTGATAATATGGAAATGAATATCTAGGAATGGTTGTGGCTAGAAAGGATTTGGTACTTAAGAGTGCCATGTACACCACTTCTCTTTCATGAGATCCTACCTGGTGCTTTATTCATCATCTATGCTTACTATTCTAGTATCTAATTAGGATGAAAAACTCGATCCTTATCTATGCAAAAATCAAGAAAGGAGAAATGATAATCTTGATAAGCCAAATGTCAATATAGTTGAAGTAGATAATATAACTTTTGTTGTCATTTCTCAAGTAAATATTATGACTAATGTGAAAAAGTAGGTAACAGACAATGGTGCCGCTCGACACATTTGTGGTAATAAAGATGCCTTTGTACCTTACTCTAAGTGGAAATTAGGAGAAGAGGTTGTCTATTTTAGAAACTCTTGAAACTGCACATGTGCTTGGAGACTGCAAGGTTCTGTTCAAACCAACATCTAGAAAGACATTAGCCTAAGTGAGATGTTACATATTCCTAATGTTTAAACCAATTTAGCTTTTGCTGGATAATTAGGAAAAGTTGAAGTGAAAGTTACATATGTGATAAGTGTTAAAAGTAACATGTTTTAATCCAGTTCTTAATGCATTTTTGGATGATTATTCGATGTTAATGGTGAATTATATGCTCCTTGTAAGAACCCAATTTAGCCTGGGCCCATGTCAATAAAACAAACCAATTTTTTTAAAACCAAAATAAAGTGTCCAAAGTCCTTTTACAAAATAACGGGCCCGAAACTATTAAAACGGCCCAGACTACTAAACTGCCCAATAAACCATAAACCCATTACAACACAAAATTAACCCAAGGAAATATACACAGCCCGTTAACCGTGGCCCAAAACACTAAACCCTTTCAACCCAAAATCCAAACCCAAACACTACCGTAGCCTAATTAAACTCCATGGCCCAATAGCATTGTTTGGCCCAGTGCCTGGACTATTTCAGAAGACCTAGGGTTTCTGGAAAACCTTCGCGCCGCAACCTAGCCACCAGCCTTCATCACCGCCGAGATCTTCGTTATTAACATGCAAAAGGAAAGAAAAACACAACAAAAGTAGCAAATATGGAAAAATAGAATCTGTACTTTGATTATTTTGGGCTATAAAAACCCTATTATAATCTGTAAGAAAGAAAGGAGGATTTTTTTTACAAAAGCAATAATACGAAAATCAAAGAGGAACAGAGGTGATTTCCACTTCTATATTTTGTTTAATTTTTGCTTCGTTTTTTAATAGCTTTCTTTTCTCATTTCATACATACAAAGCACAGTAACATTGAAAAAGAAAACGATTTTGTTTTAAAAAAAACAAGAAATCAAAAGGAAACAGTTATTATTTGTTTTTATTACTTTTTATACAAAATATCATAAAATAAAAAGAGAGCGATTACCTTTCGGACAGTCTGAAAAGGGGAGTTTTAACCCTCCAGCCGCCGTGCATGGCCGCGCTGACGGTGGCGCGTGAGGCACGTTCGGTGGTGGCTTGTAAGGCTGATGGCCGGATTTCAAACTGGAAAAAGGGAGGTTTGAGAGAATTTTCAGAAGGTTTTTTTTTTTTTTAAAAAAAATAAGTTTCAAATGATTTTTTTTTAAAACTTGATTTATATAGCAACATAAAAACGACGCCTTTTTTGCTTAAGTCAATAAGCACCAAAACGACGTCATTTTAAGGCCAAAGGTCTGCGCGTTGACTAGACCCGGGGAGGATCCGCGCGTTTTTGTTAAAGGGTCTAATTGCCCTTAAGCCCTTCCGCATTATTGAAATTTTATAATCACGTCCAATTTACATCTTTCTTTATTTTCAAAATGGCCTTGAATTATGGCCTCTGTTTCAATTTGGTCCCTAAGGCCATTTTAAAGGCAAGTGATGGAACGACGCCGTTTAGGAGATAGGGCATAATTGCCCAATAAGTCCCTATAGTTTGGCGTGCGTTCCAACATCATCCTTTTTACAATTTTACTTCAAATTTTTTTTTTATTCTGATTTGATCCTTGTTTCTTTGATTTTTAATTCTTTTTATTTTCATTTTCATTCTTATTTTTAATTATTTTAGTATTATATATGTATTAAATTATTACTATTTATTATTTATATTAGGTTATTTTATTAAGTTCAATATTATTTATATATTACATATCATTTTAAAATTTGAATATTAGTTATAATATTATATATATTTTTTAAATTTTGTATATTATATTATTATATTATATTATACATAACATTTAAAGTGTTTTATCCTTAATATGGTATAAATTTTGTATATTGTATAACATATATTGTTTATATTGTTTATTTTTAAATATGTAGTTTTTATGCATATATGTATTAGATTATTGTATTATAATATATTTTTATTTAAAGTTATATAATATTTATTTATTTAAAAATGTATCTTACTTATTTTCTCATGAATATATATATTATCTTTTTTAGAATTTGCCATATTGTTTTTTATTATTATAGTATTTTTTAAATACATTATTCACCTTATTTTTTTATATACATTTAATCTTGTGTAAAACTTTCATGTTTATTCCTTGATTTCTTTTTTAAAATAGATTTTTTATTGTCTGCTTTCTATCTTTTATTTGATCATTCATATTTTTAAGAATAAATTTGTAATCTTTATTTACCTTAGCATAATTGTTATGTTGCTTGCATTATTTGCATTATTTGTTATGTTATTATTTTTACTTAGTAAAATGCTCTTTGAAATTTATGTTTGGTAATGTACTAATGCCACATTTCATTCAAATCATTGTTTTAGAAAATGTATTTCATTTTTAATTGCAACTATTTATCCAAAAAAGTACTTACTTAAATAAAATAAGGAAGTCTCGAGGAAATTGTGCCCTAACTCACTGGGTTTCAATTTTTTTCGTTGAATTTACATAGCCAAGTATCCTTTTTGAAATAAAAAATTACAAATTTTAAGTAAAAACCTATTCTTGGGAAATTAAGAGGTTGCGTCCTAACTCATTGGATGCGACGTTTTATTATCTCGGGGAAGGATTTCCAAAACGAAAAGGATATTTGATGCTTGGAAATTTGAAATATCGTACTCTAACTCACTGAGTTTCTACCTAGGGTAGACTCCTAGGTATCTCTATATGCGGTTTAGTTCTAAAGAAAAGGTACCTGAACTAGCAGATTCCTCAATCTTCACCCATTATAGGCTCATACAGATCGAGTTCAGTTCAGGGGAATACATTTCCCTATGGCCATGCGGAGTGAAAACCTCAAGAAGACATAGGTACAGATGTATCCTGGAAGTAATCCACTAGCCCATGCGGAGGTGAAAACCTCACGAAGGCATAGTTTCTCACTCCCACTTAAAGGTGCGACCACAACGGTCATGCAATGCAATGTGTGCATGACAGCTTGGCGACTCCACTGGGGAAATAATAAGAGAGTCAAGCCGTAAAATTGATTATTTTCTGTCCTTTGTCGAAAATTTGAAAAATCGATTTGAAAATTTGATTTGAAAAATTATGATCCTGTTGTTGCATTTGTTTATGTCATTGCATATGATTGTTATTTTCTTGCACACATTGCATTGCATGACCGTTGTGGTCGCACCTTTAAGTGGGAGTGAGAAACTATGCTTCGTGAGGTTTTCACCTCCGCATGGGCTAGTGGATTACTTCCAGGATACATCTGTACCTATGTCTTCTTGATGTTTTCACTCCGCATGGCCATAGGGAAATGTATTCCCCTGAACTGAACTCGATCTGTATGAGCCTATAATGGGTGAAGATTGAGGAATCTGCTAGTTCAGGTACCTTTTCTTTAGAACTAAACCGCATATAGAGATACCTAGGAGTCTACCCTAGGTGGAACTATGCCAAACCTTAGTGGTCACCCAGATAGGTGTTTGTTTATTTTATTTGTTTTATGTTTTATTTCATGGTACTAACTTGTTGTGCTTTATTTTGGTGCATGTCATTTCATATTTTAAGAGGTATCGATTCATGGTCAGTTTCTAAGTTAGAAAGCTAGTTATGGAGAACGAATTTCCTGATAAAGTGGAAGACAATGCAGCCGTTCGCATGTGGTCAGAGCAAACGCAATTAGAGAAAGGGAATAGCTTAGCTGAGGGGTATGTGTCGAAACTATGGGATTTCACTCGTATTAGTATCATGCAAAATGAGTTCCAAGAGTTGAAAGAAATATAGACCCAGGGATGATGAGGCTAAGCAGCTGTTCTATCGTAATTATGGTGATCTACCCTACTTGCTCGACATCAAGGTAGACAAGCATCTGTTCCGGGCTATGACTCAGTTTTGGAACCCTGCCTATAGTTGTTTCACTTTTGAGAAAGTAGATTTAGTACCCACGGTGGAGGAATATACAACCTTGCTTCACTGTCCAAGGATCGAAGTTGACAAAGCTTATTCTAGGGCCGCTAATGTCCCAACTTTTGTGAAGAAGTTAATGAATATCACGGGGATGAGTGAACAATGGGTTGCAGCCAGAATTCAGAAGAAAGGTGAGGGTAAATGCACTCCTTGGGTGAGTTTAAGGGACTTGATCTTAGCACATCCAGATGTAAAGAAGAAGATTGACGTCTTTGCCTTGTGTATTTATGGTTTGGTAATTTTCCCTAAAGCTCTAAGACATGTAGAAGAAGCAATCACTGATTTATTTGATCGACTTGATAGAAGGGTCACACATGTACCTCCGATCTTAGCCGAGACGTTCAGATATTTGAATGCATGTCGGAGAGCAGGGGAGGGTAGGTTCAATGGATGCGTGCAGTTGTTATTAGCTTGGTTCCACAGTTATTTCTAGAAGGTGGAGAAAGTTTCTTATCGGGTTTTCTCTGAGAATTATTCTCCATTAAAAGAGATAGTGGCTGCATCAAAGAGAGAAAACGTGTCTGAGGAAAACTGGATGACGCTCCTTCAAAACCTTCAAGAGGAAGACATCAAGTGGAGGGATCCTTGGATGATTCCTGATGAAATTCTTTATCTGTGTGGGAGTTTTGGCTGTGTTCCTTTACTTGGAATTTGGGGAGTTGTTGGGTATGCCCCTTTGCTCGTACTAAGGCAATATGGATCAAGATAGTTCGTACCAGCAACATATGTGTTGGCTCAATGTGAGTTCTCATACAGAGGGGATAACTATAAAAAGAGGGTTAAGGAGATTTCTAGTGCTTGGAATCAAATTCATAGGATGAAGAGATTATCCGCAGGCCCAATGACGACCCCAGAATACAGCGGATGGAGGATTAGAAGGATTAATGATAATATCCCTGAGCTGAATCCAGAAGACGCCCGATCATGAGAGGAATACTTGCAAGTGGTCCCATCAGAATTAGAGATTATAAAACACGATTTCGGAAGGAGGTGTTCAGAGCTCGAAAAGAGGATAGAGAAGTTGGAAGAAGAAAAATGTACCTGAGATTAGATGTGGATGTTCAGAAATTAGAGGACGAAAAATTAAGAAAAGGGAAGAAAAGGGTCGAGAAAGATCTAGATAGTCCAAAGACAGAATATAAGAAGCTACGTCTATCAATGAAAAATGCTGGATTGGGGAAGACTTTGGAACAGTGGCAACAGGAGATTCAAGAGGAAAAGGCCAAAGCTGACCATTGGGAGAGGAAGTTCCAAGAAATTCAGGCGCGAAACGAGGCCCTAGAAAGGAGTTTGGCAGAAAGCTAGAATGAGAAATGTGGATTAAAAGTTAGAGTGGCTGAATTGGGACGGTCTCTTCATAACCATCGAAGCCGTAATTCTGCAATAGAGCTAAAGTCAAGTCTAAACAAGATTGAGGAAATGAAGGGCAAGATCAAAAAATTAGAATCGGCATTACAAAATTGTGAACTCCGAATCGAGCTTCTTGAAGCAAACAAGGGCATTGGAAGGAGGAGCTCCACCATTCTCATGATCAAGTTAGAAATAGGGATTATCTCATGGGTGAAGCCATAGCTCAGATTCGAGAGGTAGTTGATCATTTACAGACTTTGGCAGTACAAACTGATACGTTGAGCATGAAATATGAGCTACAGTCAGATCGTGGTCAAAAGCTAGCCTTGTTGTTTAGGAAAGTCAAGACTTTGGGCATTAGGGTGAAAGCATATTTGTAGTTCGTTTCATGTAAAGGATTTTGTTTTCTAATAAAGTTTTCTAAATGAAATTGAATCCGAATCGATGCTTTTTTTTGCATTCATGCATTTGCATTACAACGTATCATATGTATTTAAATCCATAAGAAAGATCCTAATTAGTTGAAATTATTACAGAGAGAGAGAAAGAGAGATAGTGAGAAAGAATTAATCTGGAAACTAGACATCAATACGGTACTCGAGCTAAGACAAGAGATATGGATCAAAGGTTAGAAAGATTCGAACAACTACAAAGAGAGATGCAGAATTAGATGCAAGAGCAACTGACCAAGATTCAACAAGACATAAGGGATCAAATGATGGAGTCCCAAAGAAACATGATGACTGAAATGGCCCAATTACTTACTGGGGCAACGGACAAAGGAAAAGGTCTCATGACCAATGCTGGGGAAGAAAGTGAGGACTATCCTCCAGGTTTTACTCCCATCCGTGCACAAACACAACCAGAGGTATACCCGCAAAGGCCATCTATCACAATTAGACCTCAGTAGGCTCAGGCTGGTGCTTCAAATCCAATGAACTTCCACGTTGGCTCGGGCTCTAACCCAGGAGATAATCCGACCAATCCTGTAATTCCTGATTTGGATGTAGCAGAATGGGAAGGAGCAAGAATGGAACTTCCAAAGCAGTTTGAAGACAATGTAGGTGGTTGGAAGAAAATTTCAAGGCGATGAAAAATATTGATAAACATGGTGGAATTGATGCTAAGGATTTGAGTTTGGTCCCAGACTTGATACTCCCCCAAAAGTTCAAAATGTCAGAATTTGAGAAGTATAACGGGACTAGTTGTCCCGAGGCTCACATCACCATGTTCTGCAGACGGATGACTGGGTATGTTAACAATGACGAACTGCTGATTCACTGTTTCCAAGACAGTTTGGTAGGGGCAGCATCCAAATGGTATAATCAACTAAGCCGTGCCAAGATTAGTTCGTGGAAGGACCTAGCGCAAGCACTTATGAGGCAGTATAGCCACGTAACAGACATGACTCCTGATAGAATTACCTTGCAGAATATGGAGAAGAAGCTTAATGAAAGCTTCAGGCAGTACGCGTAAAGATGGATCTAAGTTGCTATGCAAGTTCAGCCGCCGCTCCTAGAAAAAGAAACTACAATGCTTTTTATCAATACTTTAAAAGCCCCATTCATTACTCACATGATAGGAAGTACCACAAAGAGCTTTGCGAATATAGTAATGGCAGGAGAAATGATTGAAAATGCCATAAGGAGTGGCAGGATAGAAGCAGGGGAGAACACCAAAAGGTCAGCTCCAAAGAAAAAGGAGAATGAGGTGAGTAATACGAGCACATATAACAAAGGCTACTCGAAGGCAATCACTATTAGCCAACCAAAAGTAATCACCGCTGGGCAACAATGTTCGGTAAGGCAGGAATCAGGTACAAAGAAAAACTCTGAAAAGCTCCAATTTACGCCGATCCCAATGACGTATAAGGAGTTATATCAAAGTTTATTTGACGCACACGTGGTGTCCCCATTTTATCTAAAACTGTTACAACCCCCATATCCCAAATGGTATGATCCAAACGCTTAATGTGACTATCATGCGGGAATACTGGGGCATTCAATAAAAAGTTACACTACTTTTGAAAAGGTAGTCGAGAGACTTATTAAGATGGGGATCTTAAAATTTGATAATACACCAAGTGGAGAAAATCCGTTACCTAACCATGGAGATAAGGGGTAAATGCGATTGGTAAAAGTACCGTAAGAATGATCAAGGAGGATATTGCAGAGGTAAAAACCCATTGAGAATTGTCTGGAGAGAAGCGGTAGGAAGAAGATTGATAGAATCAGATTCTGTGGAGGATGCGAAGGAGTAAGGGACTATTGTGAGTTCCACAAAGCAGAAGTGTAACACCCCTAACCCATATCCGTTACCAGAATGAGTTACGAGGCATTACCAAATAGTCAAAACCTATACGCAATCATATAACCACTCAAGTCATTTAAAAAAAAAAATATGTATGTACCCTTACAGTATTCACGAATTATAAATCAAATATTCAACTAAATTTAATTCGAACTATGCGGCATTTTCATTATAAAACATGACCAACCATATTAAAAATATTTATTTGAATCACAAAATAATTCACCATTCATATTATTCATTATCCATGTACTATGTACCCAAAACAACCAAACTATTAATTTATATCCATTTGGATAATATTTCAATCACCATTTTCGATTTCATTAGAAAGGTTCATAATATAATTAGCTAAGTAACATTTAACTTATACATATATATTTAAATTATACATAGCCGAATATATTCACACATTAAATAACCTATTATTTATCATTCAAGTAACCAAATCTATCACATGTACATGTAACATAAATACAATTTCAAAATAACTTTAAATCAAAACCCAATATACAAAACTCTATCATACCTATTAGCAAAATCATAAAATAAAATATAACCATCAATTCATATGTATTACATAACCGAAATGGTCATTCTTTAGTCTTAATAAACCTTGCATTCTACTAAGTATATATATATCACATACATGATATAAGCATATTATATTCAAAACATGATTAAACCATAACCAAATCAACCAACTATTTGTAAAACATACTAGGCACATCTCAAATATATATATTATGAGTGGATTTGCATTAACTTAAACATTAAAACTAGCCATTTTCGCATGGCTTGTAATTACAACATCAAAATTTACCAAAACATAGGCTAGCTTATACAGGCCATAGACCTTAAGTTATTACTCAAAAGAGGTACCAAAACTTTGTTGATAGTGTGACGAGCTTCAAACATTGACCCTTGAGCAAGAGATGAGCATCCAAAAGAAATCTACAATACATAAACAACCACATTCGAAGTAAGCTTCCAAAGCTTAGTAAGATCTAAACAATTTAAAACTTGATATCGAAATTACATTTATAAAGTCCATACCGAATTATCAAACAATTAAAAACAGTGTTCATAGTAACTTATATAAATATATTCTATCTTATAACAAACTTTATGTATCACCACCACATAATAGTAATAGGTATTCACACCATCTACTTATCAAATTCGATACTTCCATTTCGAGTTACCAATAAATTTCTAAGCCATGCATACGTGTGTATGTATATTTTTGCACATACCTTTAATTTACTTACCTTTCTCCACTTAATCGTTCATGCAGAATGTATGATATTATATTCAACTCTCTTTCCGCATACATAACAATATTTTTAATTACGGTCATATAAAGAACTTTGTACCTGCACACTTAATGATAATGTTTAGTAACGTATCACACACTTAGTGTCATTACTCATCTTTTTCGCACACTTAGTGCAAATCTTCCCGTAACGTATTGCACACTCAGTGCCGTTACTCATTATTCCTACACACTTAGTGCAATATGACCGGTATCGCACACTTAGTGCCCGGTTCTGTATTTGTACACTTAGTACCCTTTACAAGAATAGTCAAGATCTAATTTGCCGCAAAAACATATAAACATAACTTAATGAATCCATACCTCAATTAGAAACATTTTATTCGACATTTCCGAAAACATACAACCAAATTAAAAATACAAACTTTCATGTCATAGTTTAATATCTTTCAATCTATATGCATCCTTAACCATTGATATATATATATATATATATATATATATACATCTCATGAATTCATAACCAAAGTTCTAAAGGAAAACACAAAAAGTCAACCATGACTAAATATCCAATCCATAATCACCATATTCGGCAATATGCCCATTTTCATACTTACCAATATTTACATGGATTCACATATATATAAAAAGACATCGAATTAACTAAATTCCTTAAACCTTACCTCGGATATCGACGGATCAACTTCCCGATTAATCGTTCAACTTAGCTTTTCCCCGGTCTAATCCTTTTTCCTTTTGTTCTTGATCTAAAAATTCTAATTAAACTCATTTAATTACATTACCAATCAATATAATCCACAAATTCTATATTTTGAAATTTACTATTTTATCCCCCAACATTTACATTGTTTACAACTTAGTCCTTATAGTTCAAAATACAAAATAGTAAGAATTTGACCTCTCCTATTAAGGGCCGAATGTTCATAGCCCCTCTAGCAACTCATTTCTTCCTTTTATTTTGCTATTTAATCCTTTAAAAATTTTCTTTTTATGAATTCATCCTTATACTAAGTTACAACAAAATTCCAAAGAAAAATCTTATTAACCAAACATGCTTTTATACTATTCTATCATTAACCACTCAAACCTCAAATTTCCATCCATGGCAACATTAGATTTTTAGTACTAAATCAAAAAATTCGGGTATAGCTAGATAGATTTCATGTCAACAACTTCAAAAATGCCAAAATTAACAAAAACCAATTGAAATTACTCACCTTATTAGAACATGCATTAGCCGAATATTTGAGAGCTCAAACCCCTCTCTTCTTCTTCTAGTTTCGGTGATGATGAGAGAAGAAAATGATGATATTTTCTATTTGTTTTTCTTATTTTAATGATAACATATTATAATATAATTTTTTTTTACTCTCCACTAATTTTTTTACAATCAATGCCATCCACTACCTTTCCAATAAGGAAAATTTACCACTCAAGTCCTCATGTAAAAGAAAACAATTAAATTTTAATCACCCTATTTAATGATTAGCTATTTTACCACTTATGCAATTAAATCCCTTATCTAAAATTAAACATCCAAACAAATAATTTATCCTACCATATTTTAAGTCATGCCCAAACACATAACATAAATATTAAATTAAATATAAAAAATGTTTATCAAACTCGAATTCGTGGTCCTGAAACTACTGATCCGATTAGGGCTAATTTTAGGCCGTTACAAGAAGGGCACGAAATCCAGGAATGTGTTGAGTTCAGGGGCCTGGTGCAAAGCCTTATGGACAATTAGGAATTTAAATTTTATGAAGGAGGCTCAGAGGGAGGAAGTATATGCGTGACAGAAGGAGAATTGGCAAACCAAAAAGTCAATTACCTAAGGATCATCATCAGCTGACCAAGAAACACGGAAGGAGGAACACAAATGGTGCAAAAGGTTGTAATCTAGAAACCTGTTTCCTTTCCTTTCCTTATAAGGATAACAAAATGGTACCTTGGAATTACGATTGTAATGTGACAATACCAGGAGGGGAAATCCTAGCTAGCGATTCCAAGGAGGACCAAAATGAAGGATCTTACACGCGTAGTGGAAGGCGTTACGACTCAGTAAACGTCAGAACAGAACTAGTGAAATTAAAGACCTTGGCAGTTGAACGAGAGAAAGGACCTGAGGCACTTATCAATGAACTAGTAAAGGAAGAAAAGGCTAAAGAATTTCTGAAATTCTTGAAGCACAATGAATACAGTGTGGTAGAGCAACTGCGCAAACAACCGGCTCGCATATCAGTGCTAGCATTGCTTTTAAGCTTAGAAATACATCGCGAGGCATTGATGAAAGTGTTTAATGAGACCTATGTTACTAAAGATATATCTGTCAATAAACTTGACCGTTTGGTTAGTAATATAAGTTCTGACAACTTTATTTATTTCAGTGATGATGAAATTCCACCTGGGGGCATGGATCGACTAAGGCTTTGCACATCACTACTCGTTGCAAGGGATATACTCTGCCAAGTGTGTTGATCGATAATGGATCGGCTTTGAATGTCTTACCATTGTCTACGCTGAATAGATTGCCTATAGACAGTTCTCATATGAAGACATGCCAGAATATAGTGAGAGCATTCGATGGCACTGAGAGAAGAGTGATGGGAAGGATTGACATACCGTTGTTGATTGGGCCAAACATATATGAAATAGATTTTTTGGTGTGGATATCAAGCCCTCCTACAATTGCTTGTTGGGAAGACCCTGGATTCATTCGGCAAGGGCAGTGCCCTCATCACTGCACCAAAAATTGAAACTAGTAATAGAAGGTCGGCTGGTTACTATAAATACGGAGGAGGACATCATAGCAATTGTTACCAACGACGCGTCATATTTAAAGACAAATGAGGAGGCCACTGAGTGTTCCTTTTGATCTCTAGAGTTCGTGAACGCAACATTCATTTTGGAAGGGAATAACGTTCCGGTGCCTAGGATATCCGAGACCACAAGAATGGCCTTGCAAATGATGGTGGGGAAAGGAGCCTTACCGGGAAAAGGGTTGGGTAGACATCTCCAAGGAGAGATTCAGGTTCCGATGCTGAAAGAGAAAAAAGATCATTTTGGCTTGGGTTTTAGGCCAGATGCTAGACAAAGGAAGAAAGAGATGGAAAAGAAGCAGGAGAGAAGGAGAGCACAGTTGAGTGGGGAAGAAGTCATGTGGGAATTAATGACATTCCCTCACATATCCCAGACTTTTGTATCAGGAGGCATAATTCACTCCGAGACATGATTGTTGAGAAACGAAGACCTCCATATCAATGCCATACATGAGGAAGGAACTGAATGAAGAAACTTGTTGGGCGTTCATCCTTATGAACCTGGAAGTGTTTTGAACAACTGGACTGCAGAGGAACTTCCTGTAATGTTTAGAGATTGCATAGAGTAATGTTCAGAACACACTTGTTGCTTTAAACCCTAGTAACAATAAGATTTCTTTTGTGAAATAGGCTCATGTTCAGACATCTTTTGTTTCAATAAAATACATCTTTAATGATCAATTCGAGCAAATATTCTTTCATTTTTTATATTCTTTTGATCTTTTAATTTCATTCCAAAATTTTTGTTATTCTTATTCATATCACGTGAATAGTTGTTCTTGAATTCATTTGTTCTTTGTACATTCCTTTGTGCCTACTACAGGTCCCTAGATATCAATGACATGAGCAACAATATTACAGATTCAAAGTTCTCTTTTGAATGAGACGTGCGTTTAGAGGAATCTCAGGATTTTGAAGATGACAGAAATTGTGACCTGCCTCTGAATTTGTTAAGGATGGTAAAACAAGAGTAAAAACAAATTTTACCCTATAAAGAGGTGGTGGAGAATGTAATCTTAGAGGAAGGGAAAATAGTGATAATAGGAATGCACATAGCCGAAGAGACAAAGCAAGACCTCGTTGAGTTATTGCGGGAGTTCAAAGACGTCTTTGCATGGTCATACCAAGATATGCCTGGGCTAAGTACTGATATTGTAGTGCATCACCTTCCCATAAGAGAAGAATGCAAGCCAGTTCAGCAAAAGCTACGAAGGATGAGGCTTGATGTGATGTTAAAAATAAAAGAGGAAGTCGAGAAACAGTTTGATGCCGATTTTCTACAAGTGGTTAAATACTCAGAGTGGGTTGCCAATATTGTTTCTGTGCCTAAGAAGGATGGAAAGGTTCAGATGTGTAGAGACTACAGAGACTTAAATAAAGCCAGCCCAAAAGACAATTTCCCTTTGCCTCATATTGACAAGTTGGTGGATAATACGGCGAGATGCTCACTATTTTCTTTCATAAATGGTTTTTCGGGATACAATCAGATCAAGATGCACCTTGGGGATATGGAGAAAACTACTTTCATAACATTGTGAGGTACCTTTTGTTATAAGGTGATGCCATTCGGGGTAAAGAATGCAGGAGCAACATATCAAAGGGCCATGGTAACCTTATTCCATGACATGATGCACAAAGAGATTGAAGTATATGTTGATGTCATGATCGCCAAATCTCGAACAGAAAAGGAACACATTGAAGTTTTGAAGAAGTTTTTTTTGAGATTGAGAAAATATCAATTAAAGCTCAACCCGACAAAGTGTACTTTTGGAGCTCAGTCAGGGAAATTACTGGGTTTCGTAGTCAGTGAGAGAGGAATTGAGGTTGACTCAGATTAAGGTTAAAGCTATACAAGAATTTTCTCCACCACGCACTCAAAAAGAAATTCGAGGATTTCTTGGAAGGTTAAATTACATTGCTCGGTTTATTTCACAATTAACTAAGAAATGTGATCCCATATTTGATCTTCTTAAGAAACACAACCAAGGCGTATGGGACAATGAGTGCCATAAAGCTTTTGAAAAAGTCAAACAATATCTTTCAAATGCCTCAATACTATCTCCGCCTAATCCAGATAGACCTCTAATACTGTATTTGACAGTGTTCAATAACTCCATGAGATGTGTGCTTGGTCAACATGATGAGTCAGGAAGAAAAGAAAAGGCGATATATTATCTCAGTAAAAAGTTCACTGCATGTGAGATGAGATATTCGTCAATTGAGAAATTGTGTTGTGCCTTGATTTGGACAACTCGGAGATTGAGGGAATATATGCTATATCATACAACCTGGTTAATTTCCAAACTTGACCCATTAAAGTATATGATGGAGTCAACTGCTCTGAATGGAAGAATGGCAAGGTGGCAAATTTTTCTTTTTGAATTTGATATAGTCTATATGAACCAAAAGGCTATAAAATGGAGCGCAATAGCAAAATTTTTGGTTAGCAGAGCTTTAGAAGATTATGAACCTTTGAACTTTGATTTCCCCAATGAAGAGCTAATGTATGTGGCAACTAATGAAGAGTATCCATGGAAGCTAAACTTTGTTGGAGCATCAGACACTATAGGAAATGGAATTGGGGCAATCTTGGTATCCCCAAATGGAGATCATTATCCATTCACAAGCAAATTGGATTTTGATTGCACAAAAATATGGCAATGTATGAAGCATGCATCATGGGAATTCGAGCAGCTATATAGCGCAAAATCAGTGTGCTAGAAGTATATGGAGATTCTGCATTAGTGATTTACCAGCATAAAGGTGAATGGGAGACGAGAGACCCCAAACTGATCAATTACCGAAAAATATTTTTGAGATTGATTGAGGAGTTTGATGACATCACTTTTAATTATCTCCCACGTGACGAAAACCAGATGGCAGATGCTTTGGCAACTCTGGCTTCTATGATTAAAGTAAACAAACCAGAGGATATGAGACCTATTCAGATGAGTATTTTTGAAGTTCCAGCTCATTTTTATAACATGGAAGAGGAGGAAAAAGATGACCACCCTTGGTATCATGATGTATTGCGATACGTAAGAAATCGTGAGTACCTGGAGCATGCAACTTAGAATGACAAAAGGACGTTAAGAAGATTAGCCTTTGATTATGTTTTAGATAGGGATATCTTGTACAAAAGAAGGAAAGGTCAAGCACTATTGAGATGTGTTGACGCTGTTGAAGCTAGGAAAATTTTGGAAGAAGCTCATGAGGGCATTTGTGGAACACATGCTAATGGATTCACAATGGCTAGAAAAATAATGAGATTCAGATACTATTAGTCCACCATGGAAGGAGATTGTATCAATTATGCCAAAAGATGTCATAAATGCCAGATTGATGGAGACAAAATTCACGTACCACCTTCACCTTTGCATGTTATGACTTCTCCATGGCCTTTTTCCATATGAGGCATGGATGTCATTGGGCCGATCTCACCGAAAGCTTTAAATGGGCATCGATTCATCTTTGTTTTTATTGATTACTTCACGAAATGGGTGGAGGCTACTTCATATGCCAGTGTTACTAAGTCAGCAGTTAGGCGATTCTTGAAGAAGGAAATCATATGTCGATATGGAATGCTCGAGAGGATCATATCAGATAATGCACTGAACTTGAACAACAGCACGATAACAGAAGTCTGTAGTTAATTCAAGATCAAACACCAAAACTCATTTTCGTATCGCGCAAAAATGAATGGGGCAGTGGAAGCGGCCAATAAAAATATCAAGAAGATAATAGGGAAAATGACTGAGACTTATAAGGATTGGCATGAGAAATTACCATTTGCACTCTATGCTTATCGAACGTCTGTCAGAACTTCTACTGGGGCAACTCATTTCTCATTGGTTTATGGGATGGAGGCAGTTCTACCTATTGAAGTAGAGATACCTTCTCTTTGAGTTTTGTCAGAGATAAAGCTGGATGAAGCGGAATGAATCTAGTCTCGATATGATCAATTGAACTTGATTGAGGAAAAGAGGCTAAGGGCTATTCGTCACGGTCAGATGTACCAAAAACGAATGATGCGAGCATATGATAAAAAAGTCTGCCCAAGAGGGTTTCACGAGGGGGACCTTGTACTGAAAAATATCATTCTCATACAAAGAGATTTTAGAGGAAAATGGATGTCGAATTGGGAAGGATCATATGTGGTGAAGAAGGCTTTCTCTAGAGGTGCACTGATTCTGACCGAAATGGATGGGAAAAGCTTACCCAATCCTGTGAACTCAGATTCAGTAAAAAAATATTTTGTTTAAAAAGGAGAAGAGGCCAAGGTGAAAACCCACAAAGGACGCTTTGAGATTTCAAAAAAAAAAAGGAGAGGCCTAGGCGAAAACCCGTAAAGGGCGCATTGAGACCAAAAGGGTTTTGAGTTGAAAACCGGAAAAGGGCAGCTAAAATTTTGAATGGGCATGCAGTGATCTTCCTATACCTGAATCAACAAGAAATGAAGTATGTTACATATCGGGGCATCAACAAAGTACTTTGGATCTTCTAAACGCATGTTAAGCTCAAAGCAGTCTTCATGGAGTTTGTATATAGAAGCCCAATCTGCGATATCTAGGGCACCTGGTCTTTGTCCTACTCATTCAATTTACTATCTTTGTATTATTTTTCTTCTCAAAGATGTTTTCCTAGTTAAATTTTTTTATCAATAATTTATCCTGTTCAAACTATCCTCAAAATCAATTTATTTGTTGTCCATTATTACTATTCATAAGCATGTTGCATTGGAATAATGATAGATGAACTAATAATTTCACAAAAGAAGTTCTACATATTACTTTGGAAATTTCTAGATAATACAAGAAACTGAAACAGGACAATTGTTTAGAATTTCCATGTACATGGATTGGAAATATTTGAGAAAGAAGAGTCTAGATAGAGACTATTTTTTTTCCAAATGGTAATTGGATAAAATAATGAGTTGATGTGACGAAAGTAAGCGATGTCATCGAGTCATAATATTCAGGGAATAGTGTGACAAACCAAATTGATGGAGAAAATTCAAAACCCCTGAATTGTGGTGGAATGAATTGGAGTTGAAACAAATCCTATATCCTTAAATTGAAGTAGGGATGAACTGAAAAAGTTTCGATTCTTTTAAATTGTGGTGGAATAATTTGAAGGCGGTACAAGCCTTGTGTCCCTAAGGATCAAACAGAGCGGACTCTGAAATTACCATGAGGCAAATTATTTGAGCAGAATATGATTGATACTTCGAGAGGAACGAGGATAAAGAACAAATGAGTGATGACACCTTGAGTAGGAATCATAATCATAACATTTTTCCATTCATATATCATAGGGCGTCTAATTAGGAGCATGTGACTCATTTCGATCAGGGCATCCTAATCATTCTGCATAAGCATATACCCATTCTACAAGTCATGTCCTCTATAGGACAATGTAGTAGGGTAAATTGACACTTTCAGCCTTGCCTCCCTAAAGTTGCAGCAGAGCAGACTGAAGACAACAAAGCTTACCTTCCTGAAGTTGCAGGAAGAAGATCGAAGGCATCAGCCTTGTCTCCCTGAAGTTACAGCGAAGCAGACTGAAGACAACAGATCTTAGCTTCCTAAAGTTGCAGGAAAAAGATCGAAGACGTGAGCCTTGTCTCCCTGAAGTTGCAGCGAAGCAGGTTGAAGATAGCAGATCTTGTCTTCCTGAAGTTGCAGTGAAGCAGATCGAAGACACCAGTCTTGTCTCCCTGAGTTTGCAGTGGAGCAGACTAAAAAATAGCAAATCTAGTTTTCCTGAAGTTGCAGTAAAGCAGATCGAAGACACCAGTCTTGTCTCCCTGAGTTTGCAGTGGAGCAGACTAAAAAATAGCAGATCTGGCTTTCTTGAAGTTGCAGTAAAGCAGATCGAGGACACCAGTCTTGTCTCCCTGAGTTTGCAGTGGAGCAGACTAAAAAATAGCAGATCTAACTTTCCTGAAGTTGCAGTGAAGCAGATCGAAGACATTAGTCTTGTCTCCTTGAGTTTGTAGTGGAGCAGACTAAAGATAGTAGATCTGGCCTTCTTGAAGTTGCAGTGAAGTAGATCAAAGACATCAGTCTCGTCTCCCTGAGTTTGTAGTGGAGTAGACTAAAGATAGCGGATATTGCATTCCTGAAGTTGCAGTGAAGCAAATTGAAGCCGTCAAACATATAGTTTAATACCTCTGAAATTGCAGATGCGTTGGAAGTTATTTGAAGAAGACAAGGACCAAGAACTAAAGACTTGGCAAGACCGGGCAAAATTGGTCCTTTTATAGTCTTTGCTCTATTCCCGTTACACGACAATGAGCAAAGAGGGGTAGCTGTAAGAACCCAATTTAGCCCAAGCCCATGCCAATAAAACAAACCAATTTTTTTAAAACTAAAATAAAGTGTCCAAAGTCCTTTTACAAAGTAACGGGCCCAAAACTATTAAAACGGCCCAGACTACTAAACTGCCCAATAAACCATAAACCCATCGCAGCACAAAATTAACCCAAGGAAATATACACAGCCCGTTAACCGTGGCCCAAAACACTAAACCCTTTCAACCCAAAATCCAAAACCAAACACTACCGTAGCCTAATTAAACTCCATGGCCCAATAGCAGCATTTGGCCCAGTGCCTGAACTGTTTCAGAAGACCTAGGGTTTCTGGAAAACCTTCGCGTCGCAGCCTAGCCACTAGCCTTTATCACCGCCGAGATCTTCGCTATTAACCTGCAAAAAGAAAGGAAAACACAGCAAAAATAGCAAATATGGCAAAATAGAATCTGTACTTTGATTATTTTGGGCTATAAAAACCCTATTATAATCTGTAAGAAAGAAAGGAGGATTTTTTTTACAAAAGCAATAATACGAAAATCAAAGAGGAACAAAGGTGATTTCCACTTCTATATTTTGTTTAATTTTTTCTTTGTTTTTTAATAGCTTTCGTTTCTCATTTCATACATACGGAGCATAGTAACACTAAAAAAGAAAACGATTTTATTTTTAAAAAAAAACAAGAAATCAAAAGGAAACAGTTATTATTTGTTTTTATTACTTTTTATACAAAATATCATAAAATAAAAAGAGAGCGATTACCATTCGGTCAGTCTGAAAAGGAGAGGTTTAACCCTCCAGCCGCCGTGCATGGCCGCGCTGACGGTGGCGCGTGAGGCGCGTGCGGTGGTGGCTCGTAAGGCTGATGGCCGGATTTCAAACTGGAAAAAGGGAGGTTTTAGAGAATTTTCAGAAGGCTCTTTTTTTTTTAAAAAAAAAAACAAGTTTCAAATGATTTTTTTTAAAACTTGATTTATATAGCAATATAAAAAAGGCGTCGTTTTTGCTTAAGTCAATAAGCACCAAAACGACATCGTTTTAAGGCCAAAGATCTGCGCGTTGACCCGACCCGGGGAGGATCCGCGCGTTTTTGTTAAAGGGTCTAATTGCCCTTAAGCCCTTCCGCATTATTAAAATTTTATAATCACATTCAATTTACATCTTTCTTTATTTTCAATTTGGCCTTGAATTATGGCCTCTGTTTCAATTTGGTCCCTAAGGCCATTTTAAAGGCAGTTGATGGAACGGTGCCGTTTAGGAGATAGGGCATAATTGCCCAATAAGTCCCTATATTTTGGCGTGCGTTCCAACATCATCCTTTTTACAATTTTACTTCAGATTTTTTTTATTCTGATTTGATCCTTGTTTCTTTGATTTTTAATTCTTTTTATTTTCATTTTTATTCTTATTTTTAATTATTTTAGTATTATATATGTTTTAAATTATTACTATTTATTATTTATATTAGGTTATTTTATTAAGTTCAATATTATTTATATATTACATATCATTTTAAAATTTGTATATTAGTTATTATATTATATATATATATTTTAAATTTTGTATATTATATATTATTATATTATATTATTTATATATAACATTTAAATTGTTTTATCCTTAATATTGTATAAAATTTTGTATATTGTATAACATATATTGTTTATATTGTTTATTTTTAAATATGTAGTTTTTATGCATATATGTATTGGATTATTGTATTATAAATATATTTTATTTAAAGTTATATAATATTTATTTATTTAAAAATGTATCTTACTTATTTTCTCATGAATATATATTATCTTTTTAGAATTTGCCATATTGTTTTTTTATTATTATAGTATTTTTTTTATATACATTATTCACCTTATTTTATATATACATTTAATCTTTTGTAAAATTTTCATGTTTATTCCTTAATTTCTTTTTTAAAATAGATATTTTATTGTCTGCTTTCTATCTTTTATTTGATCATTCATATTTTTAAGAATAAATTTGTAATCTTTATTTACCTTAGTATAATTGTTATATTGCTTGCATTATTTGCATTATTTGTTATGTTATTATTTTTACTTAGTAAAATGCTCTTTGAAATTTATGTTTGGTAATGTACTAATGTCACATTTCATTCAAATCATTGTTTTAGAAAATATATTTCATTTTTAATTGCAACTATTTATCCAAAAAAGTACTTAAATAAAATAAGGAAGTCTCGAGGAAATTGTGCCCTTACTCACTGGGTTTCAATTTTCTTCGTTGAATTTACATAGCCAAGTAGCCTTTTTGAAATAAAAAATTGCAAATTTTAAGTAAAAACCTATTATTGGGAAATTAAGGGGTTGCGTCCTAACTCATTGGATGCGACGTTTTGTGATCTCGGGGAAGGATTTCCAAAACGAATGTTTGGAAATTTGAAAGATCGTACTCTAACTCACTGAGTTTCGATGTTCCTTTTAAAATTCAAGGAATCAAATGTCCTTTAAAGGGTTTTAAGTTATAAAAAGGTTTTTTCTTAAATCTTTTCAAAGTATTCGACATTAGGACGTTAATTAATCAATTCGGTACCAATTTTTGGGTGTTACGAGGGGGCTAATCCTTCCTCGTACGTAACTGACTCCCGAGCCTATTTTCTCGAATTCTGTAGACCAAAATTAGTTTTTTTTTAATAAATCTAAATGTCTTATTAAAAATAACAAAACTCAAGGTGATCCAATCCCACCTCGAAAAAAGATTGGTGAAGACTCCATTTTCGTTTTAAAAGTCGGTCCCTGTTTTTTCAAAATAAAAATGGTTTCGACACTCCTAATCCTTTAAATTCATGTTTTTATACATAAGAGAGCTTTTGCGAGCAAAAGGGATGAAAAACGATCAAAAACTAAAAAATCAGAGTATGTTACAGGAGCCACACGGGCTGAACCATTCCGCACAGCCGTGGAAGTCACACGGGCTTCGACAAGACCATGTGGCAGGCCGTTTCAATTTCGCGATCCGAATAGCGGAAAAATGAGATTTTTAGGAGTTTTTGGGCATCATAAGACTTATACATGACAAAAATAAAAAGATAAGAGTGAGTCATCATAGAATACTCAATAAAAAAACTCGTAAAACACCATTGATACGGATTTTGAAGCAGATTTCCATCAATATTGAATATTCCTGTAACACTCTATACTCGGCTTGGTCGCCAAGCACGAATACGAGATGCCACACCACAGTCTCATGTCATATACAACAAGTAAAAGTTCATTCTAAACGAAGCGTCTTCCATTTTAGTATTCATATAGGTTTTAAGTCAATTATACTTGTTAGTTATCAATGTTACACGCTAACCATACATCAAATAGTCTTAGAATAATAGTTAAACATGCATAAGGTCCATTTAACAAATTCTCAAAACTGTCATGTAGGTATCAATACCGACACTAGGGTATCGATATTCTCTTTAAGTGGTATCGATACCACTTAGAAAAACAATACCAAACTTGCATCATGTTTCTCAATTAAAAGCCAAAGCCTCGAAAATTATCGGTACCTGCCATGAAATATCGATATTTTAGCCCTGAGTATTGATACTCGAGCAAAGGTATCGATACCAAAACTCTATTCTGACTCCCTACACATTTCAAAACACAGAGGTATCGATTTTAAAACCCGATTATTGATACCTCTTCTCCAAACCTAAAAAGTGCAGTATACATAAGCAATTAATCCATTTAACTTTAGTTCCTAAACATCATACATCAGTTACTTCAAAAAATAATCATTCAACGGCCTAATTAACCTTTCAATATTGTAAAATCTTGTTTGAGCAAGTATCATCAATACATCCTCATGTTTATGAACCCAAGCATAACAATAACATATAATCCTTATAAACTGAACCAAAAACCAACAAAATGTTTAAAAGTTAACATCGCTATAACAAGTCTGCCACATTGCCTCATCTCTCAAAACGTAAATAAATATAGAACACCTACGAAATAACAAATAGACTTTCTTGGATCACCTCTCGGAAGCCACACCGCTCACACTGGTACTTCACTACTCTGCAAAGGTTTTAAGAAAGGAGTGAGTGAGCTTAACAAGCTCAGTGAATGCTCAGGATAACCACAATGAAAACAATTTATCAAGCATCAACGAATCAACCATATAACATAACCTCAACAGTTCCAACTCTAGTGTCATATTATACTTACTCATGCATTTTTACTAGTTCTTTTACATGGTAAACATATATCACAATACTCATAAACATGTTATAGATAAATTGTATAAAGGTCACATGTCATATAAACACATATCACAATACACACATATTCATAATTTAAGATAATTTGACACTTGAGCTATAAAACATAAAACTAATCTCTATCATCACTTATCGGATACACGTCTCCAACATAGCACATAGACTCATGGAGTCAAACATGTCCCAAAAGTGAAGTATAAAGCTAACACTCTCCTCATTTCCCCTCACATGTCCCGTTGAATGGAGCTTAGCTCACATTCCCTATCCCTCCAACATGTCTCAGGGCCATAACGCCAAAAATTAATGTACGTATAGGTGAGTACTCACAATTCTATAGGATGCTAACTATATCCAACGATTTTAAGATCACAAGGCCAAAATATCTGAAACTAAACACATATTACTTACCGACTATCCGTGCACTACCACTGCATATTTGCATCTTTAGCAAAACATTGTCACTAACATTTAACATATACATAACATGTACACATTTGCACTTTCACAACAGTTATCATAACCACATATCACATGTTATAGCATCTCATCTCAATTAACATATTCAAAAACATATAAGCACATTGTTCACAAGATAGAATACGTATGAGAAAGTTTACACTCGGAAATTAGAATAGGGGTTTAGTCTACCACTAATTTCCCTAATAACACATTGAATCATGTCCACAAGCAATTATTCCAAACACTCACCACTTTATGCTTTCGCCGAAAAACCGAAAGCTCAGCTACTTTTTCTTAAATTGTAGCAGGCTCTAATGAATCTGAGGCTTTACACACAACAATCATACAATAAATACAATCAAATCGCAACCAATGCAGCCTAAGCAAAGTTCTCATGTAACCAAAACCTTTAATGTAACAAACTTTAAATTCAAATATCTCAGTCTACACTTAATATTTTTGTCTGAAATGAATTCCGTTCATCTTATAATTTACCTACGACTAATTCTCAACCTTTAAACTACACAAAACTACTCAATTCATGGTATCAACTTTTTCAACATGTTTTATGGCTATTTTTGAAAAATTCATTAAAACTCAAGAATTCTTTAACGAAACGTCAAAGTAAGTTCAAAAACCTTCTAATCATGAAAAACAAGTTGAAAAACACTTTGAAACCATGCTTTTATTCCAAAATCCACCATTATCGACCTAATTTAGCTTTCATTCAAAATATGTGATTTAATGGCTAATAATTCGATTTAAAGGACAAAATAAGATTTAAAACTAATTAGAAGTTGAACCGTTACCTCAGATGATGAAAATGCAAGCGTTTGATAAAAAAAACTCACAAACTTGACAATGGAGAAATCAATGGTGTTTTTGGGTGTTTTCCTTGGATTTTATGGAGATATTTGGCTTTGGTGATGATAGAAATCAAAAGAATTAATGTTGAAGAATAAAAAGTGGAAGAGAGGAGCTTTGGGAGCAAGGGACAGTTAAAGAATGAATATGGAGAAAACTAACATGAAATTTATAGGTGGGGTATGATTTTAGGTTGATTTTTAAATTTTGGTTTAATTGCCTCTTAAAAACTCATAATTTTGACTCTTTTACAAATCAATCATGTTTTCAAAATTAAAGGTATTTAAAACTTATTTGCAGAAATTGATTTAATTTTTTAAAAATCATAGTAAAAAACATTACCGATAAATCATGTCGGAAACTTCCGAACACTTTAAGGCTAAAATTCCTAAATTACCCCTAAAACTACTAGGCCTTATTTTGGGGTGTTACAATTCCCTTTTGATCACTTTGGAGATTATTATGAGATTCTTTATTTCTTGTGGTTTATATTGTCTTTGAGATGTTTTTATTTGCAAGCATGAACTACTTTTCTAAATACCTAGGGCAGATGAGCCCCAAGATGAATTCTGTCGTTTGATTTTTATTTTATACAATAAATACTTAGATCTTGTTCTCAATTACGTGTGCTTAAATCTTGGTTTAATATTTCTAGATTATTTATCCATGTTTGATGTGCTTAAATCAGAGGAGGAATAGACACTATTTAGGAGTAGATCTAGCGTAATTGAGTGGAGTCGCATGCAATCTTAGAACTAGGACGACATAAATCTACCGAATTAAATTCAAATCTAATAGGGGAATCCATAGATCGAGTTAATGCGATAATAGAGGTTTTAATTAGAAAGAAATTTCAATTAATCAACCTCAAGTCAGTTGCTCTTATTCTTAAAGAGAGATATTAACATAATTTAAGGATTTCTACGGATCAAGATACTAAGTGAAAAAATTGCGTAATTTAGATTGATAGTAACAGATGAAGTCTAGGTAATTTTTTTCCTAGATATTGTTTCGCTTATTGATTGCTTACTCGATTATTTTCCTGATTTGTTCTTTGTCATGTTCGTAGTTAATTAGTTTATTTAATTTTAGTTTTAATCAATCACTCAAATTTATCGACTAAATATTAGAAAGACGATAATTACTAGTACTTTTAGTCTTCATGGGAACGATATATTTGCTCACTGTAACTATACTACTAATTGATAGGTGCACTTGCTTTAGTCAAATTTTTATTTAATTTTTACGTTTTAATTTTTCGTTTGTTTGATTCTGATAGGTTCTTTTTCTTAAATAGTAGAGGAAACCCATTGGAACCGTTAATTTACATTGAGATCAAGAAAACTGCTCGTAGAAATCAGAAAGAAGTTAGAGAAGCAAGGCAAAGTGAACATATTTCAATAAACGATTAAGAGGAAAATGATATTACTATGGAGATGGATGATAATCAAAATAATCAGTAGCCTACTGCACCTCTTACTCCTCGTACTATGTATGATTATGCTAAGCCTACTTTGACTAGGGCTGAATCAGGTATCGTCAGGCCGACAATTACTGCAACAAATTTTTAGCTGAAGTTGAACACAATTCAGATGGTACAACAGTATGTTCAGTTTGATGGGTTGCAAGATGAAGATCCGAATGCTCATTTGGCTAACTTTCTAGAGATTTACGATACATTCAAGATTAATGGCATTACTGATGATGCCATATGCTTACGATTATTCCTATTCTTTTTGAGGAGCAAGGTAAAATAGTGGTTGAATTCACTTCCACGTAGTTCTATCACAACTTGGGATCAGATGACTGAGAAGTTTTTATTGAAGCACTTCCCACCGGCTAAAATAGCTAAGTTGAGGAACAACATCTCTTCTTCTGCTCAAATGGATTTGGAGACATTATATGATGCATGAAAGAGATTTAAGGATCTTTTGAGAAGGTGCCCTCATCATGGGTTACCTTTGTGGTTACAAGTTCAAACCTTTTACAACAGTTTGAATCTTTCGACTAAGCAACTAATTGAGACAGTAGCTGATAGAACATTGAATAATAAGGCACCTAAGACAACTCAAGAGTTCATTGAGGAGATGACACTAAATAACTATCGGTGGCAAGTCATGAGAATGAAACTGATTAAAGCAATCAGTGTTTTTAATATTGATGCAGTTTTTATGTTAGCAAATCAGGTTGATGCTCTTGGTAAGAAAATTGATGGTTTGAATTTTTCTACGCAGGTGAATCTATTAATGCAATGTGATGCAAATGGACTAGGGATGATTAATTCAGAATGTTTACCCTTCGATTCTAGCGTGGAGCATGAGTAAGTCAACTTTATGGGTTACAGTTCTAAACCTCAAAATAACCCCTATAACAATAACTATAATCCAGGATAGAGGAATCATTCAAATTTTTCTTGGGGTGGTTAAGGAAATCAAAGGTCACAACCTCTTTTGGGTTTTCAGCAACCTTATCAGCAAGAAAAAAAACTAAACCTTAAGGAGATGTTAGCTAAATTTATTTTGGTGTTTGAAACTCGATTTCAAAACACTGAGACAGCTCTGGTAAATCAGATTGTACAGCTTGCTAAACTGGTTTCGGAAAGACAACAAGGTAGTTTACCTAGTAACACTAAAACTAGCCCAGAGGAGCAAGTCCACGCAACCACTATTTAAAGCGTGGAAGGGTTAGTCGAGCCTGAAAAGAAGGTATATCTAGAAGCTGTTGAGAAAAATGATGGCATTGAGGAAAACAAGAAAGAGTATAATTCGGTGGTTAGAGAATACAAACCACGAATTCCATAACTGATAGCATTGAAGCAAGACCTCATAAAGAACAATATGGTAAGTTTCTTGAGCTTTTTAAAAAATTGCATATTAACTTACCTTTTGTTAAAACACTTTCATAAATACCCAAATATGCAAAAATTTTAAAGGATTTGTTAACAAATAAAAAGAAATTAGACGACTTGTCAATCGTGGAGCTCAATGAGGATTGCTCGGCCATTCTCCAAAACAAACTACCCAACAAGCTTAAAGATCCAGAGACTTTTACTATTCCTTATCTTATTGGTAGTTTAAATGTTGAAAAAGCTTTGGCTTATTTAGGGGCTAGTATAAACGTTAAGCTTTATAAAGTGTTCAAACAACTTGGTCTTGGGAAACCAAAACCCACTAGGATGAATATTCAATTAGCTGACAGATCAATTAGGTATCCTAGATGTACTTGTTAAAACCGATAAATTTATATTCCCTGTTGATTTTGTTATATTGGACATGGATGAGGATATTGAGGTACCCAAGATCTTAGGTTGACCAATTTTAGTGACCACTAGAACTGTTATTGATGTAGGTAGTGGTGAACTTGTGTTGAGTGTAGGTGATGAAAATGTTACTCTTCAAGCATGTGATTTTGTTAGAGTTCCTAGTGAGCGAGATGATACTCGTTATTGTGGTAATGTTAGTAATCTTGTGGTTCAACATTCTTTGTAGGAATTCACTAATGAATACGTGTTCGAACAGTATCTATCTTAAGGTGATAAAAATCAAATGATGAGTGGAGAGCGAATGGTGCAGTTCGATGAATCAGATGAATGGCAAACAAAGGTTGATGAGAACCCAAGAATGGTTAAATAAATAACTAAGCAATGCCATAGTGTGCATGTAAAGAGAATGACCCAATTCAAAGTTGGGGACAAAGTGCTGCTAGACAAGTTAGATCCACGAATATTTCCTTCAGAGCTTAAGTCAATAGGGTCAAACCCATTTGTGGTACAAAACATATTTCCATACGGAACCATTAAGGTAGCATATCCTGATTACGGCACATTCAAGGTAAACGAGTTTCATCTCAAACTTTTTTTTGGTGGTAATTCTGACAACGAGAGAGAGGAGCTTCGACTTTAGGATCCACCTTAACCATTAGCTTGAAAAGGGGGAGTCGAGCTTAGAATCTAAATAAACGATTCTCGGGAGGCAACTCGAGCATTTTTATTTTACTTATTTATTCATTTTAAATTCATGTTATTTAAAAAAAATTGAATTTTTTTTGAAAAAATTAAAAAAATGGTCCACATGGTCTGGGGTGATCCACACGGCCTAGACATACGAGCTTGTCCTAGGCCGTGTGCATACTGGAGCTAATTTTTTCCAATTTTCTTTCGATACACATGGCATCAAAGAGTCACCAGCCTGGAGACATGGTCGTGTGAGACACACGATCTAGCACACGGGCGCATAGTAGACCGTGTGACTCACACGGTCTTGCACGTGGGCGTGGGAGAAGCGAACGAGCATCGCACACGGCCTTACAAACAGCCATGTGTGACACACGACCTAGACACACTGGCGTGTCCTAGGCCATGTGGATTCTAGGTTTATTTTTACCTATTTTTTATCACACGGTATGGGTGATTCCACACGGCCATGTACTTTTTTTTCCTCTTAAAAGCTATTTTTTTTCTTGTTTGTTTTTTATTCCTTTGTTCCTCCCTACCCCAAGCCTTATTTTTGTTTTTGTTTTTTTTTTTATTTTTTGGATTTAGATATTTTTATTTTATTTATTTATTTTTTATTTTATGGATATAATTTATTTTATTTTATTTTATTATGCATTTTTTTGTTATGTTTTTTTCTTAACTTGTTTTTTTCTAGTTTGTAATATCTTTATGTTATTTATTTTTGTCTATTTTCTTATTAGTTTGCTCATAAACATGTACTTCATTTAGATTCGCCTACGATTCCGGATTTCACTATTCTAGTGAATTCATCCAAATTCAGGGTAGTTTCAGTTCTCTCCCTCCCTTATGATATTGTGCTTATTTTATGATTATAATTGTTTGTACATTAAGGGCAATGTACATCTTAAGTGTGGAGAGGTTATTTATATTTTTATGCGATAAAATCCCTGAATTGTTGTTTGTGTTTAAGTAATTTTTTCACACCTATCATTGAAGTGTTTTCTTTTAATTTGTTGATTTTTGTGCATTGTTTGATTTATACTTTGAGACACGAGAGAGTCAACCATGATAAGCTATTTTGCAAAAATTATTATTTTAGGTTGTCTCCTTGAATTGAAATATTATTTTAAAATTTTAAATTTGCAAGTTTGGCATCAAAACCTTAATTTTTTGTGAGCTTTGAGCGTATAAAGCATATATTTTATTTCATGCTCATTTTATTTTCGATTGTAAGTATGTCAACTTGATTTGTTATTCTGAAATTTGCTTCGATTATACATGTCGAAACTACATTATTGATTTGATATATTGAGATAATAGAGAGACTCAGGATTTAACCCACTTAACCTATAAAAAGCTTACATGTTCTATTAACTCCTAGTGAACCCCGTTGATCCTAACACATTTTTTTTATAACTCGTTGATGTTAACCTTTAACTCATATCTATGTTGTAAATTATCCCTTTTATTGACTCCCTTTTTGTCGAGATTTGATTTGGTTAGTTGCCTAACTATGTTTCATTATTTGAATTGTTGAATTTTATTTTGTTCTAAGAAAATAAAAACAAAAAAATGAAAATGAAAATGAAAAAAAAATTGAGCTTGAATCGTTAGTTTCATATTATGTTGAAAAGCTCATTTCCTCTATTTATTTATTGTTGATGTGAATTATTCTAATTTAGCAACTGATTTTTTTCTAGTTTGGTAACTTATTAACTCGATTCTCAGTTTTAACCAACTTTTCTAACATTTTCTGTACCCTTAACCTAAGCCCCATAACAACCTTGTAAAGACCTCTTGATTGGTGTGTCATCTCATTTATAGTGGTGCAGATTTGATTTTTAAGCAAGCATATGGTAATAACATTTCTCATTTTGCTGTTGAGTGCATATTACTTGAACCTTAAACACTTTGAGTGCTTTAAGTGAATCCTTAGTGAGGATGTTAATTCTTGTCAAATTTGAATTTCAAGTAATTTTTGAGATAGGGGAGATGCCTAATGTTTTTAAAGCTTAAAATTCTCTGCTTGGATTGCTTGTGCTATTTAGTGTCATTTTAGTGTGAATTTCCATTGTATGATTATCTGTAAATTATCTTGAGACATTATCGGTGGAAACAATAAATTGAGAGAAGTTAACTTGATTGTGGGTTTTGGATTTTGCTTGAGGACAAGCAAATGCTTAAGTGTGGGGATATTTGATAAGTGCTAAAAATAACATATTTTAATCCCGTTTTTAATGTGTTTTTGGGTGATTATTCAATGTTAAGGGTGAATTTTATGCTCCTAATCCTTTAAATTCATGTTTTTCTACTTAAGAGAACATTTGAAAGAAAAAGGAATGAAAAATGAGCAAAAATCAAAAAATCAGAGCAAGTTATAAGAGCCACATGGGCTGGACAATTCCATATGGTCATGTAAGCAACATGGTATAGACACACGGCCATGTGGTAGGCCGTTTCAATTTTGTAAATTACACTTTGAACAGTGGAAAAACGTGATTTTTAGGGTTTTTTGGGCATTCTAAGACCTATATATGAGAAAAATAAGAAGATATGAGCGAGTTGTCATAGAATACTAAAAAAAAAAACTCAAAAAACACCATTGAAGTGGATTCTAAAGCAAATTTCCATTAAGATTGAAGATTCCCTTTTGATTTCTTAGGAGATTATTATAAGATTCTTTGTTTCTTATGGTTATATTGTATTTTGAATTTTTTATTTGCAAGCATGAACTAATTTTCTAAATACCTAAGGAGATGAACCCTATGATGAATTATCTCGTTTGATTTCTATTTTACGCAATAAAGACTTAGATCTTGTTCTCAATTATGTGTGCTTAATTCTTAGTTTAATATTTCAGATTATTAATCCATGTTTGATGTGCTTAAATTAGAGGAGGAATAAACCTTGTTTAGGAGTAGATTTAGCATAATTGAGTGGAGTTGCATGCAATCCTAGAAATAAGACGACATAAATCTATCGGATTAGAGTCAAATCTAATAGGGGAATTCATAGATCGAGTTAATGCGAATATAAGAGTTTTAATTAGAAAGAAATTTCAATTAATCAATCTAAAATTAGTTACTTTTATTCTTGAAGAGAAATATTAGCACAATTTAAGGATTTATACGGATTAAGATACTAAGTGAAGAAATTGCGTAATTTAGATTGATAGTAACAGATGATGTCTAGGTGAATTCATTCCTGGGTATTGTTTAGCTTCTTGGTTGTTTACTCGATTATTTTCCTGATTTGTTCTTTGTCGCTTTTGTAGTTAATTAGTTTAGTTAATTTTAATTTTAATCAATCACTCGAATTTATCGGTTAAATAATAAAAAGATTGTAATTACTAGTACTTTTTATCTTCGTGGGAACGATATCTTTGCTTATCATAATTATACTACTAATTGATAGGTACACTTTCCTTAGTCGGATTTTTAGTTGGTTTTATGGACATCAACAGTTTTAACATAACTTGTTAATGGTGATTGTGTGGTTATCTATTTATATCTTGATGATATGTTAATTTTCAGTACTAATTATGATTTAGTACTTTAGGCAAAGAGATATCTTGCTTCCAAATTTGGCCTGAAAGACATGGATAAAAAAAATGTTATATTGGGAGTTAACATCACAATGAAAGGTGATAGCTTATGCAATCATAAGTACATTATGTTGAAAATCTTTTAAAGAAGTGTGGACACTTTGATGCCCAATTAGTGAGTACTGTTTATGAAGTTAGAGTTTATTGCTTTGGAATTGGCTAGTAATGAGGCTGAGTTGTTGGAAAACTTCTTAGCAAACATTTCATTAGGCACAAAGCCAACAACCTTTTGTGTCCATGTATTATGATTGCCAATTGGCAATAACCAATGCAAAAGATAAAACTTTCAATGGTAAAAATAAGCTTTGTCTAACATGTGATAAAGAAGTAGCAAAAAAGGATGGAGTTACAATCCATGATTATATAGTCAAAAGCAAATTTGACAAAGTATTTTTACTAAAACCCATAAGGAAGAAATATTTGAATGATACGTTGAGGGGAATGAGACTTTTGCCGCAAGATGAGATCAACAATGATGGAAAACCGTGTTTGAAGATCCCAAGAATTAGGTTCATATGGGTAATAACGAAGTCATTAGTTGATTTGTAATTCATTATAAGATTATGTCCCTCCTATGGTGTAGATAGTGCTAAAATCTCATGGATGGTGAGGATAAGTGCAAACTCTTAATCAAATCTATATCTTTGATAGACCATGTATTGATTTACATATTACACTCGATACACTTGTGCGAAAAGTTCTTGGTTCATAAAAACTTATTTTACAAATTATTCTGTACATTATGTCTTATTCTTTCTAGCTCTAGTTCATAGTCTAAAGGACATCAGAGTCGATGCATTATGTCTAGATAGAAAATACTCAACAAAATTTTATCCTTGGTTCTTTTGAAATGTGTGAGGGATTATTGGAAGAATTGGGATTTTTCAAAAGAACTAAATCTAATATTCCTAAAGAAAGACCTTGAGACTCTTTATTGTAAGCCATTATACTTCATTGGGCTAGTAATAACCAAGTGGAAAGGATGGACTCGCACATTGGGCTCAAAAGGCTAGTGTAATGTATATTTGAGCCCTTTTGTTTTTGGAATTACTTTTTATTGAATTTTTAAGAGTTTAAGAAAAGTAAACTTCTTAACTAGTAAGACCTATATTTAGTCAAGCTAGAAGTAGCTTACGCGATTGACGCTATTTTAGTCAAGTCTAGATTCATCGAGTCATTTTCAAACTAATTTTAGCTAATCAAGTCCACTTATCTTTATTATTTTTAACTAATTAAATCTACAAGATCTAACGATATAGTTTAAATTACATCGATGATTAAGATTAATGCATATCTACAATATGAGAGCCCTAAGGTATTTAAACACTATACATTCTTATCCTTTAAGATTACAATATTAACCATGGTAACTCTAAATTACTAGAGTGTTTTCATTGGACTACCAATGCTTCAAGTAGATGAGCTTCCCTATTTGTTCCACGGGTTGGGTCAATTCAAGTGGGTTAAATATGTCTAATTTAACTATTTGACCTCGTTGGGCAATTTTGTGTCCATTGGTTACGAGTTTTGATCTGCGACTCGTAATAATCGAAGCCACTTGAGGAACAAATTTAAATTGCCTTCTAGTTTCAAATGATTCACTTGAACTTGTCTTGGGTTAACGAAGTTCTAGTATTAATTGATGTCCGCCAAGGTTCCCAAGTTAATTGAAACTGGACCTATTTATGGGTTGGCTACCCGTCCAGGCCCGAAGGTTTGCGCGAAATTTGAGAGGATTTGGGCAAAAATATTATGCTCGAAAATGGGTTTGGGCTAAAAAATTAAGCCTTTTTAAAACATGGGTCGACCTCATGCTTGAACAATCAATGATCGATCTCGACTCGACCCAGTCTATTTTTTAAAGTTTTAAATTTTTTATATTATGTTGTTTTTATATTTTATGTAATTACCAACACAAATTAAATCTATAGTAATATAAAATACTACTATAATGTAAACACTAGAAAAATATTAAGATACTTTGTACAAAATTTTAATAAATAAGAATATATAAAATTATTAAATATTAAATTAAAACAATATAAATATATATTGATTATTTTTAAAATAATATGGATGGGCCTAAAATGGACTTGACTTTGTCATTTACTAATATTGGCGAGCTTAAGCAGAGTTTTAGTCTCATATGTCGAGCCGGACTGGGATTTGACGAACATAAATTGTATTAATATTATACTTAGATTGATCCATGAACACTTCTAATTTAGACAATTCAAAACCCCCCGAAGTCTAGCATCATAGACACTGCAGAAGCCAATGTTTTTTTTCGAAACCCTATAACTATCTACAAGTCGAATCTCTTATTACTCCTCCAGCTTCCATCCCTGCTTTGGAACCACCATCTGACTATCTTGAATAGGAACTTTGATTTTTTTTAATCGAAGGAGAGAAGAAAAAGAGTTACACGGTCATCAATTTAAAATATACTAAGCGATTACAATCATCTTGTAAGACCCTTAAAATAGAATCAGGTGGAGCGATTATCAATTTCTAAAACTAATGTGGACAAAAAAAAGTTTAGAGATCAAAATGAAAAAAATAAAAATTTTTAAGGACTAAATATAATTTTATCCCAAAATATAAAGTTTTAGTTGCTTTTGAAAAAAAAAAGGAAAAGGTATAATGTTTCGGAATAAATTGCAACTTTTCAGCAACACTGATAAGGAAAATCTCACTTTGAGATTTTCAAGATCTTTGAAATTTAATAGTCCAAATCATACTATATCATATATATATACACACTAGAGATAGATCAAAGTAACTGGCTGGAGTTGAGGAACCTAATGTAAATAGATAATTAAATTGGGTTAATGTAGCGTCCAAAGGAGCTCTCGACACATCAACATTGGAAGGCGCACAATTCCTACGGCTGCTAATTCATGGATATCCCTGCCTTCGATACAGAGCAGGTTAAGGGTTTGCATGACTTGGGAGACGTAATTTGCCCTCTTTTTTCGGTATTGGTGTGAAGGAGCTACTTTTGCTCTTTTATTAATTTACTCTGTCATTTTTCTTTTTTACAATTTTTACCCTAAAACTTTAAGTGTTTTCGGCCAAGCGAAATTGGTAAAAGAAGAACGTATATGTTTAGATAATATTTTAATATGTGATTATGATAAGAATAAATGTGTTTATCTTTTTATGATTCATAAAGTATACCGAAAAGTGTTGTATGAAAAATAGTAAATGGTTAATAGTTTAGACAGGCAAGATAACTTGCATGATCTGCTGACTAGGATTAAGAATTACTATCAACACAGATGGCGGTTTCAAAGCAGGGATGGAAGCTGGAGGAGTAATCAGAGAGTTGACTTGAAGATGGTTATGGGGTTTCACAAAAAACAGTCTTCTCCAGTGTCTAAGAGGCTGGACTTTAGGGCGCTCTGGATGGTCTCAACCAACCTTGGTGGACATCGGATAATACTGGAACTTGGTTAATCTAGGACTGCTTCATGTGAAACTGGAAGGAAAGTTTAAATTTGTTCCTCAAGAGGCTTCAATTGCAAGGATGTGCACTGATAACTCTTCCTTCTCACTTTTGTCCTCAAAACCTTGCTGTCCTTGATCTCTCAGAAAACAAAATCCAACAGCTGTGTAGCTCTTACTCTAACATGGCAATGATATATCATTATATAAGTGTGTAGATATATACACTGTCTACTTTCTTCTTTAATTCATTTATGCCGGTTTCTTCTACTTGTAACTGGCTAGTTTGTGGCAATTGATAAACTGGCTACTTTTCAATATGCAATATGTGTTTGTTTCAAGTTACTGAAAGCTTGATAGTCATGAATCCGCGTGGTTGCCCTTATTTGGCTTAACAGTTGGGACTTTAACTTCCTTACACCACTTTGATACAGGCTGTTCAAATCTTGTTGAATTTCCAATTGATGTCTTGTGATGAAAAATCTGGACAATGGACAGATTCCGAATGCTATTATTCGACCTATTTGGAACTGGGAAACTAGGTAGCCCACAGCATGGCTAATTTTGGGAGAAGTCTTCGTGCCGCTCCACCTATTCTATTTTAAGGGTCTTACAAGATGATTGTAATGGCTTAGTATATTCTAGATTGATGACTGTGTAACCTTTTTTCTTCTCTCTTTTCTATTAGAAAAAATCAAAGTTTTGTTTTCCTACTAAAGATTAAGGTACTAAACTATCCATACTTGTTAAAAAACTCTCACGACGGCTAGATTCATCTCTGTTACCCCCTTTTCACAAGAAAAAATCTGACCTTGGGGAATTCCTTCACTATATATATATATATCCCCATTAATGTTTTTTTTTCTATTATTATCCAACAAAAGTTTAATCACCATTTGCATGCATGACTTTGATAATTTACAAATGCCGCTCCACCTGATTCTATTTTATGGGTCTTACAAGATGATTGTAATGGCTTAGTATATTCTAGATTAATGACTGTACTCTTTTTTTTCTTCTTTTCGTTCGATTAAAAAATTCTAAAAAAAAACAATTTAAAAAAAAATTCTACTAAAGATTAAGGAGAAATTTTGATACACTACTAAATATCCATCTAGTTGAAACTTTGGCGGCCCAGTGAAACCACTCCGGTAATTTAAAGTCACCATGGTGAATATTGTAATATTAAAGGATAAGAATGTATAGTGTTTAAATCCCTTAGAACTCTCATCTTGCATATATGTATTAATCTTAATCATCGATGTAATTTTAACTCTATTGTTGGATCTTGTGGATTTAATTAGCTAAAAATAGTTTGAAAATGACTCAATGAATCTAAACTTGACTAAAAATAGCTTCAATCTTTTAAACTACTTTTAGCTTGACTAAATATAGGTGTTACTAGTTAAGAAATTTAATTTTTTAGACTTTCAAAAATTCAGTAAAAAGTAATTCAAAAAAAAAAAAAGGGATCAGATATACATTACACTAGCCTTTTGAGCTTAAGGTGCAAGCCCACCCTTTCAACTTGGTTCTTACTAGCCCGATAAAGTATAATGGCTAACAAACAAGAGTCTCAAGGTCGTTCTTTAGGAATGTGAGATTTGGTTCTTTTAAAATATCTCAATTCTTCCAAAAATCCCCCACATATTTTAAAAGAACCAAGTATAAAATTTTGCTAAGTATATTCCATCTAGATATAATGCATTGACTCTGGTGTCCTTTAGACAATGAACTAGAGCTAGAAAGAATGAGACATAATTTACAGAATAATATATGAAACAAGTTTTTATGAACCAAGAATTCTTCACGTAAATTAAAATTCTCATCAATCATATTATACCTATACTATTTTTGTTCAATGCGGTTGTGCGCTAATAGACCATGCATGTGCCTGATTTTCATGAGTGCTCTAGAAACTATCATATATATCATAAAAGTGGCCCCACTTCACACTCATATAGGTTAATCCATCAAGTGTATTCTACAAATCAATACACCGCCTATAAAATATATGGATTTGATTAAGAATTTTTATTTATTCTCACCATCCATGCAATTTTAGAACTATCTACATCATAGGAGGGACAAAATCTTATAATAATTTACAGATCAAGAAATAACTTAGTTATTACCCATATGAACCTAATTCTTGGGATCTCCAGTCACAAAAGTAGATTTTCCATCATTTTCGATCTCATCTTGTAGCTAAAGTCTCATTCCCCTCAATCTATCATTCAATTAATTCTTCCCTATGGGTTTTAGTTAGAGAATTACTCTAATTCACTTTTGAGTACATAATCATGGATTATAACTCTATCCTTTTTTGCAACTTCTTTATCACGTCATGTGTTAGAAAAATGTGCCTATTTTTACTATTGAAAGTTTTATCTCTTGCATTGGTTATTATCAATTGGCAATCACAATACATGGACACAAAGTTGTTGGCTTTATGCCCGATGAAATGTTTTCTAAGAAGTTTTCCAACAACTCAACCTCATTACCGACCAATTCTAGAGCAATAAACTCTGCCTTCATAAGTAGTAATCACAGATTGGGCATCAAAGTGTCCACACTTCTTTAAAAGTTTTTCAACATAATGTTCTTGTGATAACATATGCTATCACATTTCCTTATGATTTTAACACCCAATATAACATTTTCTTTATTCATGTCTTTCACACCAAATTTGGAAGCAATATATCTCTTTGTCTCAAGTATTAAATCATAATTAGTACTGAAAATTAACATATCATCGACATATAAATAGATAACCGCACAATCACCATTAACAAATTATGTTAAAACTGTTGATGTCTATAAAACCAACTAAAAATCCGACTTTCACTTTAACTTTTCCTAATTATCCAAAAAAGGCCAAACTGGTTTAAGCATTAGGCATATGAAACACCTCACTTAGTCTAAAGTCTTTCTAGATGTAGATTTGAATAGAACATTTCAATTTCCAAGCACATGTGTAGTATCAAGAGTTTCTAAAGATAGACAACATTTTCTCCTTTCACTTAGAGTAGGGTACAAAGGTATCTTGATTACCACAAATATGCTAGTGGCACTATTGTCTACCACCTAATTTTTCATATTAGTCATAATATTGACTTGAGAAATGACAACAAAAATTATATCATTTGCTTTGACAAAATTGACATTTGGCTTAACAAGATTATCATTTCTCCATCATTGATTTTTGCAAAGATAGAGACTCAGTTTCTCATCACAATTGGATTCTAGAGTAGTGAGCACAATTGATGAATAAAACACCAGGTAGGTTCCCACGAAAGAGAAGTGGTATACATGACACTTGTAACACCCCTAAAATTGTTATACCATAAAATCAGTAATAAATTGAGATCGTGTATGATTGATTTCTCGATAAAGTGAAATAAGGAAAATAAAAATGATAAAAGAGAAGGTTGAGTGATGTCAAAGAAAGTTGAATTGAGAAGTATGCTGCAGTACACTAAATTAAAGTATGGATTAAATTGTAAAGATGTTTGAGGATCAAGTACAATTATTCAAATTTTGAGTGGTTGAAGCATAAATATGAGAAAATTGAAGGATCAAAAGTTAAAATAACTTAATTTCTTATAACATGGGATTGGTGTGCAGGGACCTAATTCAATAAGTAGAGAAATACAAGGGACTAAATCGTAATGTTACCAAAAGTGAAGTGATTTAAGGATGAAACTTTGAAGAAACATGAAGGGTAAAATGGTCATTACCCTAAATAGATAATTATATGGTTTAATAATTAAATAAGCAAAATCCTGAAATATGATTGTTTAATATTTTAATATTTTATTATAAGATATTTTAATATTTTAATTAATTAATTAAATAGATATTTTTATGCACCAACGTGAGCACCATTATAAAAGGGGAAAAGTTCTTCTTCCTTACAATTTGGTCCTTTACCACAAAATCCCACAAATTCTCCCAAATTCTTTGAAAATTTCCATAGCCAACCAAAAGGAGAAGTGTAGAGATACTAGAGGGGGTTAAAACATCAAATTAGAAGCAAGAAATTGGTAGAGGGAAGTGAAGAAAAGAGGACAATGATGAAGTTAAGAAAAAATAGAAGAGAAACAAAAGAGGTAAGTGTTCATTTTAATTTCATTGATATTTCAAAGTATTAAATCAAGGTATGTAATAAATTAAGTGTCAAATATGTGAATTTTACTTAGGTAGTAGTGATGGAATGTATATTATAAATTGTAATTCATAGATAGTGATATAATTTGGGTTATGAGAAGTTATGATGAAACTATATGTTAATCATATGTGAGCTTAAAGGATTAAATTGAATAATAATTTAATTGTGATGATATATATAATCAAGTGGTATGGTATAACAATTCAATAGTTGATAAATAAAATAAATGTTAAGTGTTGATATTAGTGATATATATCATAATAAGTAAATAAATTCATTAAAACAATTTTGGACAGCAGAAGTAGTTGAACTTTCAAAATTCACCAAAAATTTTAGAAATTGATTTAGGGGTTGAATTAAAAATGACATTAAATCATATTGAGTCTAGTTTTCCACAAAAGAAATTGTGTAAGTAATTGATTTTTAGATTATGAGATATATGAATTTTTGTGAGGCAAGGTCAAAATGATTTAAGGTTCTCCTGTTTTGACTTTGAAAAATTATTACAAATTGTAAAAAATGTTTAAGAGATTAAATTTATATTATTAAAAAAATGATGAGTCTATTTTTAGGGGAAAAATGGCAACATTATACGAATCTCGTACTGAAAGATTATTAATTTTTAGTAAAAAAGGTCAAAGCTGTTTATTAGCAAAACAGGGAAAAGTTTTAAAAAATATACTATATAAAGTGGCTTAATTGGAAATTATGAAATTTTTATGGTAAAGCGTTCATTGAGTCTAGTTTCAAAAGCAGTAATCAGGTCAAAATTTTGAATTTTGTAGGCCAAGATATAAAGAATTTAGTGAATGTTACTCAAGTAGACAGCCTTGTTAAGAGTATATATGTAATTAGTAAAATCATAATTAGTGTTGCATATAGGCATGCTATACCAAAAGTCATAAAATTCTCGTATAAATAATAGGATGTGGAATGGAGAGGAAGAGGATGAAAAAAAAGAGTTGTAATATTAAGGAGTTGTTATAAGCAATGGAATTGTGAATATATAAGTGAAGTTTAAATGAATTGTTGAGACATTAAGTGAATAACTGTTATATGATGTATTGATGAACTTATTTGTAAAACTTTAATAGTTGTGCTAATCTTATAAATTTGAGTGAGAATCATATAGTGTTGAAACTGGAAATAGATACATGTGAATGATATGTTGAGTGAAATCGGTTGAATTGTGATTTATAAACTTGATTGTAGGTGATGAGAAATGATTGAATGAAAATCAATTGGACATAGAATCATCGACACGATGACAAGTTCACCACGTCGCAACGAGCTCAAGTTAGTGAGTGACGTTGCAATGAGGAACCCCTAATGTTGCGATGTTGGCTCAGGGTTTTGAAAACTTCGTAAGTTGGTCCCTATTCAATTATAAACTATTACGAGAGCTATCAAAAGCTCGAATTGAGTTTAGATAAGTTTTTAAATTGTTTTGTAAATGCTAATTGATTTTAGTAGTTCGATAAATGATAAAATGGATTTAATTTAACATTAGTTGCTTCGGTAATGAATGTAACATCTTGTTATCGTGACCTGATGATTGGTTCGGGTACGAGGGTATTACTATTGAAATAACACAATCTCACATCTAAAAAATATAAGGTTGTGGAGTGCTTGTACTACTATAAATAGAGGTGACCTCTCCGCCTTTAAATCATCCCAAAATTTATCATTCATTCATAAGGCAATTTTTCCCTCTTATATTTTTTGTAGTGAAATATATTTGGTAGTGTCCGAGGGCGTAGGTGTAATTTGTCGAACCTTGTTAAAATTATGTTCTTTATTATTTTTTATTTCAAGATTTTGTAAGGTACATTTGTAGTAATATACTGTGCTATTAAATTACATTGGTGGGATATTCTGTCAAGGAAGTTGGATTTTAAGCGGAATCATATTTGACCTCTCTAATCTTTCCTGGGAATTGAATCCAGTATGGTTTTCTCATGCAATAATTTATTCTCTTTTAACCTATTCGCACAACAAGTGGTATCAGAGCTTAAGGTTATTCGAAGTATGCTCTGTGGTTCCGATTTAAATTGATCTTCCATATTAGAAAAGATTTCCTTTGGCATTTGAAAGATTATGGCTGAAATGGTAGACAATCCAAGAGCTATAACATCATTCATATGGGAGAGATCAATAGTGGCAAATATGAGATTGGTAGTGGAGATCTTAGATGGCATGGGCCATTTTGGTATGTGGTAAAGTGAGGTTCTAGATGCTCTCTTTCATCAAGGTATAGACGTTTCAATTGATGAGAAGAAACCAAAGGATATGGAGATGAAAGATTGGAAGTCTATTAACCGTTTGATATGTGGTACAATTCGGTCATGCTTTTCTTAAGAGCAGAGGTATGCTTTCTCAAAGGATAATTTTGCAAATAGATTGTGATTAACACTAGAAGAAAATTTTTTTTGAAGAAAAATAGTCAGAATAAGCTTCACATAAAGAAAAGGTTTTTTTTGCTTCACTTATGTTCCGAGTACCACTATGAATTATCATGTCACCTGTTTTAATAAATTAGTCACTGATTTGATTAATGTGGATAGATCTTCAAAGATGAAGATTTGACTTTGTCGTTGTCGGGGTCACTTCCTGAGGGGTTTGAGTTCCTCGAAACAACACTACTTCACGGGAAGGCTGATATATCTCTTAGTGAAGTGTGTGATATTTTTATATAGTTATGAATTGAGAAAGAAAAATAGATAAATTCAGCCAGAGATGGAAAAAATTTGGTAGTCTAAGGTCATTCACACACTCAGAGTAAAGTTCAGAAGCAGAGATCCAAGTCAAAGGGGAAATCAAGTAAAGATACGTGTGCTTTCTGTCGACAAAAAGGAAACTAGTATAATGAGTGCCCAAAGTTGGAAAATTAAGGGTAAATTTGATAAGGGGAAAATTGTAGAAAAATCAAATGTAATTGAGAATGAGGATGAATATTCAAATTCCTCACTTGTTACATTAGCTTACGAACTCCCATCATTACCATGCGTGCACCAGAAATAATCTTCATCAAACCATCATTCATATGTGTCCTCATTAAGAGAGGTTCTTTGATTTTAAAGAACTAAAGGTTAGAGATGTTTAAACATCAAATAATACTCCTCTTACCACATAAGGGATTGGGTCTGTTCACTTGAGAAATCATGATGAATAAACCATAACTTTGCATGAGGTTCATTATGTGTTAGATTTGATGAAGAATCTCATTTCTTCTGGAACCATGGAATCAAAAGGTTTTTAAGTGAGAGCTAAAGATGGTTTGATGAAGATTATTCCTAATGCACACATGGTAATGATGGGGGTTCGTAAGAATAATAACTTGTACCACTATCTGGATAGTACATTCAATGAGGCAGTTGCTACAACATCAATTGAAAATCGAGAGTTAGAAGCACTTAGGTTATGACTTATGCGATTAGGGCATGTAGGTGAAAAATCCTTGAGCTTACTCATAAATCAAGGATTATTGAAAGGAGTAAAAACCTGTAAGTTGGATTTCTGTGAGCATTGCATCAAAGGGAAGCAGAAAAAGGGTGAAGTTTGGGACTACAATCCATGATACTAAAGACATTGGATTATGTTCACTAAAATGTTCGGCCCCCTCTAAAACAAGTTCTTTAAGAGGAAAACATTATTATGTAACTTTCGTTGATGATTATTCCTGAAGAGTTTGGGTGCATATGATGAAGATAAAGAAGGAAGTGTTAAAAATTTTCCTTAAGTGGAAAAGGATGATGGAAACTCAAATGGACAAAAGGATTAATCACTTTCGCACAGAAATTGATGGAGAGTATAGGAGTGATCCATTTGCAAAGGTTTGTGATGAAGAAGGCATCATCACGCACTTCACTATCAAATCTACACCACAATAGAATGTGGTGGCAGAACGCATGAATTGAACGTTGCTGGAAAAAGTTCGATATATGCTATCCAATGTTGGATTAGGTAGAGAGTTTTGTGAAGGGGCTATTGTAATGGCCTAAATTCAAGGTTATTGGAACAATGGTTTCGCAACCATAAATCCGATTTAAAGAGAAATTTATTTCAATATATTTGCATGAATATTTATATGATAGGAAAATCGTATTAAAATATCAATAGAAAAATTTTACCGATTTAGTAGTTAGTTAGAAAAAGGAATTATTGAAGGAATTGGGTAAAAACAATGTATCGAGACTTTGATCTCATAAAATTGAGTAGGAAATATTTTTATAAATATTTATACGATGTTAGTAATATGGTATTAAAATTTCGTTAGAAAATTTTAACGTTTGGGTAGGTAATTAAATGAAAAGGACTAAATTGAAAAAGGTGTAAAAGTTATTAAAAGGATCAAATAGCTCAATTATCAAATGACAAGGGATCTAAAGAGCAAATAAGCCCAAATGAGATATCTTGGGCTGCATAAGCTAAGAAAAATCAAGAGAATTACTGAAAGAAGGGTAAAATGGGAAAATAACAAAATTTACTAAATAAAACTAGGACTAATTTGAGATATCTAGAAATATCTTCATTTTTCTTTACTCTCATCAGCCAAAAAAGCCATAGGAGGGTTTTCTAAGTTGGTATATCATAATTTTTGCACCAAATCCGGAAAACTCAAATACGAAGCTAGATCGAGGAAAGGAAAAAGTCCCGGATTAGTAGATTTTGTATACGAACTAGTATGAGGTAAGTTCATGTAACTTGAATTATATTCTTAAATGCTTGAAATGTATGTTATTGATGTGAATATAATTTGAATGTTCTTTGTATGAAGATTGATGAAACGTTGATATATTTGATACAAAGGGGAAGAAATCCCGGTTGAATGAAAAGAAAATTCGATGGGTCTCTGAAAAGGAATTGACGATAAAAAAGATCTAGCCCGGACGGGTGATCCTATCCTGATATAGCCCACCCGAAGAATATGTGGAAAATGGATTTAGCCCGAACGTGTAATCCGAATTAGGGTCTGAATTTAGCCTGGACTGGTAATTCAGATCCAAGCTCATTAAAGTAATTGTCGTTGCAGGGGATTTAGCCTGAACTGGTAATCCCGGCAATACTCTATGAGTTTATATTACAGGGGATTTAGCCTGGATTGGTAATCCCGTTGTAAGGATGAGGTTCGCGGGAGTGTGTTCTCTGAAATGGAAATGTGCGCATATGAACATGAATTGACGGACCTGGATTTGTACACTAAAGTGTACCTCTGAAAATCCATCGAAAATCCGAGTAATTCAAAGGGATAAATATGAAAAAATAATAAGGGAATGGAAATCATGGTATTGATGAGTTCATCAATCATGGTATATATTATTGATATATAGAAATTATTGGACTAACTTGAATGTTGAGTTTGTGCATATTAGGGTAATAATGCATTGAATGGATATATGAATGTTTATTGCATTGTATTGAAGATGTTAGGTAAGTATAATTCTTGTTACATAGGTTTACTAAGCACAAAGTGCTTACCCTGTTTCTTTTTCCCCTGTTTTGTAGTGTTAAGAGCTCGGAGGTCGGATTCAGTCGGAGACGCATCACACTATCAACCTCAAGATTTCGGTATATAAAGAAACTTTATTTTGGAAAACAATGGCATGTATAAGCTAATAAAGTAGATGTTAATATGAAATGAATGTAAGGCTAGCCATTGGTATGGCTAATAAATCTTGTTTTGGTATGTGTTGAAGTTATCTTATAAATATGCATGAATCTATTATGAAAATATGTTGAATTGGATTGGTTGATGTGGATTGGTCTCGGTTTAAAATTTTAGGAAGGCTAAATATTTATAAAGGGGCTATATTGAGTAAAAAAATTTTGTAAACCCCGGTAATGCCTCGTACTCTATTCTGATATCGAATACGGGTAAGGGGTGTTACATTTGTTGGTATTAGAGCTACAATTTAGCCAGATCTAGGACCGACATAACAAATATGGATTAGCTATACATGCCATTTAAATTATTATTGATAGTGTGATATCTCCTGACCATTTAAATTGTGTTTTTCTTATAGTAATGTCATCCGACCGAGCTCAATCTGAGGAAGTTGGGAGTCATGCTCCGGCTTCAGTACAAAGAGAGGAAACTAGCAGTAGAAGGCCCGGTATAGAGGGTCAAGGGGAGGAGGCAAAAATAGCCTTCTTTCAAATGATGAATGAATGGTTTACTCAATACATAAGAACTAACCCTACAGTGCAGCAAACTCAAGCTCCCCCTCCTGTTCCTCCACCGATTCCCGAGATTCCACAGGGTACAGGTACTGAATCTATCAGAAAAGGGAAAGCTCCAGTTGATAAAATTTGAAAATATGGGGCCGAAGAATTCCGAGCAGCAGTTGATGACGATCCCGAACGGGCTGAATTTTGGTTAGAAAATGCTACTCGGGTTTTGGAGGATTTATCTTGCACACCAGAAGAATGTTTGAAATGTGCCGTCTCACTGCTAAAAGACACAGCTTACCATTAGTGGAATACTAAAGCTTCAGTTGTTCCGAAAGAAGAAATTACATGGGAATTCTTCCAGGCCGAGTTCAAAAAGAAATATATCAGTCAGAGATTTCTTGATCAGAAAAGAAAAGAATTTCTTGAGCTAAAACAGGGGAATAGATCTGTATCTGAGTATGAAAGAGAATTTGTTCGGTTGAGTAAATATGCTCGAGAATGGTACAGTCAGAAGTTGAAATGTGCAAATGATTCGAAGAAGGGTTGAATGAAGAAATTAAGCTACTTATCGGAATTCTTGAAATTCGAGAGTTTGCTACATTGGCAGAGCGAGCTTATAAAGCAGAAGAATTGAGCAAAGAAAAGAAGCAGGCTGAGAGGGAAGCTCGAATTTTTAGTAAAAGACCAATGAGAAAATCTTAATTTTCTGCTCTAAAGAAATTGAAGAAGTACCAAGATCGTTCTACCTCAGCCACTGGGTATTCGGGTAGAGAGCGAGGTTTTCAACGCAATAATCCAAGACCTTCCACTCCATCAGTGACCAGTGTTGGCAGTGTTGGTACCCCTAAGCAGAGATGCCAATATTGTAATAAAGCTCATTTTGGTGAATGCCGATTTAAGAGCAGGGCTTGTTACCGATGTGGTTCTTTTGACCATTTCCTCAGAGATTGTCCAGAAAGGGGTGAAAAAGAAGCTGAACAGATATCGAAGCCGAGTAATCTAGTTTCGAGGGGTAGACCATCTCGACCATCCGATAATGTTAGTGGTAGCTGAGGAGCTACAAAAGATACTGCAGGCAGGACTGAGACACGAGCACCTGCTAGGACATATGCTATTCGTGCCAGAGAAGATACCTCAGCACCCGATGTTATTACTGGTATATTTTCGTTACTTGACACTGATATTACTGCATTAATTGATCCTGGTTCTACGCATTCATATATATGTATAAAGCTTGCATGTGTTAAAGATTTATCTATTGAACCTATTGAATTTGTGGTTAAAATCTCAAACCCCCTGGGCCAATCTATTTTGGTGGATAAAATTTGTAAAAATCGTCCACTGATGGTAAGAGGTTATTGTTTCCTGGCTGATTTGATGTTACTGCCATTTGATGAGTTTGATGTGATATTGGGCATGGATTGGTTAACTCAGCATGATGCAGTAGTAAACTGTAAACAGAAATATATTATGTTGAAGTTCAGAATGGCGAATTACTCCGGGTTAAATCTGATAAGACAGAGGGATTATCTGATGTGATTTCAGTTATTACTGCTCAGAGGTATGTTAAAAAGGGGTATAATGCTTTTCTTGCTTATGTACTCGACACCAAGGAATCTGAGTCAAAGATACAGGCAGTGCCAGTGGTATGCGAATTTTCTGATGTGTTTCTAGAGGAATTACCAGGGTTGCCACCAGAAAGGGAAGTGGAATTCTCTATAGATTTGATTCCGGGAACTACTCCGATTTCCATAGCTCCGTACCGGATGACTCCTACAGAATTAAAGGAATTAAAGACACAGTTGCAAGAACTTGTTGACAGGGGTTTTGTCTGACCGAGTCATTCACCTTGAGGTGCTCCGGTTCTGCTTGTGAAAAAGAAAGACGGGTCTTTGAGATTGTGTATTGACTATCGGCAGCTCAATAAGGTAACTATAAAGAATAAATACCCGTTGCCCCGGATTGATGATTTATTTGATCAGTTGAAAGGTGCCACAGTATTCTCGAAGATTGATCTCCGATTAGGTTATTACCAGCTACGGGTAAAAGAGTCAGATGTGCCAAAGACAGCTTTCAGAACTAGGTGTGGGCATTATGAGTTTCTGGTTATGCCGTTTGGGCTGACTAATGCACCTGCAGTATTTATGGATCTGATGAATAGGATATTCAGACCGTACTTAGACAGATTTGTGGTAGTATTCATTGATGATATTTTGGTTTATTCTCGAGATGAAGAAAAACATGCAGAACATTTGAGAATTGTGTTGCAAATTCTGCGAGAGAAGCGGTTATATGCTAAATTCAGTAAATGTGAACTTTGGCTTCAAGAAGTGGGTTTTCTTGGACATATTGTATCCGCCGAAGGCATCAGGGTAGATCCAAATAAAATCTCAGCTATTGTCATTTGGAGTCCACCGAAAAATGTATCTAAAGTTAGAAGTTTCTTGGGTTTAGCTGGTTACTATCGGAGATTTGTACAGGGATTCTCTATGATAGCTTCTCCGATGACTCGATTATTGCAGAAAGATGTAAAGTTCGAGTGGGCTAATGAATGTCAGCAGAGTTTCAACCAATTGAAAGATCTACTAACGAAAGCACCAGCATTAGTGCAGCCTGAACCGGGTAAGGAATTTGTTATTTACAGTGATGCATCATTGAATGGTTTAGGTTGTGTCTTGATGTAAGAAGGTAAAGTAATAGCCTATGCTTCAAGACAACTTAAACCACATGAAAGAAATTACCTGGTACATGATCTTGAATTAGCTGCTATTATATTTGCGCTGAAGATATGGCGGCATTACCTATACGGTGAGAAATGTCATATTTATACTGATCATAAAAGCTTGAAATATTTGATGACACAGAAAGATTTGAATTTGAGACAGCGCAGGTGGCTTGAACTGATAAAAGACTATGATTTGATTATTGATTACCATCTGGGTAAGGCTAATGTTGTGGTTGATGCTTTGAGTCGAAAATCTCTGTTTGCTTTACGAGTTATGAATACCGGTTGTCACTGACTGATGATGGTTCAATCATAGCTGAATTGAGAGTTAAACCGACATTTTTACAGCAAATATGTGAAGCTCAGAAGAATGATGATAAGTTACAGGTTAAACGGGCACAATGTGAGTCAGGTACTGATTCTGAATTTCAAGTTGGGATTGATGGTTGTTTATTATTCAGAGATAGGGTATGTGTACCCAAGAATTCAGAGCTCATACAAAAGATTTTACACGAGGCTCACAGTGGTATTATGTCTGTACATCCGGGAAGTAATAAAATGTATAATGATTTGAAGAAGACGTACTGGTGGCCAGGTATGAAACGTGATATTTCTGAGTTTGTATCAAGATGTTTAATATGGCAGCAAGTTAAAGCTGAATATCAGGTACCTTCGGGGTTACTTCAGCCAATTACTATACCGGAATGGAAATGGGAAAGAATCACTATGGATTTTGTATCGGGGTTACCGTTGTCTCCGAGGAAAAAAGATGCTATTTGGGTGATTGTTGATCGATTGACAAAGTCAGCGCACTTTATTCCGGTACGTATGGATTATTCTTTAGATAAACTGGCTGAACTGTACATATCTGAGATTATCAGGCTACATGGAGTGCCTGTCTCCATTATATCAGATAGAGATCCCCGATTTACGTCTCGTTTCTGGGATAAATTGCAAGAAGCCTTGGGTACTCAGTTGTATTTCAGCACTGCATTTCATCCTCAGACAGATGGCCAATCTGAACGTGTAATGCAGGTATTGGAAGATATGCTCCGGTGTTGTATACTAGAGTTTGAAGGTAATTGGGAGAGGTATCTACCTTCTTTGATTGAATTTGCTTACAATAACTGTTATCAGTCCAGTATTAGAATGGCTCCGTATGAAGCTTTGTATGGTAGAAATTGTAGAACACCGTTATATTAGATAGAGCTCAGTGAAAAGAAGATACATGGGGTTGATTTGATCCGGAAAATAGAAGAAAAATTAAAAGGGATTCGGAATAGCTTGAAAGCAGCCTCTGATCGTCAAAAGTCATATGCCGATCTTAAACGAAAAGAGATTGAATTTCAGGTAGGTGATAAAGTATTCCTGAAAGTGTCTCCTTGGAAGAAAGCTCTCCGATTCGGTCGAAAGGGTAAATTGAGTCCAAGATTTATCGGGCCATATGAAATTATAGAAAGAATTAGACCGGTCGCTTATCGATTGGCATTACCACCGGAACTCGATAGAATTCATAATATTTTTCATGTGTCTATGCTACGACGATATCGGTCAGATCCTTCACATGTTATTTCTCTGACGGAAGTGGACATTCAACAGGATATGACTTACAGCGAAGAACCGGTCAAGATATTTGCACAAGAAACAAAGGAGCTTAGAAATAAAAGGATAAATTTAGTGAAAGTATTATGGCAAAAGCATGGAATTGAGGAAGCGACATGGGAACCGGAGGAGACAATGAGGAAACAATACCCAAACCTCTTTACTGGTAAGATTTTCGAGGACGAAAATCCTGAAAAGAGGGAGGAGTTGTAATGGCCTAAATTTAAGGTTATCGGAACAATGGTTTCGCAACCATAAATCTGATTTAAAGAGAAATTTATTTCAATATATTTGCATGAATATTTATATGATAGGAAAATCGTATTAAAATATTGATAGAAAAATTTTACCGATTTAGTAATTAGTTAGAAAAAAGAATTATTGAAGGAATTAGGTAAAAACAATGTATCGAGACTTTGATCTCATAAAATTAAGTAGGAAATATTTTTATAAATATTTATAAAATGTTAGTAATATGGTATTAAAATTTCGTTAGAAAAGTTTAACGTTTGGGTAAGTAATTAAATGAAAAGGACTAAATTGAAAAAGGTGTAAAAATTATTAGAAGGATCAAATGGCTCAATTGTCAAATGACAAGGGATCTAAAGAGCAAATAAGCCCAAAGGAGATATTTTGGGCGGCATAAGCTGAGAAAAATCAGGAGAATTACTGAAAGAAGGGTAAAATGGAAAAATAACAAAATTTACTAAATAAAACTAGGACTAATTTGAGATATCTAGAAATATCTTCATTTTTCTTTACTCTCATCAGCCAAAAACGTCATAGGAGGGTTTTCTAAGTTGGTATATCATAATTTTTGCACCAAATCCGGAAAACTCAAATACGAAGCTAGATCGAGGAAAAGAAAAAGTCCCAGATTAGTAGATTTTGTATACGAACTAGTATCGAGGTAAGTTCATGTTACTTGAATTATATTCTTAAATGCTTGAAATGTATGTTATTGATGTGAATATAATTTGAATGTTCATTGTATGAAGATTGATGAAACATTGATATATTTGATAAAAAGGGGAAGAAATCTCAGTTGAATGAAAGGAAAATTCGATGGGTCTCTGAAAAGGAATTGACGGTAAAAAAAGATCTAGCCCGGACGGGTGATCCTATCCTGATATAGCCCACCCGAAGAATATGTGGAAAATGGATTTAGCCCGGACGGGTAATCCGAATTAGGGTCTGAATTTAGCCTGGACTGGTAATTCAGATCCAAACTCATTAGAGTAATTGTCGTTACAGGGGATTTAGCCTGGACTGGTAATCCCGCTATAAGGATGAGGTTCGCGGGAGTGTGCTCTCTGAAATGGAAATGTGCGCATATGAACATGAATTGACGGACCTGGATTTGTACACTAAAGTGTACCTCTGAAAATCCATCGAAAATCCGAGTAATTTAAAGGGATAAATATGAAAAAATAATAAGGGAATGGAAATCATGGTATTGATGAGTTCATCAATCATGGTATATATTATTGATATATAGAAATTATTGGACTAACTTGAATGTTGAGTTTGTGCATATTAGGGTAATAATGCATTGAATGGATATATGAATGTTTATTGCATTGTATTGAAGATGTTAGGTAAGTATAATTCTTGTTACATGGGTTTACTAAGCACAAAGTGCTTACCCTGTTTCTTTTTCCCCTGTTTTGTAGTGTTAAGAGCTCGGAGGTCGGATTCAGTCGGAGACACATCACACTATCAACCTCAAGATTTCGGTATATAAAGAAACTTTATTTTGGAAAACAATGGCATGTATAAGCTAATAAAGTAGATGTTAATATGAAATGAATGTAAGGCTAGCCATTGGTATGGCTAATAAATCTTGTTTTGGCATGTGTTGAAGTTATCTTATAAATATGCATGAATCTATTATGAAAATATGTTGAATTGGATTGGCTGATGTGGATTGGTCTCGGTTTAAAATTTTAGGAAGGTTAAATATTTATAAAGGGGCTATATTGAGTAAAAAAAATTTTTTGTAAACCTCGTAATGCCTCGTACTCTATTCTGATATCGAATACGGGTAAGGGGTGTTACAGCTATAACATATGTATGCCATCTGATTAATCACCTACCATCTACTGAAATTGAAGGAAAAACATCCTTAAAGAAATAGAGTAAGGAGCCTACTACAAATTATGATTCCTGGCATGTGTTTGGTTCTAGTGCATACTGTCATGTTAATGAATCAAAGTTGGATCCAAGACCTAAAAAAGCAATGTTCTTAGGGATCACTTATAGCGTAAAGGGTTTTCTCATATGGTGTCAAGAAACAAAAAAGATTATCTTCAGCAAGGATGTCACCTTTGATGAATCTACTATGTTTTCAAATGTGCAAAAGGAGTAGTCAGGTGATACTCATAAGTAGGTGGAATTTGAAAAAATGACAATTCTAGCAAATGGAGAAGTTAATGATTCTCTTATAGTAGAAGAAGACTCTAGTAGGGAGGATCCAGTGGAAAAAGAAGACTCCAGTGAAAAGGAGGTTCAGACCCAAGAACTTCCACAACAACTTGAATCAATTACAATTAATAAGCCAACGAGAATAACTAGAAAACTTGTCCGCTTTGTTGATATAGTGGCTTATGCATTCCCAGTTGTAGTTGATGACATTCGTACTACTCAACTAGAAGGATTCAAGGTTACTGGGAAAGAAAATTTAGTGTGTAAACTTGGAAAATCATTGTACGATTTAAAGCAATCTTCGAGGCAGTGGTACAAGCGATTTGACAAGTTTATGACAAAACAGAAGTACACAAGAAGCAAATATAATCAGTGCGTGTATTTTTGCAAGCTTCAAGATGGTGCTTTCATATATCTTATTCTTTATATTAATGATATGTTGATAGCTTCCAAAATTCAAGTAGAGATTGAAAGGCTAAAGACACAATTGAAAAAAAAGTTTGAGATGAAAAATCTAGGAAAAGCAAAGAAGATTTTGGCCATGGAGATAATTTGAGATATAAGCTTGAAGAGGTTGTGTTTGACTTAGAAACAATATTTGAGAAAATTGCTAAAGCGTTTTGGCATGAATGAAAAGTCAAAACCTATTAGAACTTATCTTTCTCCTCATTTCAAGCTTAATGCCTTTATGCGGCCAAAGAATGACGCAAAACGATAATACATGTCAAAGATACCATAGGAAAATGTTCTTGGCAGCTTAATTTATAAGACGGTATGTACAGTACTTGACATTTCACAAGCAGTTGGGGTTGTGTACAAGTATATGCATGATCTAGGAAATGAGCAGTGGCAAGCTGTGAAATGGATTTTGTGATATATCCAAAATACAATGGATATTGGATTATTTTTTAATAGAAAGATAATCTAGGTGTGGTTGGATATTGAGATTCAGACTGTGTTGGTTATATAGACAAACGAAAATCAACTACTAGCTGTGTGTTTACTCTTGGAAAGGCTCCAGTTAGTTAGAAGTTTACTTTACAGTCAACAATTGTCTTACCTACTTCCATAAGTAGAGTTTATGGAAATCAAAAAGGCTAGAAAAGAGGCAATTTGGCTTCAAGGGTTGCTTGGTGAATTGGAAATTAAGCAGAAGTATGTTATAGAGCACGGTGATAGTCAAAGTGCTATTCTGTTAGCAAATAATCAAGTTTATCATGCAAGGACGAAACAAATTGATGTCCGGTATCATTTTGTATGAGAGATTCTAGAAGAAGGTGGAGTAAAAACCCATAAAATTTCAACCATTGAAAATCTTGCAGATATGATGATTATGGTTGTGATTGCAGTCAAGTTCCAATTATGATTAGACTGGGTCAATGTTAAAACTTGAAGTTTGAATTTTGAAGGCATTATCAAATGTTATTTTGCAAAGAGATTGAAGATGTGGAAATTTGCTAAGGTGACGATTTGTTGAAATAACACAATCTCACATATAAAAAAATACAAAGTTGTGGAGTGCTTGTACTACTATAAACAGAGGTAGTCTCTCCACCTTTAAATCATCCCAAAATTTTACATTTATTCATAAGACAAATTTTCTCTCTTGTAACTTTTCACTTAGTATTTTTGTAGTGAAACATATTTGGTAGTGTCCGAGGATGTAGACGCAATTTTTCATACATCGTTAAAATTCTGGTGTTCTTTATTGTTTTTTCTTTGAATATTTTGTACGGTTCATTTGTAGTAATATATTGGGCTATTAAATTACATCGGTAGGATATTTTGTCTATGAGGTTGGGTTTTAGGTGGGACCGTCTACGACCTATCCAATTTTTCCTAGGAATTGAACCTAGTGTGGTTTTCTACTACAATAATTTACTTTCTTTTACCTTATTCGCACATCAGTTAAAACACTCTTAAGTACTAAGTCTTTCTTAACTAGAATTGTTCCTAGACATACATTTTCATATTATCACACTTATTTCCAGTAATCAACTATGGATTCTCCAAACAAAATAGTTTCCATTATTTTCCTTCTTTTCTTTTCTTAAAATTTTATTTTTGGCTTGTAACCAATCTAAATATAAATTCATGGTAAAATAAATTCAGCTTACGAATAAATAAGCATACAATTCAAAGCAAGTTTAAAGTTAAATAAATTAGACTTACATAATTATTCAAATATTATCGTAGCAAACAAGAAATTATCATCCTAGTTAAAATTTTATTGCAACTTTAATAATTAAATAACACTCAAGTTAAACCTAATGTTCAATTTAATATATTAATATAAAAACCTTCATCTCTGATATTGGGTTTGATGCAACCCATATTAAAGGGAAAAATAAGTTTAATCAAGTCTAGGGTAAATTCACATTTCTACTGTACTAAGAATTTCACTATAATTTACGATCCATTAATTTTCAATAATAATAAAATAAATTCACGTAAAATAAAATCAGGGATTCATGCTTCATTCAAATATTTAATCATGAAATAATTTACTGTACATGCAATCAATATTTTATTTTTTTTTCAAAATTAAATCAATTCTAGTCTATTAAAAATATTTAGATCTTACCTCTTTTTTGTACTTGTTATTGATGATTCTCACAATAAAACTATCAATATCGTTGGGATACATGCAACAAGACGACTGTAAATGCAAACATATGATACCTTCATGGAAACATAAGACATGCAACATTACAACAATTGTGGTTAAGTTACATTCAAGTATTATCATTAGGAATATCTTTGCAAGTATTATCAACAACCACATAATCAAACACATTTGCTTAAGTTATTTTCAAATTTTAATCTAAATATATTAATTTAAAATATATATTTACCTTTACTTTTGCAGTCAATCATTATACCTCCAAAAATATTTTACAAAATAAATTAGTAAACATATTATTAAGTAATTAAATGAAATAATTAACTTATCATAACTATTATAACATTACTTGCCATATTTTATTATCACAAATTTTTAAAGCTTGTTGAGGTTAGAAAAATAAGAAAAAACTAAACTTGGAAATTAAAACTTTCTATGTTGCCATTCCGATGCTATCGAAATGGTTAATGAAAACGTTTGCCAGTCAACATAATTCAAAATGGAAAAGAAATACACGGGACAGAAACAGAGAAAATTAAAATTGTAAAAAAATATTTTACAAGCATATTGTTGTTAAAAAAAAAAAAAGCAAATGGTATCATAAAAACCAACATATGTATATTTCGTATAAGAAAAAGGGCGATTTAATAGCTTAATGTGGATCTACAACAAAAAAATAAAATAAAATAAAAATGCGTGGTTGACAAAAAAGAGTTTAAAAATCTAGATCTACCTTAACAATGTAAATTCGGGTATTTTTTTCAAGTCAACAGAATAAGTGCTTTACGACTTCACGTTTACCTTTTCTCTACCAATTACAAAATAATTGTCGCCACAGGGAAGTGAACAATTTTATTCATCAGCAGCGGCAACAATATCAGATCTAGATGACAAAAATTGAAAAAATAATTTATTAAGAACATTGATGTTCAAAACAAGAGAAAAAAAACCTGAAAATTGAAATTTTAAAAATTAAACTAAAAAAAATTTCATTTTCACACCGCTAACATCATGGAATCCAAACCAAAAAAGAAAAGACAGCAAAAAAAGAGAGAAATCAAAAATAAAATTTAAAATAGAAAAAAAAGTTTAAAAGTATATTGCGATTAGAGAAATGAAAAATCGAATCATGAAATTGAAGATGAAAATAATCATTCATCGTGAGCTTAAATCATAACAATGGAATCAGAACCAAAAAAAAAAAAGAAAAGACATGCAACAAGAACAAAACAAAATAAAAAGAAAGGTTAAAATTTTAAAAGAAAATGAAAAAAAAAAATAGAACCCGGTATTCTTCATTCTCATGGTGCCGAACTTTGTAAACATGATAGATGAAAGGCGCCGAAATATAAATCGGTAACAATAACAAAAAGGGAAAAAGGTGGGGTGGGTTTCAAATGTTTCCAATATGAAAAAAAAAATAAGGAAACTTGGTATTCTACTTATAGGGCCACGTTTTGGATTAATTGCATTGTTAAGTCTCTCCATGTTCTCAATTTTTCAATGATGGTTTTCCGCATTTTCAAATTACATTTTCACTCCTTACCTTCTACAACTTTTACGAATTTTCTAAATATATTTTATTTTATTTTTTCTTTAATGCAACTTATCTTTTTTGTTTTCTTTTAAATAAGGTTGATTAAACTTTTTTTATAAAGGTAAATTCAACTTTTAATTAAGTTTAATTAAACTTTTAATTTTTAAAACTATGGGAATATTTTCTATTTCTTTCATAACTTTGTCAATAAAGTCAAATTAACGGGGTCCTTTCATAAATAAAAATGACCTAAAAAAAAGTCTGGCCCTTGTCGTCGAGTCCTCTTCGTAAGCATCAATGTTTGAACAATACACAAACAGACCCGGATATGCATAATTCAAATAATTTTGGTGTGCTTACACATCATAATCCAAAAACATCCTTATAGTATTCCCTAAACACTTAGCCAACCCTCAGAAGCAAATCTAGGGAGTAAATCGTGCACTTGCACCCAAAAATCGGCAAAAGCAAAATTATTCTCCTCGGGATCCTCACCTTTTTGAAGTTAAAAAAGTCTAATACAATTTTTAAATGGCCAGGGCCCCCAAGAAATAATCTTATTCAAATCAATGATATGGTAGAATTGAATCAAATATAAGCCACTCTTACCCTCAGGTTTAATCGTGGCCCCTTTCAACGGATGCCATAGCACAAAGAGAGTAAATTCCATGGAATTAAAGTTAACCACCTTTTCTCTTAGAGTTTACCCACACGGAAAATGTCATAGTTGATTTCATTCTCCACCCCAACATCCCCTTCAAACACCAATTTAGTGTTCTCTTTCTTGCGCAAAGAAAACCCTTGCAAAGCCTCATTCATCCCTTTAGAATCGAGAAGCAACAAAACCAATTAGACAAAATAGTACCTTTCGCTAGCAACTTGACAAAGCAATACAAAAACCTACCTCCGAATGAAAGATTTTGCACTCACAACCCTAGTTATTTTATAGATATTAGTAAACTTGTGTTCCACACGGGTAAAAACTAGCTATTTTATAAATGAAATAATTAATTAATATTAATTATTTTAAATAAAAGTATTAGTATTGTAACACCCTTAACCCGACCCAATTCATCGAGTTCAGATATCAGATGTTCCCATGTACAAACACTTCACATAATTTTAACAATTGGTGTATACAAACTTTTTAACATATTTCATTTCATTTAAATAAAGGTTGTTCTGAACAAAGAAGTAGAGAGAACACTCAATGGATACAACAGGCTTTTAAAAATCATATAAAACAATACAACCCTAAGGTTTGTTATAAACAGACTTTCTTTAAAACGTGGTTTACTATACACCTTACTCCTAAGACATTCCTTGTATGCATAATACCCCAACTAGTCGTTTCTCTGGCGCATTCCTAGCTTATTCCTCCTAGCGCACTCATTCATACATCAGCACCTGAAATAAGAACAAACACTTGTAAGTTAAAGAAAACTTAGTGAGCTTCAATATAGAATACCTTTGCGGGTACTTTCATATTATCGGATATATGCCTATACGCCAGTTTCCATACTTAGCATATCATTTCTGTTTTGGAAGAACACTTACATAGAATTAGACTTGGACTTATACACCAATTATCATACTTAACATATCAACTTTCACTTTACTACTTGATTGACTTCAGACCTTACTAGACAATATTTTATCATCGTCTTCTTCTTAGAACAACAAAGGTACTTTTCAAAAGAATATCTCTTCAAAGCCCACTTCTTACGAATTTTCTCTTCAAATCAAAACTTAATAATTTTCCCAAAATGGTTACTCACAGATACTGTTCACGGGCGTATACTTACTATCTAACTTCACAATTGGCGAATTCCCATGATGAGTTTGATACTATCAGTCTACCAATCAAATCATATCTCAGTTTCAACCAAACACATGCTCTTACTGGTAATGAACTACCAATATCATTTATAAAAATTCCACACATCTATGTTACAAAACACAAGAATATCCAAGATATCAACAACTCAAATCCCATAAAATCCTAAAATGAAGCATAATACTATTTAGATTTGGTAGATACCCTATAATTCAGATTTCAACCCTACATAGCACAGGCGAACACAGATCGATGAATTCATATACCTTTCATAACTACGAATATACCTATATTCTAAACTAACAGATTACCTTGGTGGATACCCTCTTTAAATCATATAGATACATACTACTTTTAAGAAACTTCCCTTAAGGCTCATTTGATTACATAAAAAAACTAATCAAACCAAAATAACTTTAGACATATCATATACTTATCATAGAATTATCCATCAAAGAACTCTTAGGCTTATCCCAAACTTACCATAAAGGCGAATAACCATATTATACCACACAGACCTCACCGAATACACCAATGAGATGATAAAAAAACTTACCACAAAGACCTTATAGAATACACCTATAAAGGCTTAGCAGATCAAGCTACACAAGCACATACAGAATCACGTTTTTTTATTGTCTCGGCGGACTTTCACAAAAAGTGTCATGGGTTTCTCTCACGTGGACTTATTCATATCTTCATATCGTGATCTGCTAGGCATGTTTACATATTACAGAAGGCGTCACCATGAATATTCTTACTACATTATCATGCCATAGGTCTCAGTCACATGGATTTACGTATTCTCATGTCTTGAGCTGTCAATCCAACTTCATCTTACTAGAGGCATCACCATTAATGTTTCTGTTTCATACAATACCATGGGTCTCAGCCACATGGACTTGCACTTATTTTCTTATTGTGATTTGCCAATCTGGTTAGCAATTTAATTTCCCTACCAGAGGCATCACAAAGGGCGTTTTACTCAGAAGTTACTTACCCAAATCCATTATCATACTTGACTGATTCGTATTCTCTCATATCAAACTTTACTTGCATTCTTAACACTCAACTTCTCATTCAAACAATACTTCATTTATATCATTATTGCATACGTAACATTTTTACTATGCTTCACACACTTACTAGTTATCATCATGCATATCCCTACATGATAGTGCACATACAGGAGCTAGAATGGAGACTCACCTAATACTCACCTAAACTGTAACTCGAAGCTCCAAACTCGAATATCCTTCTCTAACCAGTAGCAAAAACTATTTAACGAACATAGAATCACCATTAAAACTCATTTACAAACAAATTGCTAATATCTCAATCATAGACAACCCTAATGCAAGGCCTTGTATTTATAACCTATTGTTCATAAGCTTCTTAAAAGCTTTATTCTTTCAAAAACTTAACATGCATAGCTATTTGACTTACCAGGAGGTGAAACGTCCATTGGTTAACTCAAACCTTAACTCCATCATAATAAGGAAGAAGAGAACATACAAGTTTTGGAAAAAAGAATCAGAGAATAGTATTTTCCAAAAAAATAAAAACCTCCTGAAAATCTCTTCTCAGTACATATATATACCATCAGTTTCCCTTAGTGGAACTTGACAAGTGTCAATGATGACAAGAATTTGTCTCAATAAATGGCCTACAAGATTTAAGAGAAACATAAATGAAAATCTTGCGCAAATGATGTTTGAATAGTCAATCCAGGTGGTTCCTAACTAGATCACACTACAAATCCAGATAACAATGCTCAAGCAAACCGGGCACATTATACATTTGGCGGTAACTATTACCAAGCTTACTCTTTGCTTGACACATTCTTTTCTTAAAAAGTAGAATAACCTGAGATAAAACCTTTAATTACTTATGCGGCGAGGCTTTAATTTGCCAAAAGCTTGAAAGGTGGTGGGTTGTGCTACCAACACACGCCCTTTAACAGTCAACGAACATCTTACTTACCCCATTCTATCCTTGACTTAACCGAAGTTCTTGCCAAACAGTGCTCCGATACAGAATATGTCAGGCGGGTTGTTACAATTATTTACTTATAAGTCTTCAAAATTTTCTTTTATTAAATGATGATGTATCATATTGTTATTCACTGATGAAGCATGCGACTTATAACCAGTGGTGCATCAAATATTCTTAAATAAATGGGATAAAGTAACATTTTGTCCCTTGCCTTATCAACTTTTCCCATATTGGTCAATGAACCTCTTTGTTGTCCAGGTCAGTATTGGAACTCAACAATTTTTCTCAATTTGGTCTATGAATTTGGATTTTGTATGAAGTATGATAATGTAGTGTTTTGATATTGTGTCATGTCATCAATTTAATTTTAATTTTTTTTAAAAATTACTTTAAATTTCTTAATAAATTTTTGCACTTTTTTAGATGATATATATTTAAATTTGCATGGAATCCAAGTTTAGGGACAAATTGAGAAAAATTATCAAGTTCTAGGACTCATGTAGACAAAAAAGTTTAGAAACAGTTGGAAAAAATACAAAGTTTATGGACTAAATATGATTTTCTACCTAAATAAATCTATAATGTTGATGATGTCCCATACACAGAATGCGAAATTTGTAGTTTTATTTTCCTTCAAAAAAAAAAAAAAAGGTAAAAGTGTAATGTTCCGGAATAGCTTGCAACGTTTCAGCGACACTGATAAATGTGACTTCGAAAAAGCCTTGCCTTTTTCGTTGAATCCTCTTCTCAAGCGTCAAGGGTTCAGCAATTTGCAAACGGACCCGGATATGCATAAATTTATTCAAATAATCAGGAACCCCGACGCATCCAAATCCAAAAACATCCCAATGTATTCCTTAAAATCTTAGCCAAATCTTTAGAAGCTAATCCACGTGGTAAACCATGCACTTGCACCCGGAAATCGTCAAAAGCAAAATTGATATCCTCAGGATCCTCACCTTCTTGAATTTGAATAAGCAAAATACAGTTATTAAATGACCAGGGCCCCCCAAAATCATCTTTTTCAAATCAATGATATGGTAGAATTGAATCACATATAAGCCACTCTCCTCTATCGATTTAATCATGGCCTCTTTCAATGGGTGACATAGTGCAAGAAGGGTACATTCCGTGGCTTAAAAGTTAATCACCCTTTATCCCAGAAACTTATCCACAAGGCAAAGGTCATAGTTGATTTCATCCTCCACCCCAACATCCCCATCAAGCACTAATTCAACATTCTCTTCCTCGTGCAAAGACAACCCTTACAATGTCTCATCCATCCCCAACAGAATCAAGAAGCGACAGAATCAATCAGACAAAACAATACCTTTCGCTAGCAGCTTGACAAAGCAATACAAAGCCCTACACAACGATAGGACGAACTTGCACTCATAACCCTAGTCGAAAACCGCGAGAGGTAAGAGTTTAGAGATAGATTACTTCACAATTAGTGATTAAACTTTTTATTGTATCAAAAAAACTACAAAAATGATTTCTATTTCTTTCATAAATTTTTCATTAAAATCAAATCAATTTTTTTCTAAAAAAGATATACATTACAATCTTTAATATATGTTTTTATTTTTATTGGTACATTGACAATATTTAGTAATATAATAAAATCATAATCATATTTGAAATTTAATTTATAAACTCATTATATCATATTGTCAAATCTAATAATTTTTATAATATTTTTTGCTTTTATATAATAACACTTGGACTTATTAATTAATATATTTGCAATTTTTTTTTTATTTTTTTACTTAACTTTATATGTTTAATATACTACAAAATATCACATCAACTAATTTTAGTAAAAAAAGTTTCACAATAACCTTCTTATTACAATTATTTAATTAGTATAACCAATTCTTAAATTAATTTAAATATGTGGATTTCATTATTAAAATACCACTGCTCTAATTTATATGGTTTTTTCAAACTTAAATCGTATTATTTTATTAACAATACAATTACAAAAATTTTTATTGGCGTAAACTCAACCTGTGTAATTATATTCAAAGATATACTTTAAGTATCAAATTGAACAAAAACTTTAGATATCAAATAAGAAAACATGTATACTTCAAAAGCCAAATCAAGAATATTACCAATTGAGAATAAAAAAGTTTATTAACCCGATAAAAATTATTAATTTAAAAGTTTAAATATGAAAATAAATTACTTTCAGAATTCCTTAATACGTCTAGATTTTCCAACTATTTCCTTTTTTTTTTCGCACAATTAAGAAATTCCAAATTTCAGCAATTGCAGGAAATGCTATCATACTACAAAATGCAAACATTCCCCCAGCGAAAATGACCCTATCCCAAGTACAAAAAACCAAACACAAACTGATAATAGCAAACAATCATCCACCAGAACCCCAAAATCCCCATCTGTTAAACAAACCTCTAAACAAAACACAAAAAAACCTCATCACTCCACATAACAGCTTACCAACTTACCTGAAGAAACACACCTACAACATTCCAAAATCACTCCAAAATCACCACCATGCCTTAAACATACCATGCCTTTACAAACCCGTAACCACCAGTGCAAAGGTCATCTTGTTACCAAGCTTATTCGCTTTTGAGAAAGAGACATTACCAACTCTGAACATCCTAATTTCAATTTTCTTGAAGAAAGTGTGCAGCAACCAGACTTTTTTAGCTTCATTCGAACACCAATCTTTAACATTAACTCTCAATTAAAACCTTCACCGCGCCACTCTTAACCACATCGGAAACATTTAATGCTGCAAAACCAGAAAATAATGCTCTTACGACACCTTCCTTATCACTCAAGACTTCTCCACGACCAAATTCAATCCTCGTTTGCAATCCCACACACATAGAACTTTAAACAACCATGTGGAGAAGGCCAACCAAATGATGCATCTAATAGGATTTTAATAGAATCAAATCTACTCCTTATAAACCATATCCACCAAAAATCACCTGCAAACATAACTTCATCATATCAAGTAGTTTTCTTATAAACAATCCTCCCACTTCACATAAACCCCATTTTCTTATATACGTTCACACACACCCTTTTTCAACTTTTGCGAATCAATAAAGCCTTGGGAATCCATTATCTATATGAAAATTGCCACACCATGAAACATCCCAAAGCAGCGTTGTCAAGTCATTCCCTAGCTCCCATCTCAATGGCTCGGAACCTTTCCATATAGCTATTCTATTAACCTTTACAATTTCCATGATCTCTACAAACTATCGACATTTCTTTTAAGTATGCTGTCTTAACTCACCAAAATTGCACCAAGGTCCCTTACATCCCTGAATCACCTTCCTTCGCTATCGCCTTCTATTTTTACAGCATTAAAATCTCCACCCAATATCCAGGGAGACTGACACTGTTACGACACTTCTTCAACTCGCCCCAAAATCCATTTTGTTCTGAACTAGCATACGATGCAAATACATTTATCATTGTCACTTACATACCATCGCCCATCCACTTACTATTCACTACTGACAGAACAATGAATTCAAATTGCCTCTAAGCAATCCTTATCCCATATAGACATAAGCCCACCCGACCGGCTACAAGTAGTCAAGAAACAAAATTCAAAATTATCAACATACCAAAACCTCCTAATTAGTACCTTCAAAAGCTACCCCCAGTTTCCTAACCAAAATCTAGTCGAGTTTCTTCTTCTCCCGATATTTACCTCTGTTACCTGATCTCCTCTCTCTTAATGACTTCTAAACTTTGTTACTGAATCTCCGCTCTCATAATTTCTTCGATAACATCTTCTTCATCACCACGAACATTGAACCCCACTTTCTTTCCGATTGCCCAAGTGTTATTTGCTTCCCTTAGAATCACCCACATTCTATTACTAATATCCGAATTTGAAAGAGATAAATTTACAATCCTCTCATCATCCTTACGAACTCCTTTCTTTTTTCCTTATGCATGGCTCTGTCTCTCTTCTTTCTCTCCTTAGTCTTTAAGCTGCTGTTTTGAATTTTATACATGGACCGTATCTTCTTGTTCAACCCTTTCTTTTTTTTTTTTTCCTACGAAGAAGCATCTGATTTAATTCTTCTTTTAATTCCAGATTTGTTTCCCAAAAGAAACCTCTTTCTGTTTCAATTTCCTGACCGCTTTTGTTTTCTTCCACTGAACTTGTTTTTCTTCTAAGTTGGTTTTACCTGCTTTCCTACAGCCCACATCCATGCTCAATCCAATATCAATTCCCCCATCTTTTGGATCTTCTACAATAGCCAAGTCCATATCCCTTACTTCCTCAAACGCCTAACCCTTACATTTATCCACTACATATGCTTCTCCCATTTTAATCACTTTGGAAACAAACTTTGACTCTGCCTCTTTATCTACCATCTCCATCATTCTCTGATAGTCATTAATATTTTTCCCAATTTCAATATTGATATCCATTAACACTCCTGACTTGACGATTTCTCTTCCCTTCGATGGGATCTCCGGCCTTGTTCTCGCCACCGATCTAGACTCTGAAATGCTATCTTCTTCAATTTTCTTCCACCTAGCCTTAAAGTTTAAACTGTCATCTATCATCTTCGTCAGCCTCTGTTCCCTTACCCTGACCGTGAAGAGATCATCACCAACTTCCATGTTAACTAATTCATCTACCACATTTGATTGAGTTATAGAGATTAGTAGCTCTATTTTTTTTCAAAATTGTGGACCTTTGTTAAATTTTCACCTACTAATACCAACTTTCCCCATAACCCAGCAACTCTTTTAAAAGTTTCATAGTTCCAACAATGCAATGGAACTCCTGATACTTCGATCCAAGCCATCCTCTCATTTATCTTCAATTTCTTCGACCATGGCTCTATTTTAATGAAGAAATCTTTCAAGTAGGACCATTCAGTTTGGCTTAACAGATCCAACAGTTCTTCATCCGGTATTTCGATCAAAAAATGTCTACCTTGAATCCTTCTAACTATAATTTCCCCAAGACCAATTTTTGCTATACGATCATTAAGATTTTTTGTATCACATACCGAAATCGATTCGCACACCAGACATTTCTATAAATTCCATAACAATTCGTCTTCAACATGACCTTGCACAATTCTTTTCTCTGTTTTCACTTCACTTCTTGCAGCATTTTCGAACCTTTCTTCACTTTTTATCTTCTTGAACTAAATCTACACTCTGTTCCTGTTCCTTTTGAAACGAAGCTTTCCTCCAAAACTTTTTTCTTCCATTATATCTAGCCATCTTCACCTCAATTCTCTTTCCCAATAAAAAACCATTTAACCTCAATATCGCCCTTTGTGCATCCCTTTCATTAGAGAATCTCACAAACCCAAACCTTTTACCATTTCTACACCTTTTTGTTGGGATGAAAGCATCGACAACCTCTCCATGAAAACCAAATAAAGCCCACAAGCCTTTCCAATGCATAAATGTCAGAATATTGTAAACGAACACAGTTACCACGTTTCCATTCTCCATTTTTTCGAGTCTGAACTTGTTTGACCAAGAAAGTTTTTGTCGTGTAACCCCAATTGTTATGACCCCACTTTAAATGAAGCTTTCCAACTATTTCTTATCTTATATTTAATTTGATATAAGCAAAAAGTATGGTATATAATTACTTATATTTTTATCATCTAAATTAATAATAGAACTTTAGATTGAGTTTACATCACAAATAATACGAAGTTAATTAAAAAATATCTAAAAATTTAATTATAAAATATTTTAATATTATAGTTTAATATTTTTGTACAATTCCTTTAATATTTTAGTATCATGTCTTTAAAAATACTTAGAATAATGTCATTTAATAGATTTATAGATACAATAAAAAATCCAATTTAAAACTCATTATATAATTAAAAATATATTGTATGTAATTAATACAAATAATCAAATTCAGGATATAATTCAATTAATGCATACAATTAAAATATTACACAATTAAATATAAAGTTTTAAAATAGATACAATTAAATTTTACACCATAATCTTATAGATACCAGTAAACTTGTCTACCACACAGGTAAAAAATTAGTTATTTTATACTTAAATTATGTTAAATAAAAGTATTAGTATTTATTTATAAGTCATCAAATTTTTGTTTGATTAAATGTTCATATTGTTATTCACTGATGATGCATGCGACTCATAAATCAATGGTCATCAAATAGGCTTAAATAAATGAGATAAAGTAACATTTTGTCCCATGACTTGTCAACTTTTCTCATATTCGTGATTGAACTTTTTTTTGTCCAGGTCAGTCTTGGAACTCAACAATTTTTTTTCAATTTCGTCCATAATTTTGGATTTTGTTCGAGGTACGAAGATGTGGCGTTTTGAGATTGTGTCATGTTATTACTTGAATTTTAAAAAATATTTTTAAATTCCTTTAATTTTTAAAATTTTTTTCCACTTTTTAGATGATATATTTTTAAATTTGCATGGAATCCAAATTTAGGGACTAAATTGAGAAAAAGTATCAAGTTCTAAGACTCATGTGGACAAAAGTTTAGAGATGAAGTTTGAAAAAAAATACAAAGTTTATGTACTAAATATGATTTTTTCCCAAAATAAATCTATAATATTGATGATGTCCCATACGTGGAATGCAAAATTTGTAGTTTTAGTTAGCTTCCTCCCCCCCCCCCAAAAAAAAGGAAAAACTGTAAGGTTTCGAAATAAGTTGCAACGTTTAGCAACGCTGATAAAGAAAATCTCACCTGGAGATTTTCAATATCCTTAAAATTTATTAGTCCTGATTATACTATATTAGATACATTAACACTAGATCCTGATTATACTATATCAGATACATTAACACCAGAGCTAAATCAAAGTAACTATAAAAGGACCGGGGTTGAAGAACCTAATGTGTATAGATAATTAAATTTGGTTAATGTAGTGTCCAAAGGAGCTCTCAACAGTTCAACACTGAAAGGAGGTTATGACACGATTCCTACTGGTGTTAGCTCATGGATATCCCTAGCTATGCCACCCTACGTCAATTACTGCACGGGCTAGGGTTTGCATGACCTGGGAGACGTGATTTGCCTTTTTTAGGTATTGGGGTGAAGGGAGATCCTTTTACTCCTTCTAAGTTTAACATATTTTTTCTATTAATTTCCTTTGTTGTTAAGTATTGCTATCAACACAGATGGTGGTTTCAAAGCAGGGATGGAAACTGGAGGAGAAATCAGAGATTCGACTTCTAGATGGTTATGAGCTTTGGCAACAAACATTGGCTTCTGCAGTGTCTATGAGCCTAAACTTTGGGGCGCTCTGGATGGTCTCAACCAGGCTAGGAACCTTGGTGGACGTTGGATAATACTAGAACTTGGTTAATCTAAGACTGATTCATGTGAATCATGTGAAACTAGAAGGAAACTTTAAATTTGTTCCTCAAGTGGCTTCAATTGCAAGGATGTGCATTGATAACTCTTCTTTCTGACTTTTGTCCTCAAAAGCTTGATGTCATTGATCTCTCAGAAAGCAATATCATTATATATGTATATATATACACACACACTATCTACTTTCTTCTTTAATTCATTTATGTCTACTTCTTTTGCTTGTAACTAGCTAGTTTTTAGCAGTTTATAAGCTGGGTACTTTTATATGCAATATTTTTTTGTTTCAGTTTAACGAACCAAGAGTACGAGTTGAATAGCTTGAGATTCTTGGACACTTTCCTCAAGGATATTTTGTCATATAGTGAATCCCCAGATTCAACAATTTCTTTTGTTATAAAAAGAGAACAAGAATCTTTTGAGCCCAATGCACGATTCCACTCTTTCAACTTGATTCTTACTAGCCCAATGAAGTATAATAGCTTATAAACAAAAGTCTCAAGCTCTTTCTTTAGGAATGTGAGGTATGGTTATTTTCAAAAAGCTATGGTGTCCTTTAGACTATGAACTAGAGCTAGAAAAAATGAGGCATAATTTACAGAATAATTGGTGAAACAAGTTTTAATGAACCAAGAATTTTTCGCGTAAATTAAAGTTCTCATCAATCATATTATACCTATACTATTTTTTTTCAATGCGGTTGTGCGCTAATAGACCATGTATGAGTCTAATTCCATGAGTGCTTTAGAGCCTTTGCCATATATATCATAGAAGCAACCTTACTTCACACTAATATAGGTTAATTCAAGTGTATTTTTCTGATCAATACACTACTTATAAAATAAATAGATTTAATTAAGAGTTTTTAGTCATCCTCACTATCGATGCAATTTTTGCACTATCCACACCATAGGAGGGACATAATGATTTACAGATGAACTAAAGACTTCGTTATTACCCATATGAACTTAATTCATGAGATCTCCAGTAACATAAGTAGGGTTTCCATCATTGTTGATCTCATCCTTTGGAAAAATTTTCATTCCCCTTTATGTATCATTCAATTGTTTCTTTCCTACGATATTTCGTCAGAGAATTATTCAAATTCACTTTTGACAACAAAATCCATGGATTATAACTCCATCCCTTTTTGCAACTTATTTATCACGTCATGTGTTAGACAAATGTACCTAAATTTACCATTGAAAGTTTTATGTTTTGCATTGGTTATTGCTTATTGGCAATCACAATACATGGATACAAAAGTTGTTGGCTTTGCACCCAATTTAATATTTGCTTTATCCATGTCTTTCAGGCCAAATTTAGAAGCAAGGTATCTTTCTGCCTCAGTACTAAATCATAGTTAGTACTGATTTTATCAACATATAAATAGATTTACCATACAATCACCATTAAGGGTGAGCATTCGTTCAAATCGAGTTGAATCGAGTGAAAAAATTTTGAGTTAATTGAGTTAACGAGTCCTATTCTATCATCCTAACTCGATTTGAATTTTTTTTAATCAAGTCGAGTGAAATGAATTTCGAGTCACATCGAGTGAAATTAAAAAATTATACATGTCAAATTAAAATCTTGTTGTAGTATAACTAATTTCATGTTAGAGCACATAAATTTGAAACCATATATATTTGAACACTTTTCAAAGTATAATAATAATAATAATAATAATAATAATAATAATAATAATAATAATAATAATAATAATAATAATAATAATAATAATAATAATAATAATAATAATAATAATAATAATAATAATAATAATAAATACTTTAGTATGATAAACATGAATCATTAATTAACTTATTTAGGTCCCAAAAATTATTATTCTGGAAAATTTTAAAATTTTTTAACTTTCTCTATATATATTTTAGAATTTTTTAAAATCTTTATAAATTTTAAAATATAAATTTTGGAATTTTTATAAATATTTTGAATTTTTAAAAATTATTTTGAACTTTTGAAACTTATTTTGAATTATTTTGTAATTTTTGTTGAAAGAGAGACCAATTTGCTCATTTTCAAACTTGACAGAAACTAATAGGGTATTTACACTAATTTGTTATTTGAATTATTTGAGTTATTCAAATTGTAAATGTAACACCCCATATCCAGCCTAGACGTTATGGCCGAATATTGAGGAATTACATACGGTTGTTTTAAAACCAAAAATTAAAATTTGGAAACGTAACATAAAACAAAAATTGATAATGATATTTCTAATTTTTAGGGAAAAACACCATATTAAATTTATTCATTTTAATTGCAGAAAACACTTATAAGATCAATTAGTTTTGTAGTGAAAATCTTAAGTTAAACAGAGTTTTGAAAACCATAGTTTGATTTTGAAATTCAACGTATTGTAGTTTGAAAAAAAAATTATTTTAAATGTGATAAAGCTATTCAAAACGAAAAATAGTCCTAAATAGTTAACCGTCCCCAAAAAGTCCAAAAACAATCCAATTGAAAATAATACTTAAACTTAATCAAATTAAAAAATAACAATAATTTAAACCGAGCTCCTATCCGTCCTAAGTTTGTTGGTTACTTGAGAGGAAAACATATAGAAAGTGAGCTTATGAGTTCAGTGTGTAACACATCCCAAATAACAATCAGATGCAAATAAATTAACAAATACATTTCAGATGCATGATCAGATTCAAAATTGAGTGTATTTTCATAATCAGATACATATTTAGATGCATAAACAGATCATTCCCTCATCTGCTACACACCATCTTCGTCCATTCCTACACACCAAATAGGGTATCAAATACCCATCCAACCCCACACACCAATAAGTAAGCGTATGTCAGTTTTCAGAAATAGTGCAGCCAAGCTGCCAGATAATAATACGCAGTGAACCTCCAGATTCAAATATATGTGGTTAAGCCACCAGATAAGGCAGATTATTAAACTGTCAACACTTCCTTCATCAAACACATTCTCACTCCAATGCACATGCAACACTAATCAAATATCAAATGCATGTATGACATACATGCTATACACATTAGATTTTAAATTGCTTTGGCAGAAATCACATCATGCTAAAACATATGACATACATGCTATACAAATCATGCTTCCATAAATCGATTTAACAAAAGCAGAATATCAGATCCCATGTTTTAAAGTCTTATTTATACTTTACGGACCCTATGGAAGGGCTAAATTCGAATCGCACATCAAATACGACCCTAGGGTAAAATTTCAAAAAATAGGCCCACACAACCTAATTGGCCCAACCCGTGTAGCCCACACGGCCAAAATTGCCCAAACCGTGTCTACAAGGTCTAGTACATGACCTGAAACACCCCAAACCCGGCCCACGAGCTTTGACCAGATTTGGTATGTTCCTCAAGAAAACCGGTTCAAATTCTTTTGCTTCATAGGAAAAACTTGTGCGATTTTTAAAAAAAAATATTGTTTTGGGTTGGGCTTGAGTTGAAAACGAATTCAATTTTATATTGAAAACCCTTTTTAATTTTTAAGTGATAAAACATATAGAGTATATTCAACTATAAATTACTTAATCTTTAACTTAATAAAAAATTGTAAACATAATTAAACAATAAGACAGAAATAAAATAGTTCACTATGGCCTTATTACATCAAATATGACCCAAATTTAAAACCAAAGTACTTAAAGAAAATAAAAGTCCAAATCATAGATTTCTTGCTGTGCATGGCCATCCCTAAGCTCCTGCCGACCCGGTCCATTACTGCTCATCACCTAAAAAATATTCCCCAACGGGGTGAGTCAAACAGACTCAATGTGCAACCAACACTAAAATTTAATAGATTTAGGCATACCATACATATCATGTTCACATAATAATTCAAGATAATGATGCAATCCCGAACCCAAACCTAGATGCCATCCGCTACACATCCCCGTACCAACCTGCACACCGTGGGGACTACTAAGTCAACCCTCCATCCGCTACACACCATCGAAGGCAGTCGCTGCAGTCGACGTGCTCATCGCCCATATATAATTCGTGGCATAGCCACCAGATAATTGTGTCATGAGACACCATATTCAAATAATGTAACCGAAGTTACCACATTCAGATATTGTGACCGAAGCCACCACATTCAGATAGTGAGACCGAAGTCACCACGTTCACTTCCCCTTTCTCATATAGCCCGAATGCCCCATTTTATTCATGTCATGCATATCATACTTAAATTCACATTCATGTCACTTTTCACATGTTAAAATATAACATATTTCGTAATCCTAGTAGGAGTAGGAAACGTCCCTGAGTACTTTGTACTACATTAGGGTACCTTAGCCATATTCACATTCTTATACATACTTATATTAAATATTGCCATAAAACATATTAAAAATAGTGTGGGGTACACACCTGATTTGCTTAACGAATTCCTTGAAATCCCGAAAAAACCGATCTATTGCTTTAGATCTCAATTCCTACATTTGGTAACCTTAGTATGTTAGCATAAAGCCTATAAAACCAAATCCTAGTAGGATTTGTATTCTTAAAACCTACCTTGTTTTCGAATTGACTATAGTCAAATCCCGAAAACTTGTATTCTTCTCCTTTGAAATCGGCTACTCACTAGATCCCTTGAATCTGTTAGTTTTCGGCTTAAAACACATAATAATAGATCTAACTACTAAAATAGGCCTTGGCCGAATGCTATAGACACTTACCTTGTGGATTTTAAATCCGGAAACTTACCGAATAACTAGGGAACACGCGACTTATGGTGTACCTTCGGGAAAAGAACTTCTCCTTCCTTGTAGTCGACATTTAGTAAATCCTGAAAGATCTCTTCAAGGTTTCGGTAACAAGATATTAATGGGGTTAGTCCTAGGTTTCAGCAAATCTTAAAAGAAAAAGGATGAAAATCGAATGATAACTAGTTCTTACCCTTAATATTGAATTCGACAGATCCCTCCTAACACCACTTCAGAGATTCGGCTTAGAGACTTGATGAACAATCGGCTATGACTAAAAGAACCTGCTTTCAGCTTGTGGAAGGTTATGAAAGAAGAAGAGAAAAGAGTTTGAGCAATTTGGTAATGAAGTTTCGGCTACACAAGGTGTATTTTCGGCTTGGCAAAACAATGAAGAAAGGAGATATTTGCTAGAGAGAATTCGGCAGAGAGAGAGTTGAAAGAAAGAATGAATGGCCCTCTTTTCCTTTTATAGCCGAAATTACTAGGCTAGAGTCCCTTACTTGGCCACCACTCTTCTATTTTGATAACTTTATCCTTTTAATTATCACAAAATAAAAGAATTAATCCAACAATTATCTCTTGAAAATAATGATAAATAAATCCATTATTTATCTCCTATTTAGACGAAATTTAAAGAGAATAAAACTCCTCTTTTAGAAGCCTTGTGCCGTCCACCTCTCTGCTTCTGGAAGCAAAAATAAAACTTCTTTTATTTGCTTCCCAAGTGACTCGAACTCAGGCCCAACACCCTTGCATGTGGCGCCATTTCCAGAGGCCCTAAGTGGCATCTTCAGGCCACTTTTCCAAGCCTGTTTGTGTGTCAAATTCCTCCTATTACTTTTCTTAAGGCCACCTTGCCTTAATTTCCTCTTTTTAAACCTTAAAACTTGACATTTCTTTACATTTCCAAGTTTCCAAAAATTTTTGTTTGCCTCATTTAAACTTAACATTTCCTTACATTTCCAAGTTTCCAGAAATGTTCACTTTCCTCTTTTGACTCATTTCCAAATCATTTCCTTACCTTTCCTAGTTTCCAAAAATGTTTACTTTCCATTTTTAAACTTAACATTTCTATACATTTTCAGGTTTCCAAAAATGTTCATTTCCAAATCATTTCCATTCATTTCCGGGTTTCCAGAAATGTTCGAAATTTATTCCTAGTACATAAAACATGTCACTTCATACAATTAAATCGAAAATGCATAGGCCCTTTCCAGGATGTTACATGACCTGCCACATGGTCGTCTGACGTCAACAGCAGGTTTTTTAGCATTGCGTTGTTTGCTATTTTTTGAGTTTTCCATTACACACCTAGTCGTTTTTTGATGCAATTCCAACCACGAGATATCCAGAACCTAAAATTGACATTCAACTAATTTAATTAGCAACCAAAACCGTGATACAAACCTTGCGTTCTTAAAATTTAAGTCTATACCAAAAGGCACTCAGTCATAACACAAAATCGACACTTACCCTAGAGAAAACAACAACCTAACACAATGCCTAAGTCGCTGGAGGAACACCAAACGCCTTACGATCTACTCCTAGAAGCTCACTGAAATAATTAAATTAAAACTAAGAACCACTTGTAAAAATCACTTCCTTCAAATAAAATTAACAACCAAATATTACCACATCAACGATAGAAAAATCATTCTCTTACCCAACAAAAATTAAAACACCCATGAAAATTTCGAGCAATGGAATCACACCACACCCACACAATGTTTGAACAACAAAAGAAAGAAGCAAGCACGCTACGAACAGGGAAACAATTTTTGGTGAAAGAAAGCAATGAGGGGAAAATTAAGAACAGGAAGATAGGGGAAAAACAAATAAATGACAGAGATGAGTAGTGAAAAAGTGATGGTAGTTGTGCAGAGAATTTAAGGAAATTTTAGAAAATTTTCAAAAATAAAATAAAAATACTCATCCCACTAATCTGATCCTCATCTAAACATATTTCCTAGAGTTTAAATTTAACCCATATACCACTATATAAGCAACACACTGTGAAAATAGAAAAAATTACTCCCATTTGCACACACAGAGATTCAAACACTGGACCAAAGGGTAAGTTAAAGCCTTACCACTGAACTAGCAAGCTCATTCTTATCAATTCTTAAGCGAAAATAATATTTAAGCCCATAGTTCAGTGATAGGGGGTTTGGACAAACAATAACAATAATCCAATGAATAGAATTCGAGCCAAGAACCTCATACACACAAACACAACACTTAACCTCTGAACCAAACTAATTCACTTAAAAAAATTTAACAAATCAAAAACACAATTTTTTGGTGCATTACAACTCTCCCTCCTAAAGAAATTTCGACCTCTTCTTCAAAAGTAAAATCCAGCCTTACCTCAATGTCCTCAACAGGCATAATATGAGATGGATCAGATCGATACCGTCTTAACATAGAGACGAGGAAAACATCATGTATTTGGTCCAACTCTAAAGGTAACTCTAACTGATAGGCAACTGACCCCATACGTTTCAGAATTCGATATGGCCCAATGAACCTAAGGCTCAACTTGCCATTACTTCCAAATCGAAGGACCTTCTTCCATGGAGATACCTTACGGAAACCTGATCTCTTACAGCAAACTCTATGTTACTGCTCATCAGATTCACATAAGATTTTTGTCTGTCAGAAGCAGCCTTAAGATAATCCTGAATTAGTCTAACCTTATATTCAGTCTCAGAAACCAAATCTGGACCCATAATCCTCCTCTCTCCCAACTCGGTCCAACACAAAGGCGTCCAACACTTACGAACATAAATAGCCTCGTAAGGTGCCATCTGAATACTGGACTAAAAGCTATTATTATACGCGAACTCATCTAGTGGTAGAAACTCCTCCCAACTACCATGGAAGTCGATAACATAACTCCGTAGTCTATCCTCCAAAATCTAAATCACTCTCTTAGATTTCCCATTAGTCAATAGATGGAACGCTATAATGAAGTCCAAAGGAGTACCTAGAGCCCCATGCAGTTTCTTCCAAAGCTGATATTTGAATCGAGGGTTTCTATTAGAGATAATCGATATTGGAACCTCATGAAGTCTAATAATCTCATAAATGTATAACTTTGCTAGCTTCTATAAAGAATAATTGGTCCTAATCGGAAGGAACTGAGCAGACTTGATCAACCGATCCACTATGACCCAAATAGAATCCTTCTTAGCGGGTGTCAAGAGTAACCCACTAACGAAGTCCATAGTTACCCGTTCCCATTTCTACAATGAAATCTTAATAGGTTAAAGCAAACTTGAAGGTAGTTGTGCTTATCGTCTCCGGATGTACTAATGTCATGGGTAAGAATCCTACACAAAATATATCAAATAGGTAATGTCCGCAAGTATACGGGTCAAGTTGTAATATAGTTACAATGAAATAGGTGAGTACTCCGAGGATCGTACCCAAGGGAGGCGATCACTAAATTAATCCTAACCTAAGCATAAAAAAAGCTAATTAGTACTTTAAATAAATTATATTATGAATAAACATAAAGAAATATTTTTGGTATTTTTATAAATAAAGAATAAAATAATACAAAAGGAAAAGACTTTGGGAAATTTGATATAGAAACTAATCAGATCTGAGCATGAGAGCTTAGCTCACTTCAGTAATCATAACTAATTGTTGCTTCGGGTTCCCTATTCAATCAACTAGTCGTTACCTTAGCAGGATCTCTCGATCTTCCACTAGACTAACGAGTCAACAAGAACTACTTATCTCTAGACCTCACAATCCAAATTGCTTCAGGGCTAAGGTGTTCACGATTAGGCCATATCAATTTTGGGTTAATTCCCACCTAGATGACTTCCTATGGTCATCAAGCCTAGGGTTTAAGTTCTTCCTTTCCTGAACTGTTGATACACTAAGAAAACCTTGCACAACAATCAATTAATCATACCTCTACTTGCTAATCCCCCAAAAGAGGATTAGTTCCTCATGGATCTCAAAAACATAGTAAACTTGATGCGTAGGATAAACACTAATAACAAGTCAAGAGATAAAGGTTTAAGATAATCTTGAATTGTATTGATTAAAGTATGAAATTGACAAAGGGTTGATCAAGTTCCACAAATCAGATCTCTAGAAAAATGCAAATAGAAAAACTAAAAATAACCTAAAGCCTAATAAAAAGGAAAAACTAAAAATTGAAATTACAAAAAATTATAAAGTATGAAAGTTGTCTTTTTACAAGTGTTTAAAAGCCTATTTATAGAGTTAGGGTTATCGTCGCCTTCAACCCTAGTTCAGCTGGCACTCTTGTGCTTAATATTTGCTTGTGCAGACCAACATGCCCCTGGCTCATAATTACTTTTCGTATAAGACAGATGTCACGACACCCTAGTGCCTATGTCGCGACATCGAAGGCATTATGCTCTTACTCAGGGTACGTTCAGGGGTGTGTCGTGACATCTCTTGGTGGCAGCCTTGGGATTCTTGTGCTCTGCTCCCTATGTTGCGACATCAAACTCCTAGTATTGCAAAACAATGACCAGTATTGAGTTGGTACGCCCTGTAATGATCTTATGCACACTCACAAAGTATATTAGCTCATCCTTAGGCCTCATTCGACTCCTAAGGTCAATAAAAGGCTTAAATTACACTTTTTATTAAATGTAAATGAAATTCTAAAAACTCAACTAAAACATAATAAAAATGCTCGTATTCAAGCTCCCTAAATGTAAAAACTAATTTAATCTGCTACACAGAATTACAACAGATCAAGCTCCCCTATATTTAAGTCATTGTTTGTCCTCAAGCAAAGCAAACAGTAATTAAAAGACGACCCTTGAGCAAGAATGGTACAAATGTTAGCTTTGGAGCTCATAACTAGGCATTTCATATTTGCACATAATCTTAGCATGTTATATATAGCTAACTTACCACTTTTGATCTCAAAAACCTAAGTTCAGTATATTATAAGGTATACAAACATTAAGGTTTTCAAATGTATAAGCCCATCAATAAATTATACAAGTAATTTCATTATTGTAGCAGAATACAAACAGTCATAAATGCAATTATTTAGTATGATGTCATTTCATAAATAAGTCTACACAAATCAATTATTTCTCCTTCTCTCACCTTTCGTGTTTCTCCACATAGGAAATCACAGCATAATATAGTAAATATGACTAGCTCACGAGTTTTTCTGCACTAATGAACGAGTCTTTCTATTTTTGTGACTTTGTTACTTTTCTTACTTTTTCAACACATCTCACTTACAAACACTTTTGTTTTTCACTTACTTTTTCTATTCGTTTGATTTTCTTTTTGGATTTTTCTTTTGTTTCGCACTTTTAAGCTAGCTTATAATCACTATATTACACTAATCTTTCCTATTTCACTTTGTTTCTTACAAAATTTACCATACTATATCTACTTAACTGTAACACCCTTAACCCGTATCCGTCGCCAGAGTAGGGTTACGAGGTATTACTGATCAATTCACAATATATGGCATATATTTATCAAACATAAAGCATTCATTCTCATAAATCATTCAACACAATTACATTGTCCCTTATAAGGGCCTACGAGGCCTTAAATTAGAAGTGGTTCAGGAATAAACCGTAACATACAAAAAATCTTGGAAACTTAGAAAAATTTCAACCATACAGGGGTCACATGCCCATGTGAATAGACTGTGCGCCTCACACGGCTCTAGACACACCCGTGTCTCAGGCCGTGTGGAAACAGGGCATACATACTGACTTGGGTCACATGGCCAACCACACGCCTGTGTGTCTAGCCCGTGTGCCCTTTGAAGTGGCCACACACGCCCGTGTGCCAGGCCGTATGCTAGGCCGTGCCAAACCTGTAGGGTATATTGACTTATGCAACACGGCCAAGTCACACACTCGTGTGCCAATCAGGGGGTATACTGACTTGTACCACACGACCAGTCAAATGCTCGTGTGTGAGACCTTGTGGAGCATACTGACTTTAATTCAATTTCAACACCAGGGGACACACGACCGTGTAACATGACCATGTGTCACACACGGCTGAGACACACGCCGTGTCTCTGCCCGTGTGGACAAATATAGGCCATCTGCAAGGCCAATTTGCCACCCCAACTTCAATGTACCTACACAAGGCAAAATGGTACCATTTTCATACACAAAGGGCAACCAAATCAATCCCAATTCATGCACAATTGATGCTATACAAATACTACCATTTCACTTACTCAAATATATACCAAACCAACATGATATTTAACCTTAATTCATACAATATATATACCAACTTAATATTCACAACCGAAATGTAACAAACTGAACTTGGGCTTAGTCGGAACAGTGCTTTCGGGACCACAAATCCAATGAGGAAAAAATTATTTTTATTATGTTTTTATGGTATACAATTCATGGAATGATTTTGAGAAAATTTTGTTCAAAAATTTCGACGTTTGAGCAGTCAATTTAGTCAAAAGGACTAAATTGTAAAAAGTGCAAAAGGTGAGTTCTACATGTTAGAGGTGTCCAATTGTTATGAAATTTTACATTTGAGGTCCTTAAATGATAATTATACCATTGGTAAATTTTTTGGACAAAAATGGATATGAAATAGGTGAAATAGAATATTTTTAAATTAGGGGCATTTTTGTCATTTAGTGATTAAATGATTAAATAAACAAAATTAAAAGCCAATTGTTTTCCATATTCAACCCAATGGCCGAATTTCACAAGGGGAAAACATAGCTAGGGTTTTTCAAGCTTCCAAGCTCGATTGTAAGTCTGTTCTAGCCCCAATTTTAATGATTATTATGGTATTGAAATCCTCGTAACGATATCTATCTATTTCTACCACTAATTTGAGATATGATTAAAGACAAGGGTTTTGAACCATGAGGAATATGTGTGTGTTTTTGTGTTTAATGGTAGAAATGCATGTTCATGGTTAGAGAAACGACTTTTACTAAGTGATTTTCGGTGAAAATGCTTAAAAGGACTAATATGTAAAAGTTATAAAATGTCTCATAAAAGTGTGTTTTAATGGAAATTGTGGGCTTTTATAGTTCGGCTAGGCTTGAAGTATAAAGAAATTGAATGAAAATCATTTTACGAGCCTAGGGGAAAAATTGTAAATATGTGAAACTTTAGGGGCAAAAATGTAATTTTTCCATAATATGATTTTTGGATCACATTGAATAATGTGACTAATAAATAAATTAAATGTGATATTATAGATCAAGGAAAACGAGATTCGGACTTAGAACGAGAGGAAAACAAAGAATATGACGAATAAGTCCTTTTCACCGATTGTGCTACTGAGGTAAGTTTGTATGTAAATAATGCATCATTTTTACTTACATTTTTATGTTTTGATATATATTATGAGATTTGGCTGAATATTGAGCGAAATTGACAAAGTATTGAAAAATGAGGAATTTCCCGATTGAACCTTAAGAATAGAATAGGATACAAGTGACATGTCATTAGGGACCTATGTGAAATATATGTGAAATTGTGACTAAGTGAATCCGGGTGCTGGTCTTAAGTTCTACCAGTGGTTGGGTATACCGGCATGTGTTGCGGATAGCTGAAAGCTTAGGTGAGCAGCACTAAGTAGTAACGAATGACTGACAGCTTGTGTGAGTAGACCCGTGAAATTGAATAGCTCGAGAACTAGCCTCTATGTGAAAAGTGATGTGAAGTAGCTTTGGGCTACAAGTGTGGCACTTATGTGCAAACTTCTGATGTATCCAATAATATTCCGATGTGTTCAACGAGAAAATGACTAAGTGTAATTGAATGTGATTATGTGATGAACAAGTGCAGGTACATGTGTATATATATTCATGAGAAATGTGCTCGATATGTGATCGAACTTTGGTAAGGTTGATATGGAGTAAGTGTTACAATGAAGACTTGTAAATATTTGATGATGACTTGTAAATACTTGATGATGACTAGCTATTGGCATGGCTAACTGTGAATATACTTTAGTGTTATATGTGTGTAAATGAGAATTAATACAAAGAAAACATGATAGAGTAAAATTAACAATAAAACAGTTTGGACAGCAGTAGTTGTATCTTTTTGAAAAATCACCAAAAATGGTGAAAATTGAATTAGAGGTTGAATAAGATATGAAATTAAATCCTATTGAGCCTATTTTCACATAAAAGAAACGGTGTAAGAAAAAGAATTTCATATTCTGAGATATTCAAATTTTTGTGAGATAGAGTTAGAATGATTTTGCAATCCCTTGTTCTGACTTTGGAAAATCATTAAAAATTGTAAAAAAATAATTATGGGTTATAATTTACATTATTAAAATTCTTAATGAGTTTATTTTCAAAAGAAACAAACGAGAACATCATTCTGTACGAGAAGATAAATAATTTTTAGTGAAGAGGGGTCGGAACTGTCGAACAATGGAATAGGGGTGAATTTAATGAATAAACTATACTTATTAGCTAAACCAAAAATTCTTAAAATTTTATGGTAATAATATATGTGAGTCTAGTTTTAGGGAAAATTTATGGATATTAATTTGAAGTTTCGTAACTTAAGATATAAATAATTTAGTGACTGTGACTCGAGTAAACAGCTTGAGATGAACATGAGTAAATAGTGAAACTATGTGCAATTATGATTGTATTATCTTGAGAACATATTGTGAAGACTTATAAAAGCATGTTAATAAATTACTTATTATTTACATACCTACTTACTAAGCTATAAAGCTTATCCCCCTTCCTTTCCTTTTTCCTATAGTGTCACAAGGCTAGCTCGGGTTGGAGATCGTCGGAGATTCTATCATACTATCAAACTTTTGACTGGTATCAATGCCTTCAAGTAATTTAAGTCTATGGCATGTATAGGGACTTAGTCATTTTGTGTATGTGTTGTTATGTTTTGGCCAAATGTATTGACTTGTAATGGTTAAAGGCTATTGTAGTATGTAGTGATGCTAATTGGCTTATATTGGCTAATTGATTGTAAGCCTATATATATTATTTATATGCCAATGTCTTGTGATGTGAGCTGTGTTTGCATGATACATGATGAGTTGTGGGTTATGGCCTAAATACCTAATGGTTGAATGTGCTAGTAGTCTTGATGTTGAATGGCTAAGTTTGGCTCAAGGGTATGGTATGATAATTAGGTATAATTATGCATGTATAAGAGTTGTTGAGGATGCATATTGAGTGCGACCCTGTTTTGAAGAAAAAAATTTAAGTGTTATGAAATTTTCCAAAGTTCTCGATTTAGTCCCGAACCACTTCCAAGGCATGTGTTGGGCCTCGTAGGACCTATTTAGGAACTCAAAGATAAAAATTAGAAAAGTTTTAATTTGGATGAAATTTTATGACTCGATTTAATACGTTTACAAGTGTATGTGTTTCGGTAATGCCTCATACCCTATTTTGGCGTCAGGTACGAGTAAGGGGTGTTACACAAAAACCATCCTCAACTCAATCAATCCATTCACTGTAATACATACTATTTAACTACCAATTTGACATATAAGTTCATGCCACAATAAGACCTTTCTCAAGCTTTTATCCACCATAATTCAAATAACCATTTTAACTCCATAATGTCTTGGTTACAACCATGCCAAAACAATCCATCTCACAAGGCATTATAAACATCTTACAAAAGTCATTAACAACCATTTCTAATAACCAAACACACATCAATATTAACATCATTTACAAGCCAAATCTCATGGCTATAACCACAACCAAAATAGCACATCTAGCCTATACAAGCCATATACCATAACTGTATAATTCAAAAGTACCAACTTAGATGTTTGATAGTGCGATGATGTTCCCGATGACTCCCGGATTCGAGCTAGCCCTGGTTCACTATAAAACATAAGAAAATAACATGAAGTAAGCTTCATAGCTTAGTAAGCTCGTATGTGAATAACTTATTTCATCAAATAAATGCAAATCAACCAAATACACATGACAAAACCATATACACATTAACTACAAACCTTTCTCATGTCTCAAGACATGATCAAATACACACTCATCGAACATTCACTATTTAATACTTGAATAGGTTCTGTACGTACCTGTATCGCCTCGTACTAACCTCTTTCTCAACCACATCATTCATTTACCCATTGAACCATTCGGAATAGAAATCTGATACTTAGGAGTCTCGTACGATAAGTACCTATATCATGGCCCCATGGCCAAATCAAGGTAACTTATTCAAAGAACTATTATCATGGCCTGAAGCCAAATCAGCCGACATGCATGGCCCAAAGCCAGATCAGTAAAATATGCACCCGAAGTGCTAATATCATGGCCCGAAGCCAACTCAACGTATCACCTACTGACATGTCAATAGTATCCAAAACTATTCTTAAGGTTCAACCGTGCTTTCACACTTTTTGTTTCTATCATAAAATGCATCTGTAAAGTTGATTTCACAATTCATACATTATCCATAGTCCCATTTAACAATTTATGCAATATTAAAGCATTTTAACATACATTTATAATGTAATCATCACATACAAACTTACCTCATATTCGGAATTGACGGATCGGGTCGACTACTCGATAACCTTGTTTTTCCCCCAATCTAAATCCGAATTCTTTCTTTCTTGATCTATATGAATTCAAAATTAACTTATTTATTCATCTACTCATTCAATTAATCCAAAAATACTCATTTGGGCATTTTTACACATTAGCCCCTAAACTTTCGCATTTAATCAATTTAGTCCCTATTTCACAAATATACAAAATTCACACAATTCAACAAAACCCATGCTTGGCCGAATTATATATAGATCCCTAGCAGCCCAAAACTTTTATTTATTCCACATTTCAACCACACAATTTGCACATTTCACGATTTAATCCCTATTATGCATTTTCATCAGAAATCTCTTAACAAAACATGTAAAACTATCATCAAGTTTTCATATTTCAACATTAAACATCAAAGAACACATAGATTCAATAATGGAAACTCTCAAAATCTTTAATAGTTTCGAAATTAAAGGTACGAGCTAGCTAGATTACGAAGCAACGACCTCAAAAACGTAAAAATCATCAAAAACCGAGCTTAAAACACTTACCAATTAAGCTTACAAGTGCCGAACCCTAAAACACAACATGAAGCTTTCTCCTTCTTCAATATTCGACCAAAAAGATGATAATGAAGTCTAAAATTGATTTTGTTTTATTAATTATTTTACCAAAATAACCTTTGTTATAAACATATAAAAACATATAATGGATGGCCATAATTGTCCACTTACACTAATCATGGACTAATAACATTATAAGGATGTAACACCCCAAACCCGGCCTAGATGTTATGGCCGAATCTGGCGACGCCATATGATAGTGCTTTGGAAAACATAATTGCAGTAAAACCATTTATAGATAATTAGAAAACGTAATTACAATTATGCCCTTTTCGATATTTTAGGTTACTGTCAAAAACGCGTCGTTTATTCATTTATTGACCATTTTCAAAATGTTATGTTGCGGAAGCTGTTTAAAAGTAATTTTCAAATTCATGTGTTTTTTATAAAACATTTGGTTACTTTGAAAACTCTAGTCTTGTCCTACTGCTAGTAGTTCATAAAATAATAATCCCAAATTCAAGTGAAAATCCGTAAAGGCCTTATTATAAGAAATATACTCAAAAATAACCAAATCGTAATTAAAAATAAATCGTAAATAAGTGTCCAGAATGTGGTCACCGCCGAGTCCTCCGCTGCACTGATCCGTCTACTATTGGGGATTACTTGAACAGATTAAACAGAAAAGGGTGAGTTTTTGCAAACTCAGTGTGTAATCCCCACAGAAAACATACACACAGAATATCAGATAACAAACATATATTCACAGTTTGAGTTTGAGACCATTACAGAAACGGTGTGGACTTTAGCCCACTCAGATGCAGAATTAGATATGGTCTAGGGCCTTAGGCCATATCAATCATAATAAACAGATCAGATAGAATAGCAGAATCCTACCCACCAACCTCTACACACCAACTCCGTCCAACCCTTCACACCATGTGGGGATAAAATCAACCCACCCATCCCTACACACCATGCTATACCGAATGCGGCAAATAATCAGAAAGTTGCAGGTGGGTTGCCAGATAACAGGCTTGAGAGCCTTCCAGATACTTCCTCCAAATCATCAACCCACCCCGATGCAATGCAACATACATAAAATGTCATGCTCTTATGCAAACACAGTTCATACATTCAAATATCAGAATTCATACTCGGTACAGAAATTAGAAAGTCAAGTCACATAATTAGGGGTTTAGGTAAAGCTTACTGACCCTACATTAGGCCCAGAGTCGACTAGGGCGACTCGTGCAACCTTATAGAGCATTACAGAAAAATGGGCTCACACGCCCATGTGGCCTGCCCATATGGGCCCACACGCCCATGCGGCCTACACGACCCAAATTAGCCTTGGTCGTGTGGATTACACGGCCTCGTTCAGCCCTCACACGGTCATGTGCAAACGCACAGTCGGGCTCGTCGATCACATGGCTTGGCCCAGAATCCCACACAGCCCAATTGGTCGAGCCCGTGTGTTGCACACGGCCTTGCCCAGCCCTCACACGGCCGTGTCGCTCGAGCACGGCCTGGTTCGCCGATCACACGGTCGTGTGGTGACTAATAGTCTTGCACACGGCCTACCACACGGGCGACCACACACTCGTGTGGCGTCAACAAAAAGGTTTTCGACTTTTGCTGAAACCTCGTTTTCTATGTTTTTGGGTACACACCTAGTATCGAATCGATGCTAACGCAATCCCGAGCAATCTTGAACCCATAATTGACGGTACAAAACTCAGAATTAGCCTATAGTCACGGTTTAAACAAATCCATCATTCCAATCACGAGTCCACCCAACCACTTAACGCTTACCTCCGAACGAACAACATAAATTCCACAAGCTCCCACCGTTAACGGCTAATCTCCAGCCGCTTGATTGACTCCTAACAATCAAAATAAACACTTTTCTTAAGCCCCTTATCCACGACCATATTCAGGATAAAACATAACCAAACTTACCGATCACGGTCGACGTCGTACTGAACCAACAAGTTAATGGAAAAGAACGAAAAAAAAGAAAGAGATGGGGGAGAGTTTCGGCAGCAAGGTGGGGGGAAAAAAGGATGATGACCAAAAATTTCAAATAAAAGAGAGGCAGAGTAATCAGAAATCAATAACCCCTCCCCAATCCCTTATTTTCCTCCTAAAATCGTCCCTCACTTCCCCACTCATCTCAATCACCTTAGTATTTTGGCTAAACCAAAACTCTTACAGTCCACTGAACAAAAACAACATCCTTGCTCGTGCTGGGATTCAAACACATGACCTCAAACATAATAACACACCACTTAACCACCAGACCAGCAGGGCCATTCTTGTTAGTTACTTACACACTTAAATTTATAATCCTATTAACCAGAGTTTACGCTTTATTCATAAAATTACCAAAATTTACCCTAGTTGAGACTTGAACTTGAGACCTCCCACACACACCCAAAACACATAACCACTCAAGCAGACACTCATTCATGCTAAAATTACAAAAGCTGGAATTAAGCAAAAATCGGAGCGTTACAAAGGACCTTTGATATAATAAATCGTAGCAATTAAACACCTTTAACAAGTAGAATGCAACTTTTGCATTTTACGTGATTTAATCCTTTTTATCAAATTAACCAACCAATCGATAAAATTTGCTCATGAAATTTTCACACATATCAAATAACATGCTGTAAATATCGAAAATAATATTAAAATAATTTTTTGGCATTGTCTTTGTGGTTCCAAAACCACTGTTCTGATTTAGCTAAAACCGGGCTGTTACAACTCTCCCCTGTTAGGGATTTTCGTCCCCGAAAATCTTACCAGTGTATAAGTTCAGGTATTGTTTCCTCATAGCATCCTTGGGTTCCCATGTAGCTTCTTGGAACGACGAAAATGTGCAAGTGTACACAATCGCAACAAGTAATAAAGTGACAAGTAAATGTCGAGTTATGGTACCCATAGGGACTATAAAAAGGAATATTTATGAAATTGATTTTAAAACACTTTGGTGATGGAAAATATTTTGATTTAAAGAGGATTAAAAATTAAGGTTTAAAAACTAAGTAAAAAAATTAAAAATAAAAAGGTTCTAATGCACGAGTTCAAATAAGCTTTAATCAAGATGATATAATTGTGTTGGATTAATTACATTCCTTTAACGTAGAAGTATTAAACTTATGTTTATATTGCTACGAACAAATTCACAGCAACTCGATAATTTGCTAACTATTGTTCATACATACTTATTAAATTAATCAATCTCTTGAACATTTTTCAATGCCAATCCAAGCGATTAATCAATCTTCACAAGTAAATAAAAGCTCAAGTGAGGTAACAGAGTATTTCTACCTTGAAATAGTTTAATCACAATAATCTTGCAAAATATGCAAGGCATATGTATTGCTGAATACAATGTTAATTTAACCTTCAGCTACCTTAGAAGAATAAACATGCACTGATTAAGTATTGTGTCAATTAATTACAATTTCAATACGATTTAATAATTAATTCATTAGTTATCTAACAATTAATATTGCAAGAATAACTTAGGCATGATTTTACTTAATCAAGCATCTTACCGAGGCCTATAACAGCACAAACACAATTCGATAATTAAAGCAGGAAAAATATAATCAACCCAACATGGATTAAATTCAAGCTAAATTGATTAAAATAACAGTTTCAATAGCATAAATATTCATAAACATGGTTGTCAAAACAACAACAAATTTTAAAGAGATAGGGAACAAAAAGCAAATCCGGTGTTTCTCCGTGGCTTGACTGATTGCTCCGTTCTTCATTCTCCGTTGTCCTCGGCTATCAAGGTGGCTTATGAACACTTTAATTGCTATTCAAAAATGGCTGATGAGGACTTCTTTCCCAAGAGAAGAAATCGACACTTGAACAAAAGGGGAAATGGAAAGGGAAAGTTGAGAGAAAGTGAAAGAGGAGAAGAGATAATGAGAGTGTGATGGATGATTTGAATGATCAGCAAGGGATGGCTTTTATAGCTGATTGTGGCTGCTAAAAATAGCAAATTCTATCAACCAAAGAGACCCCCCTTGGCCGGCCACACACATGGCAAAGTTGAGAGATTCAACTTTGCTAAAAATAGCCTAGGGAAAATCCATAAAGCCATATTTTTTGGAGGGGTTTGAATACAAGGTTGAAAGTTCTTCAAGGGATTCTTTGCAAGCTTATTTATTCAGCTAAAATGCTGATTTGGGTCAGAATATGAACGGTTCTGGGCAGCCCAATTGGTGGCTGGTTCGGTTCACTAAATTCGATTCAACCAGCAATTGGACCCTTTCTTCCATAATTAATTAATAATAATTTATTTAGCCCAAATTAAATAGGGAATAAATTAAAATTAATTATATTATGAATTAACACACATTTTTGGACCATCTTAGGCTGTAAATAAATTTGCCTCGATACTTCAAATTGCTTCTCGGTTTTATTCTTCGAGCTGTGTCTGTTGAGCCAATTTTCGCCCTTTGTGCGAATCTGTCGAAAATAGTCAAAATTAACTATAAAATTAATTAAAATTCATCATGTTCATATTTTTAACACAATTTAATTATTTTATCATATTTAATTATTTTTCGACAAGAATTTAACTGAAATAGCATGATTTTAAGTTTAAAAGGGCATGTAAAAACACGTAAATTTTTGTGTTTCCACTTCTTCAACCCCGTTTCGATGCCACAATACTTTCACTAACGTTATTTTCTTATTTCTCACCTCTTTGATCTCACGAGCTAAAATTCGAATCGGTTCTTCACCGTATGATAAATCTGACTGTATCTTAACTTCAGTTGGAGAAATAACGTGCGAAGGGTCTAATCGATATCTTCGTAGCATCGATACATGAAACACATTATGTATCTTTTCTAACTCAGACGGTAAGGACAACCGATATGCCACTGGCCCAACTCACTCTGTAATCTTATACGGTCCGATGAATCGCGGACTCAATTTCCCTTTCTGACCAAACTGCAATATCTTTTTCCACTACGACACTTTCAAAAACACTTTATCCCTGATTTGGAACTCAATATCTTTCCGTTTCAAGTCTGCATACGATTTCTGTCGATCCGAGGCTGCTTTCAAACTATCGCGAATTACTTTCACTTTTTCTTCAGTCTCTCTGATCATATCAACCACGTGAATCTTATTTTCGCTAAGTTCAGTCTAGTACAATGGTGTCCTACATTTACGACCATATAGAGCTTCGTACGGTTCCATCTTTATACTCGATTGGAAGCTATTATTGTAAGCAAATTCAATCAGTGGTAGATATTTCTCCCAACTGCCTTCAAACTCAAGAATGCAACAACGCAACATATCCTCAAGTATCTGAATAACTCGTTCAGATTGACCATCCATTTGCGGGTGAAACGCATTACTAAAATGCAACTTTGAACCCAAAGCTTCTTGCAATTTCTTCCAAAATGGCAAAGTAAATCTTTGATCTCTATCCGAACCAATAGATAGGGGAACACCACATAATCTCACAATTTCAAAAATATACAACTCAGCTAATTTATCAAGCAGAAAATCTGTACGTATCGGAATGAAATGAGTTGATTTCGTCAACCTGTCAACAACAACCCAGATCGCATTTTTCCTTTTCGGAGATAAGGGCAAACCTGGTACGAAATCCATTGTTACTATATCCCACTTCCACTTAGGAATCATAATAGGTAGTAATAAACCTGACGGCACTTGATGCTCAGCTTTGACTTGCTGACAAATCAAACATTTCGAAACCAATTCTGAGATATCTCGTTTCATGCCTTGCCACCAATAAAGCTGTTTCAAATCGTTATACATTTTCGTGCTTCCCGAATGTACTGATAAACAACTACTGTGTGCTTCGTTTAGAATCTTCCGAATGAGCTCAGAATTTCTTGGTACACATATTATATCACGAAACATCAAAAAGTCATTAGGCCTTATTCAAAACTCTGAATAAAAAGTTGACTCACACTGATCTCGTTTTGCTAGCAATTCATTATCAAATTTTTGAGCCTCACAAATCTGCTGTAGAAATAACGTTCTTGCTTTCAACTCGGCTACTATCGAACCATCGTCAGACAAAGCTAATTGTGTGTTCAAAGCACGTAAAGCAAATAAGGACTTTCGGCTCAAAGCATCAGCAACTACGTTCATTTTCCCCAGATGATAATCAATCACTAATTCATAGACTTTTAGCAATTCTAGCCATCTCTACTATTGTAAATTTAAATCTGTTGAGTCATCAAATATTTCAAGCTTTTGTGGCCGGTATAAATATGGCATTTCTCACCAAACAAGTAATGACGCCAAATTTTCAATGTGAACACTATCGCGGCTAACTCTAGATCGTGGGTCGGATAATTCTTTTCATGCGACTTCAACTCTCTTGAGGCATAAGCTATAACTTTGCCTTCCTGCATCAAAACACAACCCATGCCATTTAACGATACATCAATGAAAACTACAAATTCTTTACCCGACTCAGTCTGAACTAACACTGGTGCCTCTGTCAATAATTCTTTCAACTGCTCGAAGCTCTACTGACACTTTTCTGACCACTCAAATTTAACATCTTTTTGAAGCAATCGTGTCATTGGAGTTGCAATCATCGAGAAGCCTTTCACAAATCGTCTATAATAGCCGGCTAATCCCAAAAAACTACGGACTTCAGATACATTTCTCGGAGGCTTCCAATCTATAATCGTAGAAATTTTGCTCAGGTAAACTCAAATACTCGCGGCTGAAACTATATGTCCCAAAAAACCAACCTCTCGTAGCCAAAACTCACATTTGCTGAACTTTACAAACAACTGTTTATCTCTCAAAGTTTGTAACACGATTCTCAAATGCTCGGTATGTTCAGATTCATCATGAGAGTAAATAAAAATTTCATCAATAAATACAACTACAAATCGATCTAAGTACGACCTGAAAATCTAGTTCATCAAGTCCATAAAAATAGCAGGTGCATTTGTTAGTCCGAAAGGCATAACAAGAAATTCATAGTGTTCGTACCTTGTTCTAAATGTAGTCTTTGGCACATCTGAGTCTTTAACTCGCAACTGGTAATAACCTGATCTCAAATTAATTTTCGAAAACATTGTTGCCCCTTTTAACTGATCAAACAAATCATCTATTCATGGCAAAGGGTATTTATTCTTGATCGTCACTTTGTTGAGCTGTCGATAGTCTATATACATTCTCATCGTGCCATCTTTCTTTTTCATTAATAACACCAGTGCACCTCAGGGAGAGAAACTCGATTTAGCAAAACCTCTATTTGTGAACTCTTGCAACAGAGCTTTCAATTCTTTTAACTCTGCCATAGCCATTCTGTACGGAGCTATCGATATTGGCGTTGTTCCCGGTACTAATTCAATACCAAACTCAACCTCTCTGATAGGTGGTAAACCCAGTAACTCTTCAGGAAATACATCTAGATACTCACAGACAACTAGTACTAATTCAATCTTTGTTTCTGTCACTTTCGTATCAAGTACGTAAGCAAGATAAGCTTCACACCCCTTTCTCACAAATCTCTGAGCTAACATAGATGAGATCACAACTGGAAAACTATTCAGATTATCAGATTCAATTCTAATAGTCTCATTATTCTGAAATTTTAGTTCAATTATCTTTCATCTACAATTCACTATGGCATCATGCATCGTTAGCCAATCTATACCCAAAATCACATCAAATTCATCGAATGGCAACAACATCAGATTAGTCGAAAAATAGAAATCCCGATTCATTAACAAACAATCCTTGTAGACTTTGTCAACCAAAACACGTTTGCTTAAGGGGTTCGATACTCTAATCACAAATTCAGTAGACTCTACAGGAAAAGTCTTACTAGATACTAAATTCATACATGTATAAGAGTGAGTTGATCCTGGATCTATCAATGCAATCACATTAGTATCATAGAGAGTCAAAGTACTGGTGATAACATCTGGAGATGTCGCTTCTTCGCGAGGGCGAATAGCGTAGGCTCTAGCAGGTGCTCTGGCCTCGGATCTCACAGTTAATTCCTTTGTCTCCCCTCTACTACCACTTACATTTCTATAAATTCTAGATGGTCTACCTCTATTCGACGTGTTACTTGGTCTCACATTCTGAACTTTACCTTTCTCATCCAGCTCAGGGCAATCTCAGATGAAGTGATCTAGCGAACCACATTTGTAACAAGCTTTATTACTTTTACTCCAGCATTCTCCAAAATGTCGTTTCCCATACTTCTGACACTCGGGTTTGTTGTCTCTCACACTGCCAATACTCGATACTGATGTAGCTTGAGCTTTAGATCCTGAGTATTGTTTTCTAAGATCTCTGTTCGAATATTCGTTTGAGGCATTTGGGCGAGCGTACGAATCTCTAGATTTCTTTGATGAAGAATGATACAGCTTACTCATCGATCTTTTTCTCGAGTCTCTAACTTCTGAATCTACTTTTCTCTTTTCTTTTCTAAGATCCTCGACTTTGCAAGCACTTTCAACCAAAACAACAAATTCTTTCAACTCTAGTTTTATATCTTCGTTCAACTCGTCAACGAACCACTTACACGTAATCTCTTCGGTAGAAACATACTCCTTGGCATACTTACTCAACCGTACAAATTCTCTTTCATACTCGGTTACAGTAATTCGACCTTGTCTTAATTCTAGAAACTCTTTGTGCTTTTGATCGAGAAATCTTTGACTGATATATTTCTTTCGGAATTTGGATTGAAAGAACTCCCAATTAAGCAGTTCTTTCGGAACCACAGATATCAACGTGTTCCACCATTGATACGCGATGTCTCTTAGCAAAGATACAACACATTTAATACATTCATTAGGAGTACAAGACAATTCATCGACTACTCAAATCGTGTTTTCGAGCCAGAACTCAGCTATCTCAGCATCATCATCAGCAGTAACTAGGAACTCTTCAGCCCCATATTTACGAATCTTATCTACTGGCAGCTTGTTCAACTGTATCAAATCTATAACTTGAGGAAAAACAGGGATTTGTTGAGGAATAAGTGGGGGTAGAGGTTGTTGAGCTACCGGATTCGTTCGAACGAACTCTGTGAACCACTCATTCATTATTTGGAAAAAGGCTTTTTTAGCCTCTCCCTCGTGGCTATTCGTTACTGGCCTAGAATCAGATGGCGTTGCCCCTTGAGCGAGAGCGGGTACGTTACTTTCTACATCATTAGCTACAGCTCGTTCGGGATTTATTACTATACAAAAACACAATTTAAGCTGTCAGGAATCATCACACTATCGCAGAGTATATATGGCATGTATAGCTAGACTCTCACACACGCTATGTTAGTCCAAAATCGACTAAACCGTAGCTTTGATACCAATAAAATCTAACACCCCTAACTCGTATCCGTCGCCAGAGTAGGGTTACGAGGTATTACCTATCAATTTACAACATATAGCATATATTTATCAAACATAAATCATTCATTCTCATAAATCATTCAACACAATTACATTGTCTCTTATAAGGGCCTATGAGGTCTTAAACATGCTTTAGAAGTGGTTCGGGACTAAACCAATAACATACAAAAACTTTTGGAAATGTAGAAAAATTTCAACCATACAGGAGTCACATGCCCATGTGAACAGATCGTGCGCCTCACACTGTAACAGCCAGATTTTGGGGCTAGTCGAAACAGTGGTTTCGGGACCGCTAATCTGAGGTTGAAGAAAATTATTTTGATATTATTTTATGTGTTATAGCATAATTATATGGATGTGTGAAAATTTTGGTGCTTTAATTTTAGCAATTGTAAGCTTAATTGTGAAAAAGGACTAAATCGCATAAAGTGCAAAAGTTCTATTATACAAGGTAGAGGTGTCTAATAGCCATAGAATATTAAATTAGAGGTCCTTAAAGTGCAATTAGGCCATTAAGGGTGTGTTGGCCAGCCATAGAGACAAGGAGACAATGGCATTAAATTTTGGTCGAATTTTGGTGAAATTAGGTGATGAAAAAATGAATAAAATAAACTAAATAGAAGAGATATCATCTTTTTACTATTCATGCTTCTTCTACCACCGAAAATTGAGAGGAAATAAGGGTTCTTGAAGTTCAAATTTTTAGCAAAACAAATATCTTGCAAATCAAGAAGAGTGCGAAAACAACCTTGACGGAGGAAAAGGCAAGGTTACGGATTAAGTCGTTGATTAACACATTTTGCACCCAGGTAATTTATGTGTAAACGATACATCTTTAATACACATGTTGATACTTATTGGTGCATTGTATGAATGAATCAATTATGATTGAAATTGGTAGATAGTGAGTAATTCTCGTATGGACCTCGGAATAGATATGTAAGTGCGGAAAAATATCCGTAATAATTATTTGGTGGGCTATGTGCGATACCATCGTAATTATCCTTTTTGGTGGGCTGTGTGCAATACCACCTTATTACTTATTCACGATGGGCTGTGTGCAATACCATCATTTATATTATCATTTGGTGGGCTATGTGCGAAGCCACCTTAAATATTCTTATTGGTGGGCTATGTGCGATCCCACTCTACTATTGATTAATGGTGGGCTGTGTGTGATAAACCATAATTTACACATATTTTAACCCCATGCTTGGCTTAATTATGGATGAATATTCATTAGATTTAATGAATTCGATGCTCCTAATCCTTTAAATTTCATGTTTTATACTCAGGAAGGCTTAGAAGTCGAAAAGAACGAGAAACGGGCAAAAAAATGGACAAAATGGGCCTACACGGCCTGGACCACTGCACACGGGTGGACCACACGGCCGTGTGTAACAAGCAAGATTGAACACGGCCTGGGCTATCGACCATGGGTGTGTCCCTGCCGAAACTAGGATAAATTCTATTCGGAATAGGATACTTGTGGGCCAAGAAAGGCATCTCGAAGCCTATATAAACAACCTAGGGGGCAACCTAAAAGGAGAGTTCGACAGGACGTCAAATAGACGCCGAGTAGAAGGAGAAAATACTCCAAGACAGCTGTCGGGTATAGCTTAGGAGAAGGATCTCCATCAAGTCTGAGGATCTCCCATCAAGTTCTTTAGAATTTTTTGGGTTTTCTTATGTTTTATTGTTTTCCCTATTCTAATATGTTTCCCTCTTTTAGTATGAGCTAAATCCCTTAAATACCTAAGGGGATGAAACCTAAGATGAATCTTAGTATTATTTGATTTATGAGATAAATACTTGTGCTTATTCTTAATTGTGAGTTCTTATTCTTGTTTTGATAATTTAGGTTATTGATTCAAGTCGAATGTGCTTATTCAATGGAGCAAAAGTCCCTATATAAGAGTAGATCAACACAATTAAACGGAGTTGATTGCAACCCTAGATATAGGGCGAGGAAAATCTGCTAGATAAGGGTCAAACCTAATAAGAGAATCCATAGATCGAGTTAATGCGACAATAGGGTTTTAATTAGAAAGAGATTTTAATTAATCAACCTAGATTCAGTTGTTAGTAGCCTCGAAAGAGGTATTAATATAATTTGGGATTTCTACGGATTAAGCCAAGTGAATAAATCGCATGAATCAAAAGTAATAAGTGAAGTCTAGGTGGATTCTTCCTTAGGTATTGCCTATTTCATATAAAAGTTGTCTAAAAGTATTTTCCCAATTTACTCTCTGTTGCATTCATTGTTCATAAACTGTAAAAGTAACATATTGTGAGCCCACATTTATCATGCTTTTGGATGATTTAAGTCTCGAATTATATGATTTGGTGCTCTTAATCCTTTGTTTTCATGTTTTATACCCATAAGAGCACCCAAGGACGAAAAATTGGAAAACGGGCCCAAAGCGGAGTAAATGGGTCATATCACGAATTTGACATGGCCTAGCCCAAAGACCACATGGCCGTGCCTCATTAAAAGTCCGAACACGACCTGGCCACGATTCACACGGGCGTGTGCCATGGCCGTGTCCCTGTCACTGGAAAGAGCAATTTCATTCGGGAAACGATACTTAGAGGCAAAGAAACACATTCCAAAGCCTATTCAAACACCCTATTAGGAATTCTACTTGAATTAGGATACTTAGGGGCCAAGTAAGGCATCACAAAGTCTATATAAACACCCAAGGGGGCAACTTGAAAGGAGAGTTCGGCAGAAGCCGAAAGCATCGAAGCTAGGCCAAAGAGCCAAGCCGGAAAGGTCAAAGTTGAGGGAATCACTCGAAGATAGCCAGTTGATCCATCCCAAGAAGCCGGAGTTATACTCAAAACGACGGATTTCTCCTTCAATTCCTTCAGGGAGTTTTAAGGATTTCTTATATTTTGTTTTATCTTTTCTCTTGAGATGTTTTATTTATTTGTCATGAACTAAACCCCTCAGAGACCTAAAGGGGATGAAACCTAGATGAATTTTGTTATTTGATTTCTGAATTATATGATAATTAATTAGTTTTTCTTAATTATGTTGCTTAATCCAAATCTGATGTGCTTAGGTGGAGGAGGAATAGACCCTGCCTAAGAGTAGATCTAACATAATTAAGCGGAGTTGATCGAACACCTAGAGATAGGGTTACAAGATTTTGCCGGATTAGGGTGAAACCTAATGTGGGAATCCATTGATCGATTTACTGCTATTCTAGGGGGTTATTATAAGAGAACGAGAGTTCCACTAATTAACCTAGGTTTAGACGTTATTCGCCTCGAGAGAGGGTTTAATATAGGTTAGGGAGTCCTACAGATCAAGCTAAGTAAAAGAAATCATATGGTTCAGTGTTAAATGACAAGTGAAGTCTAGGTGGATTCTTCCTAAGGGTATCGTCGTGATCAACTGAGTTTTCCTTCAAAGTTATTTCCCAATTCGTTCTTTTTTGTCTTCTATCTTCTGCTTAGTAGTCGTTAATTTAGACTAAAGCAACTTCACTATATCTTTAAGGCTAAATAATAAAAAGAAAGTTAGTATTAGTACTTTTAGTTCCTTTGGGTTCGACAATCTGGTCTTGCCTAAGCTATACTACTTTTCGATAGGTGTACTTTCCTTTAATCGTTGTCAGAGTTAGTTTCCAGGTTTGATCATTTGTTTTATAAATTTAAAGCTCTGATTTCAGCGATCAATAGTTAGTTGAATTAGTTAGTTAATTTTAGATTAAAAATAAATCCCCTTAGTTATTAGGCTAGATAATAAAAAGATAGTTTGTAACACCCCAAAAATCCCGAAACTTTAAATTTCTGTGCACTAAGGTTGGTATGTATGAGTAGCACTTAGAATATTAATTTTATGGTATTATCGTGATTATTTGAAGTCTTAGAGATAGGGAAAACCATAGAGAAAAATTTATTTTTCTTGCTTTAGTGGACCTAGTCTCAGGCATTAAGCCTCTTAAGCAGATTAAGGGGAAAAAGAGGACACAAATGGGCTTGTGGTCTAGTGGCAAGTGGCGTCATTTGGGGAGCTATAAGGTGGCGTGATGGTCAGCTGAGGAGGTCCAAGGTTCGAGGCTTAGGAGTGGTATTTTGTGGAGTGTTTATTTTGCATAAGTGGACGACCAGAGTTGTGTTGAATTTGAGCTCTTGCTTTGGAGTGTTTGAGTGGTCTTGTGAACTGATAGTGGAGGAAATTTCAGAGGAGATTAAGGAGATATCAGGGAGAAAAGTTAGGAGATGAGGAGTGTGGATGAGGTGGTGCCGAATGGGACTCTGGGGGAAGGCATTTTTGGCTTGTGGCTAAAAAAGGTGAGTTTCGAATCCTTTGAAGGGTTCCTTGAGTTGCCATTATCCTTTTTCTTTCTTTCTTCCCCTCAATCGGTTCCTTCTATAGCCAAATTCTCCCATTGCCGAAATCTCCTAAAGCCGAATCCCTTTGTGCCCAATTCTTTTAAAGGGCTCTTTCGGTTTTCTATACTTTTCTCTTCTTTCCTATAACCGAATTACCACCATCTTTTTCCTTGCCAAAATTCCTATTAGTGCCGAGTCTTTGTGGTTGTTCCTCCATCACAAATCAATTGTTACCTACTCTCAGCCAAGTGTTAAAAGACAAATCTAGTTTAATAGCTATCTAGGCCGCAGGATTAAAAGGGGATTTGGTAAGTATTCGGTTAACCACTTTTATACGTTTTGCTAAAAGTCAAAGGGCTATCTAACTTTTCTTGTCGTTAACCCTGTAATAACAAGGATAAGGTTCAAGGATCGCAAGCGTGGTAAGAATCGCAAGCAAGTGGTAAGTGTACTCGTCTTGATTATGGTTTAAGTAAGTGGCCGAATGTGGGTATGATCTATAGGGGTGACTTGTGTGAATTATGAGTCACTCGAATTTTGATAACGTATGCGTGGGTGCAGATCTAGGGGATATACTCGGGAATAGTAGCTAAGGAAGGGCTACTAGAACCGGTGGCACACAGTTCAAGGCTAAGGATAGTATAGCACGTCGCAGTAACCAGGTGTGTACAAACACTACACACACATGATATCGGCAATGCCAGAAAGTCTAAAAGCTGAAAGTGGCTAAATGGGCCCGGTGGGCCCTGAGGCTAAGTTTGATGAAATTGATTGATTTGGTTATATGAATTGAGTTAGGCATGCATGTTACATGATCTGGAATTGTTTTGGGCATAATAGGCCATATGAATGAGATCTGGGCCTAATGGGCCATAAGGATGTGATTTGGGCTTAATGGGCTATATGGACTTGAAATGGGCTCGATGGGCTTTACGGGGACGTAGACAAGAATGCTAGGGTTTGATGGACTATAGGCCTAGTTCTGAACAACTCTTAAACCGCATAAGACTTAACCTAATAATTAAACATGTCTGTGGACAAGTCGCTGGGTTAGAGTGTGGCAATGGACTTATGCATGTCTAGGATTGGATCTAGGGAGAGCTTGGTACTTAAGCGGTCCTAGCGACCCACCTCCTCTTCTCTGGAATCCTACCTGGTGCGTAGTGTTTGTTCACTTTAGCCGCAAGGACTTGTTAATGGGCCAAAGTTCATAACTAAAACCCGAGAGGGACCAAAATATCCCTGATTTGAAAAATTACCAAATACCCTTAGTTTGAAAATTACCAAATACCCTTAGTTTGAAAATTACCAAAATATCCTTAGATTTGTAAAATTACTAAAATCCCCCGAATTGTAAAATTACCAAAATACCCTTGATTTGCAGAATTACCAAAACATCCCTGATTTACAAAATTTCCAAAATACCCTTGTTTTGCAAAATTACCTAAATACCCTATAGAGTAGATTTACGAAAAAACCCTTGGGTAGTGAAATGATTAAAATACCCCTAAGTGCTGAATGTGTGAAAATGTGTATGTTGTATTCATGAAATATATGTTGCACTTGGGTGGGTTTTGATGATACGGAGGAAGATTTGAGGACCGATTAGTCGCTTGACGACCGTGGATCCACCGGTGGCTTTAAGCCCATTATAGTAGCTTTGCTGCAACGTTTGAGTAGTGCCGCTGCTGGTGCTACCTTTGGAGTGTAGGGATGGGTGGGTTGATATTTATATCCCCACAGGAGTGTAGGGTTGGAAGAGAAATGGAGTGCATGGTTGGATTTGGGATGGGTGCATTGCATTCATGTGATATGATGTGATATAAGGTCATTATGGGCTAAGGCCCAAGACCACCGTTTTTTATAAGGCTCAGGCCCAATGTGATAATTGTATGTTGATTGGATTACCAAGGGTCCTACACACTGAGTTTCGAAACTCACACCTTTTTTATTAAATGTTTCAGGTGATCCTCAGTAAACGGCTCGACGTGGGAGAGGACTCGGACATGGCCACACTACAAGATACTTAGAAGTTTTATTTATTTGTCTCAAAAGACATGATTTTAAATAATTTATTTTTGTTGGATGTAATAAGGCATTGTACTCCGATTTGACTTTGGGTTTTGAATTTTGTTGTTTCAACTGTTTACTTAATTATTAAACCTGAGTAAATTTCTTATGTTTAAACATGGTTTTTGGAATACTTAAAATAATTAAATGGGATTTTATCATTACTTAACAAGACTCAAGGATTTTGGGCTTTTGGGTCCTAAATTTTTAAATTAGCAAAATCGTTTTAAATTATGCCTTTGATGTGACATCCCGAATTCAGCCGTAACGTCTGGGCCAGGTCTGGGGGTGTTACATAGTTAATACTAAGCACTCTTGGTCCTTAAGGATACGATATTTCGGACTCACCACAGCTATACTACTATTCGATAGGTGTGCTTGCCTTTGTCGAAATAATAGTTAGTTTCAAGCTCTATCAAGTTTTTGGCGCCGTTGCCGGGGACTAAGATAATTAGGAAAACTAAATTTTTTATTACTTTAGCCATTTTATTTATTTGCAATTTATTTTACTTTAAATTTGCTAATTTTTCTTTGCTTCTGGCAGGTATTTCTAGTTTATGACTAGAAGGAACCCGTCAGGATCCTTGATTATTGATAGTGATATAGAAGGTACCGTTCGTAGAAACCGTAGGGAAATAAGGTGAAGCCTACAATACATATAATAAGAGCAAGAAAATGAAACCAATATTACCGAAGAGATAGCCGATAATAATCCGTTACCTCCTGTGGTTGCCGCAAATTTGGTGAACCAAAACCCTGCTCCTCGTACTATGTATGATTATGCTAAACCTAATTTAACAGGAACTGAGTTAAGTATTGTTAGACCTACTATTGCTGCAAATAATTTTGAACTGAAACCTAACACTATTCAGATATTCAGCAATTTGTTCAGTTTGATGGTTTGCAGGATGAGGATCCAAACAATCACTTAGCAAATTTTCTAGAATTATACGATACTTACAAAATCAATGGCATTTCTAATGATGCCATTCGCCTTTGGTTATTTCCCTTTTCATTGAGGAACAAAGCTAAACAGTGGTTGAACTCATTACCATGAGGATCAATCACTACATGGGAACAAATGACGGAAAAATTTTTGTTAAAATATTTTCCGTCGGCTAAAACGGCTAAGTTGAGGAATGATATCTCTTCTTTTGTGCAAATGGATTTAGAGACATTTTACAATGCATGGGAGAGATACAAGGATCTACTGAGAAGGTGTCCACACCATGGATTACCTCTATGGTTATAGGTTCAAACCTTTTACAACGGTGTGAACCCCAAAACTAGGCAGTTGATTGATTCAGCCGCCGTGGAACCCTAAATATCAAAACCCCTGAAGCGGCTTATGTGTTTATAGAGGAGATGTCACTGAATAATTATCAGTGGCAAGTTACAAGGACAAAGCCAACAAAAGCCGCTAGTGTTTTCAACCTCGACGCAGTAACCATGCTATCAAATCAGGTAGAAATTCTTAGTAAGAAATTTGATGGTTTGTGTGGTTCTTCGCAGGTACATCCAGTAATACAGTGGGATACAAATGGGGGAGGGACGAACAACACAGAATATCCGCCCTACAAATCTGGCATAGAAAGCGAATAGATGAACTATATGGGTAATAATTCTAGACCCCAAAATAGCCATTATAGTACCACTTATAATTCAGATTGGAGGAACCACCCCAACTTCTCATAGGGTGGCCAAGAAAATCAGAGACAACAACCCATCCCAGGCTTTCAGCAGCAACCTTATCCACAAGAAAAGAAGCTGAACCTTGAGGAGATGCTAACAAAATTCATCACGGTGTCAGAAACTCGTTTCTAAAACACCGAAACAACACTTAAAAATCAACAAGCATCAATTCAAGGACTCGAGAACCAAGTAGGGCAGCTTGCTAAGCTGATCTCAGAACGACCACAAAGTAGCTTGCCAAGCAACATTGAAACTAACCCAAATGAGCAACTTCAAGCCATAACTGCTCACGATAGTGAAGGGTTAGATTAACCAAAATTGAGGCAAGAGAATGTGGTAGAGAAAGGTAAGGTTGAGGTAAGCCATGATAAACCAAAACCGGTTATTACAGAGTACCAACCTCGTGTGCCATACCCCAATGCGATGATGAAAGACCACACAGATGAACAATTCGGTAAATTTCTTAAACTTCTAAAGAAATTACATATTAACTTACAGTTTCTTGAAACTCTTTCGCAGATGCCAGATTCAAGGGAATTTTTAAAAGAGCTTTTGACAAACAAACGAAGGTTAGACGATACGTTGCATGTGGAGCTAAATGCAGTGTGCTCAGCAATCTTTCAAAATAAACTACCACAAAAGTTAAAAGACCTAGGGAGTTTTACAATTCCGTGCTTAATTGGTAGTTTATCTGTTGATAATGCTTTAGCAGATTTAGGGGCAAGCATCAATGTTATGCCTTATAAAATGTTTAAAAAGCTAGGTCTAGGGAAACCCAAACAAACTTGGATGAGCATTCAATTAGCTGATAAAACTATTAGAATTCATAGGAGTATAATTGAAGATGTACTAGTAAAAATTGATAAACTCATATTCCTAATAGACTTAGTCGTTTTAGACATGGATGAGGATAATAATATTCCTTTAATTTTAGGAATACCCTTTTAGCAACTGCTGGAACTAAAATTGATGTTGGTACTGGTGAACTTACACTTCGTGTAGGTGACGAAACAATCACTTTTCAGGCTCTTGACTCGGCTAGGACATCGAGTAATCAAGGTGAAAACCTAAATTCTATTAATGACAATTTGTTTCAACCTTCTTTATAGGAAGCACCACGAAACCACACAACTGAGCCAGATCCTAGACCTCGTGCCAATAAAGAAGTAACTCATGAAGAACAAAGGCTTCAGATCTATGAACTAGACTAGTGGAAGCCACACGTCAAGGAAAAACCGAAAAAACACTAGGAACCAAAGCAAAACCATGTCAAACTTAAAGATGGGACAACCCAGTTTAAGATAGGAAATCAGATACTATTGGATAAGAAAGACCCTCGAATCACCACTTCAGACCTTAATACAAACGAAGAAATCCCTTTTAAGGTACTAAATATCATCCCATACAGAACAGTCGAGTTAACTAATCCGAAGTTCGGCACTTTTAAGGTAAACACCACTCGACTTAAACTATATATCGATAACCAAATTGACAGCAAGAATGAGGAGTTTCAACTCTTCAAACCACCATGATTATGCGAATGAAAGGTAAGTCTAGCTAAAGACTTTAAATGAGCGCTTCTCGGGAGGCAACCCGAGCATTGACTTCACTAATGTCATATTTTCGATTTGTAGCACCTAACTCCAAACTAACCAAATTAATAAAGTGCAGGTTTCCCTACCACACGGCCTTGCGCACGGGCGTGGCCGTGGCCGTGTGGACACCACGAGTAGGTACATCGGCGTGGACAAGAATTTTTCCAAGACATGGGCTGCGATAAAATGCCACGGCCGTGCGATACGGTCGTGGTCGACACTGAGAAAGTAACATGGCCGTATGTCCCTTATATGGTTGCTAACGTCACAAACAGAATACCCAGGTTTTCACACACGGGCGTGTCTAGGCCGCATGGAGGACACAGGTGTGTGTCCGGCCGTGTGAAAACCCCTGTAGGTTCAAAATGAAAATTAAATCCCACACGGGCTAGGGACATGGGCGTGTGTGACCACACAGCCTGCCCACACGGGCGTGTCCCATTTCACACGAGCGTGTGGCACTGTTAAGGAAATTTTTTTCCAAGTTTATAAAAGTTCCCGGTTTGATTTTGAGGCCCTCCGTTTGCACGTTTAAATCCTCTTAGGCCCATAATATGGACATTATAAATGGAAATGGAAAGTTTTAGATTGGAATGAAATTTTATAGCTCAAAGTTGTGTGTTCATGTAAGTTAAGTCTGGTAATGCCTCGTACTCGGTTCCGGCGTAGGGGTGTTACACACACGGCTCCAGACATGCCAGTGTCTCAGGCTGTGTGGAAATAGGGCATACATACTGACTTGGGTCACACGACCAACCACACGCCCGTGTGTCTAGCCCGTGTGCCAGGCCGTATACTAGGCCGTGCCAAACCTTTAGGGTATACTGACTTATGCAACACGGCCAAGTCACAAACCCGTGTGCTAGGCCGTGTGCCAAATACGGGGTATACTGACTTGTACCACACGGCCAGTCACACGCCCGTGTGTGAGACCATGTGGAGAATACTGACTTCAATTCAATTTCAACACCAAGGGACACACGACCATGTACCATTACCGTGTGTCACACACGGCTGAGACACAAGCCCGTGACTCTGCCCATGTGGACAAAAATAGGCCATTTGCAAGGCCAATTTGCCACCACAACTTCAATATACCTACACAAGGCAAAATGGTACCGTTTCCATACACAAAGGGTAGCTAAATCAATCCCAATTCATGCACAATTCATGCTACACAAATACTACCATTTCACTTACTCAAATATATACCAAAATGACATGATCTTTAACCTTAATTCATACAATATATATACTAACTTAATAGGCACAACCAAAAACCATCCTCAAATTAATCAATTCATTCACTGTAATACATACTATTTGACTACCAATTTGACATATAAGTTCATGCCACAATAAGTCCTTTCTCAAGCTTTCATCCACCATAATTCAAATAACCATATTAACTCCATAATGTCTTGGTTACAACCATGCCAAAACAATCCATCTCACAAGGCATTATAAACATTTTACAAAAGTCATTAACAACCATTTCTAATAAACAAACACACATCAATATTAACATCATTTACAAGCCAAATCTCATGACTATAATCACAACCAAAATACCACATCTAGCCTATACATGCCATATACCATAAATGTATAATTCAAAAGTACCAACTTAGATGTTTGATAGTGCGATAATGTTCCCGACGACTCTTGGATCTGAGCTAGCCATGATTCACTATAAAACATAAGAAAATAACACTAAGTAAGCTTCATAGCTTAGTAAACTAGTATGTGAATAACTTATTTCATCGAATAAATGCAAACCAACCAATTACACATGACAAAACCATATACACATTAACTACAAACCTTTCTCATGTCTCAAGACATGATCAAATACACACTCATCGAACATTCACTATTTAATACTCAAATAGGTTCTGTACGTACCTGTATCGCCTCGTACTAACCTCTTTCTCAACCACATCATTCGTTTACCCGTTGAACCATTCGAAATAGAAATTGGATACTCAGGAGTCTCGTATGATAAGTACCTATACTATGGCCCGTAGCCAAATCAAGGTAACTTATCCGAAGAACTATTATCATGGCCCAAAGCCAAATCATCCGATATGCATGGCCCGAAGCCAAATTGGTAAAATACGCACCTGAAGTGCTAATATCATGGCCCGAAGCCAACTCAAAGTATCACCTACTGGCATGTCAATAGTATCCAAAATAATTTTTAAGGTTCAACCGGGCTTTCACACTTTTCGTTTCTATCGTCTAATGCATCCGTAAAGTCGATTTCACAATTCATACATTATCCATAATCTCTTTTTAACAACTTATGCAATATTAAAGTAGTTTAACATACATTTATAACATAATCATCACATACGAACTTACCTCGTATTCAGAATTGACAGATCGGGTCGACTACTTGATAGCCTTGCTTTTCCCCCGATCTAAATGTAACACCCCAAACCCGGCCCATTTGCTATGACCAAATTTGAAATGCCACTGCGGAAAAACGTTTGAAAAACTTTTGACTTAAAGTTAAAAACATAAAAAATTGTTGTCTTTACTAAAACATTGAGTAATTAAAGTTCCAAATAAAATTAAGTTGTTTAAAATAAAACATTTTCAAATAATAATATAATCGACAATCCAACTTAAAACATAATAAAAGTCCTTAAATACTTTAAATGGCCCTTATTACAATAAATAACCTTTCATAAGAAAAATGTGTAAAACAAATAAATTTATCTTCTGCATGGGCCACCTCGTATCCACTCCCAACCCGGTCCAAGCATCACCTGTAAGGTTTGAGAAAAATTGGGTGAGTCCCACAGACTCAGTGTGTAATTAATCCACTGAATTCCACCCACATGTTAACCACATATTAACCCATATAACAGATAACAAGATATCATATTCACTTAATAACACATTCTGGGCTTGGCCCATATTCATATCACATTATTCCACATATCATATACTGGGCTTGGCCCATTTCTCAATCCAATCCACGTTCACATTTTGGGCTTGGCCCATTTCCACATTAATATCTTATTTCACAGGTCACATAGAATTATGCAAAGTGCACCCAACCCAATCCTAGGGTCCATCCGCTACACACCTCCTTATCCAGCCTACCACACACCAGGGGATTAATAAATCACCCTCTCCTTTTCACTCCAAAAGGCAATCAATTCCGTCCACGTGCAATTAAGCACAATAATCCACAACGCGACCTCAGCCAGCGCCAATCCACGATGTAGCCGTAGCTAACACCAAAACCACGATGGGACACATAGTCACTCATCAACCACGATATGGCACATAGCCGATATCAACCACGATGAGGCACACAGCCACTCATCAAGCCACGCGAACTTAATCGCAAATAAATCCACAACGTGACCTCAGTCAACGTCAATCCACGATGTAGCTCAAGGATAACATCAAACCACGTACTCGAAGTACACCCGTACCTTCTTTCATATCATATCCCAACCCATGCACATGTAACATTCCATAATAACATAATATAATGATGCATGAGCATGTTCATCAAGCATATTATCACATATTCATAATAGTAATCACATTTGATCAGATTTGGTACTTACCGGATTATCGATATACCCCTTGAGGGTATCCATATCACAATTTCCATAGCACTAGTTAGTACATAATCAACACATACAAATATAGCAAAAACCCAGAAAACGGTGGGTTAATCACACACCTGCCTATTAGTGAAATCCCGAACTACTCGAATCTAACACGATCTCGAAACGTGGTTCTTCCTTCTCCCTTAAAGCCAATTTGGTCTCCTACCAAATCCCGAATCACACTCTGAGTTCCCTTCCTTTAGCTACACACAAAAGAACACCTTTTTATGGCACTAAGAACATTCGGCCAAACCACAAAACTATAAACAAGGCCATTCAGCCACACCAACAAATCCCGAAGGGTTATCGAACGTAATACCAAGTCTTACCTATTGACTTACCCCAAAAAGATTGTCAAAGATTTGAGGCTTAGAACGATTGCATCCAAAGTCCCGAGGAGTCTATCTTCCAAAATCGATTGAAGAAAACCAAAAGAAGTCCTATCCTTGTTGATATTCGGCCAAGTCAAATCAAGAAGGAAGTAGGAAGTTTCGGCTATGGTTTTGAAAGAAGAAAGCAATTGATTTGTGGCTAGAAAGAAATGAAGTATGTGAGTAGCAAAGAAAATAGAAATAAGAGAGGGAGGATTCGGCTTAAGCAACAATGGAAGAAAAGAAAAGAGAATTTGGGGAAGAAAGAGGTTCGGCCAAAAGAGAGTAAAAGAAGATTTGTAAGTGTTAACAAATATGAGAAGTAAAGAAAAGAAAGATGAGAACCAATAGAGGTTCTTTTCGGCTACAAAGAATTGAAAGAAGAGAGGGAAGTTCCAAATGGTTTCGGCCAAATGCCTATGAAGAAAAACAACAAACACTAAAGGACATTCAGTTTTGATTCATTTTGGTGCACTCAAGAGAAAAATTGGTAAAGTTCAAAAGGGATTTGATATGACTCAAAACAAGAAATGCAAAGTATTTCCTAACTAACCAAATATGACCAAAACCAAAAGAAATTTTGGCACCAACTAGAAATCAACAATACAAAATTCAGTCACTCCCCCCCTAAGCTCCAAAACCGTCCAAATACATGGACTAAAGGCCATCAAAGAGTTTCCAAAACATTCTCCAACATGCAAGCCTCTTGTCAACAATTTTGAATTAAACATACTCCTAATTTTCTCCCTATTTCCTCCTATTCACTCACAAAACTTAAGCCAACCCCCATAGTCCAAGAAGCCGTCCACATTTATGGACAAAATGACCATAAAAAATATTTCCAAAACAACTTTCCATCATCCAAGCCCTTTGTCCCCTTATCCTACCTTAACCTCTTGATTCTTATCCCAAAATACAAGCTTTCCTATTTTGCTATTCAACTTGCCATAAAATCTAAAGTCTAACTTACCATAATAAAGTTTGACCGTCCATCAATGCTAGAATGTATAAAAATAAAATCCTCAATATGCTTTCCATGCTACTCGAACCACTTCCCTCAAGCAACCTTTCAAGCTCCTTATCCGCTATACCACTAACTCCTCATGTGCTTTAATTAACACTTAAATTAACTTAAGTGTCAAGCTCACTTTCTCCACTTCATTAAATTCTTCAAGCTAAAAAAATTTATTCTAGCCTCATTAATAAAATCAAGCCCTCACAAGACTATACTAAACATACATAATTCATACCCGAGCTAACACAAATAATAAAATAATACTCAAAATTTTCCTAAAGCCCAAGGCCCAATCTACTAGGCCCAATTTCGGGATATTACACTAAATCTGAATTCTTTTTTTCTTGATCTATATGAATTCAAAATTAACTTATTTATTCATCTACCCATTTAATTAATCCAAAAATACACATTTGGGCATTTTTACACATTAGCCCCTAAACTTTCGCATTTAATCAATTTAATTCCTATTTCACAAATATACAAAATTCACACAATTCAACAAAACCCATGCTTGGCCGAATTATATATAGATCCTAGCAGCCCAAAACCTTTATTTATTCCACATTTCAACCACACAATTTGCACATTTCACAATTTAATCCCTATTATGCATTTTTATCAAAAATCCCTTAACAAAACATGTAAAACTATCATCAAGCTTTCATATTTCAACATTAAACATCAAAGAACACATAGATTCAACAATGGAAACTCTCAAAATCTTTAACAGTTTCGAAATTAATGGTACGGTCTAGGTAGATTACGAAGCAACGATCTCAAAAACATAAAAATCGTCAAAAATCGAGCTCAAAAAACTTACCAATTAAACTTACTGTAAGAGTATGCCCAAAGATCAATCATGAGATAGTTGTAATAACATACTTAATTTACCATGTTTATTAATATAAAGCGTTGTCATTATTATTTCAGTTTTTCTTTCTGTGTGTATAGATAAACTGTTTTATAATAATGTCCTGAGAATAATATGATTATTCTTAAAAGATCCTTAGTCGAGTATTATTGTTGACTAGGACAACAATAATGCATTAAGACTAACATGTAGTTGATTGATGATAAAGAGTTGTCATTGATATGGAGTGTCAAAATCAATGCATGAATATGTGTGTTAGAGAACAACATATTGGATTGACCCACTATGAGTATGTTTCTTGGATTATTATGTAATTGTCACAACATTACTCATAGTGATTAATATGTATATGATCCTCAGACTTGAGATCATTATTATCCCAGCATCGTGAGTTGTATATTTTGATACAGTCAAATGTACACCGTAACAGGTTGTTCTATAAAGGTTGATGTTGGATATACCACAACCTATGTAGAGGGATATGGTTGATCAATAAAGGATAAGTCCCTCCTACATAATAAGAGTAATATCTTAGGCCACTTGATTGAGTGAGACTAGAAATGCACGGCCATGCTCAAATAAGTTGATATGCGATGTCATACTAATTTGAATATCATAGTCTACTCAAGATATCAAGAAACATGGGATGGACTATGCAAGTGTGACTATCCCATGACTTGTATCCGTTCCAGAGATAAAGGACTTAAGGATTAATGCATGAAAGGTTAATCACAAAAGGTTATATCGAATCATGACTTCTTGTAACTTAGGTAGCAATGATGCATTGCTAGATGCCACTCATTGTTTGTGACAATAGAATCGTTCTAATATTACTGCTAACGTTGCAAGAACCTACAGAGTCATACCCTATGGTTGAAATGAACGGAATAAATATAGTTGGTATTGTGTTTGGTTGTCACATGAATTAAATTAATTAAAGAATTAATTTAATTGGGCAATCAAATATTGAACATATTATATGTACAAGGATGTTGTACACATAATGATAACATAATTTTATTAATATATGAATTTGATTCATATATAAATTTAAATAAATATAGTTTATCGAAATCCTTATTATAATTAACGTAATTATAATTTTCGGATATAATTAATGTAATTATAATTTTCGGTTAAAAACTTTATTGTATTTATTTAATCTTATAATACATTCAAGAGATACCAATTATAAAAGGCCCAATTAAAAAGATACCAATTACAAAAGGCCCAATGAAAAAGACACCCATTATAAAAGGTATCAAAAGGAGACAAAGCTGAAGATGAAAAACCCTAAGTGATTGCTTGTTAGGTTTAGCAGCCGTCAAGCAAATAAACCTCCAAAACAGTTTTGGAGATTTCTTCCGTTCATAGTCAAACCGGGTGGATTATGTAGAGGTAGACATCGGAAAAGGTTGTGGCATGATTCGACAATAGATCAAAACTCTTGTTGCCAAGGCGTCGCTGTCTACTCAGATTGAAGTTTTGGTAATTTTGAAACATTTATTTCACCCCGATTCGTTCCTCACACATGGATTCATGGTTTGGATCACCGGATCTAATTTTATTTTGCTGCGCCATGGGGTACCGACGTTCCAACAGTGGTATCAGAGCCACTTGTGTGATACGAACTCGGGTTTAAATACTTGGGTGATGCAATTGTATGAGATGCATGTTTTGATCTTATTGTATTTTCGATTGTTTAAATCCTTTAAGCATAACCTAATAACTGTTCCCTTCGGTAATTGATTAAATATTAATCATGGTGTTGTGGCCTATTTAATTGTATGTTATTACTGTTAACTATTAACAAATTTGTAATAATGCGACGGTGGTATTTATAGTTTCCAGTAAGAGTTAACTGGCTAGTGGAACAAGGGTTGTTCCGATATGAAACCTCAAGGATTAAAATCCTAAAAACACGATTCTGTTGATAAAAGTTATCAAATCGTGAGGTTTCATTTGACTGGGCTATGCGATTCGTACCGCGGGTCCGACCACCTCAGACCCCATCTTCTTATTATGGTAGGTTTTGTTAATAAAAGAAATTTATAAACTTGATGGACCACAAAAGGTTGAAAGGATATTTTATAATTCACCTTAGCAAAAAAAAAAACATTGAATTATGTATGCTATTTTTGACATGCACGGTGTTTGAAATGCATAGTTATAGCCCAATGACCCATTCGATAAAAGGTTGTATTTTTTTATAAATACGGCCTGCGTGTCGTGCCTTACTACTATTCTCTTATATTTCTCTTCTCATCTTATTCCCTCGTATGTAAAACGAGTTTCTGCATATTGTAATTTGCAAGAGTTGCTGTGGGCCAAACGAGAAGCAAGGTGGGACAATTATTGTGGATTGATAGCTTGTGAAATGGCTTACACCTTTAGGTTTCTTTTTGGTTTTCCTATTGGCTTGGGTTGAACCACCTTAGTTTATGGGCTGTAACTATTGCATTTATTTATTGCTTTATTTATTCATGTATGAGATGCTATGGATGTCTAAAGAATGCCAATTATATATATATATATATATATATATAATTGAAACTTGATGATAATAAACCCTATTAATTGATGAGATCGATTAGAAGACTAAATGGGCTAAAGTAGACCATAATTGGTGAGATGCAACAACCTTAATAAAATCCCTCTATTAAAATATTAAGTCAACATGGCCTTCCAATTTTGCCCTCGTTAAGGCCTCGATCAATACTATGTAGGTTCTGCCAAAGTGAAGTACTAGTATGTATCTTGGTTAAACGCGAAGAATAAACAAGTGATATTCACTGGTCAAAAAAAATTGGTTAATGACTTAACTAGGTTACTCTAATAGGATTAGAAACCTAGAGGCAAGTAAATTGGATAAATCATAAGATGATCAGAACAAGAGTTGTTCACCAAATATTAGGAGTTACATATGATGTAATTAGCAAATGTTGCTTACCTAAATAACCATAATCTTAAGAGTAAAGCCAAAGCTGACTTAAGAGGTGGTGAAATGTAACAGACCAATTTTGACCCTAATCGGAACGGTGGTTTCGGGACCACGAATCCGAGCCTAAAAGATATTATAATATTATGTATTATGTTTGTTATGTGTTTTTTTTTGTGAGTGTGAAAGTTTCGTGGAAAATTTTAACTATCTGAGTGGTTAATTTGTTGAAAAGGTCTAAATTTCAAGAAGGACAAAGTAGTGGGCATTAATAAAAAGGGAGCTAAGTGAATTGTCCATAAAACATAAGGATTTGTATGTCAATTTCCCACCTTTAAACAAGGTGGACGGCAAGCATGCATATATGCTCTCTTTTTTATATTTTTGTATGACATTTAGGCATTTTTATATTAAAGCATGCTATGATTATATACTTTTTAATTATACATTTTGATTTTTAGTAAAAATTAAAAGAAAAGCATGCTATAATTTATGGAAAAAGAAAATAAAAACAAAAAAAAGGAAAAAAATTCTCTCATCCTTCCTCCCTTCTAGCCGATTTCTACCTTGAAGAGAAGAGAAGAACTTCATCTTCTCCATTCGGCCTTGCATGCACTAGATTAGGTAAGAATTGAACTTGATATGGCTTAAGTTCTTGATCATTTTCTCTTCTTTTGAAACAAGCAAAATTTGCTAGTGTGGGTATGATGAGATTCGGCCATGGATGTTAATGTTGTAGTTTGTATTGATAATGAGTTAGATGGTATGAAAAGAAATGGCATGGACTTGTAAGAAGATTTGTTGTTTTGGCTTGAAGGTACCCTCATAGTTGGCCGAATAATAGGGTGGATGTCCATGAAAACATCTCTTCTTGTGTCTTGATGTTCGGCCATTCCCTTATGATGAGATTTACCATATAAGATTGTTATATGTGATGTTTGAGTTATTGGGTGAACTAAGTTTAAAACTTGATTGCTAGAAGTAAATTAGTGCAAGGGGTAAAATGGATGGAAAGAAGAGTTATAGAGAATCCTAGGCACCTAAGGGCCATTCGGCCATGGAGAAGAGACCCAAATGGTTTGAAATTTTTATTGTGGTGTTCAATAGGTTAAATTGGATTAGTTAAATGCTCGAATTAGATGTGGTTATTAGCTTGTTTCTTGGTTGTATGTTGAAGAAAATGCATGGGTATAGAATTAGTATATTCGGCCATAAGAGAAAATGAATTTGAGCTAATGTGTTTGATTATGTATGTGTAATTATATAAGGTTAAGGTACGGCTAGATGAGAAGATAAGATGTAAGTTAAAACACATCAAGGAAATTACTACCAAAGTGTTCCCTAATAATTTGAATGCACTTGAACAAAGTAGGGGATGTATGCCGAATGCACATTGTTATGTCTTGAAATTATGTATTTTATGATTTTGTTCTTGAATTGAATGGACGTGTGGTTAATTGGTTAAAATTGAACCAAATTAGATCGGGAACAAAAAGAGAAAGATCAAGATCGAGGAAAAACAAAGATTATCGAGTAGCCGATTTGCACGGCTTATCGACAACTGAGGTAAGTCCCTTGGTTAAATTATGCCAAAGAGTAAATTATGGTTATCTTGATTTTTAAAAATTAATGAATGTTAGTATTCAATTGCATCATGGCCGAATGTACATCTACATGTTGGTTGATGATTTTTGTTGAGAATGTAATGGAAATCATTTTGGCTAATGCAAGGTGAATAAGTAAGTTCTTGAGCTACTTTATATCTAAAGATCCTTTACATATCTAGTGAATGATATAGATTGTATAAGCTTGGTATAAAACCATGAGTTGGTCGATTTTGATAGTAATGGATTTGATTGATTTCAAATTTTATTAAATGCAATGGTAATAAAGGTATATGATTCGATGTGTATAGTGAAAATGTGAAAAGCATGTAAAGATATTTTGACATTCGGGCCTCGAGCCTAGCAGGCCTCGTGCCGGTGTTATCTATCGGGCTTTTATGCCTAGCAGGCCTCGTGCCGGTGTTATCTATCGGGCTTTTATGCCTAGCAGGCCTCGTGCCGGTGTTATCTATCGGGCTTTTATGCCTAGCAGGCCTCGTGCCGGTGTTATCTATCGGGCTTTTATGCCTAGCAGGCCTCGTGCCGGTGTTATCTATCGGGCTTTACGCCTAGCAGGCCTTGCGCCGGTGTTACTTTTCAGGCCTTTACGCCTAGCAGGCTTGATGCCGGTGATGAAATTTACCTAAGAGGAGTTTAATCCTTGTCAAGACAATTTAGAACTAAATTGTCAAGAAAATGGTTCGGATTAGGAGCAAGCCACAAGCTCAACGGGATCGTTGGAAAGTCGCTCACACTATCAACCTACATTTTGGGTACTCCTTCATTTTGGGTTGGTTTTAAACGAAGGCATGTATAGGATAGGCTTGGTTTGGTTTGAGAAAATTTTTCGGTTCATGTGTAAACACTAAAAGAATAGCCATGCGAAAATGGCTAAATTTTTGTTAAGTACGTTGGTGTGATTTGATGTAAGTTGGTTCATGGTGGAAATGTCTATGCTTTCCTAAACGAGTTAATCGTTTTACTACGGAAATGGTTGAATATGAATTGAATCCTTGTAAATTGAAGTAAGGAGGTTCGGGTAGAAGCTAGTTATTTTTAAGAATGCTTTAAAACAGCTTGTAGCAGCAGCAGTGACGCGAGTTAGGAAAATCATCAAAAATAGGGTATATTGAATTTGGAGATGAGTGAGTTATGAAATTGAACCTTAGTGTGTCTATTTTTACATAAAAGAAATAGAGTAGGAAAAGGATTTATACCTTATGAGATAATTAAGTGTAGACGAAACCTGTTCTGAAGGAATTCGTGGGTCACTGTCCTGTTTTGGAAAAATTGTCAAAAATTGTACAAAAATAATTAGGAATCATGGTTTATATGTGTAGAAACCTAAATGAGTCTATTTTTTATTGGTATAAATAAGAACACCATTGGAAAATTGTGCAATCAGATAACTGCAGTTTTATAGGGACGGGTCAGAACTGTCCAGCAGTGTAATAAGGGTAACTTTGATGAATAAACTGTACTAATTGACCACATGAAAAATTCTAGAAAAATTATGGTGAATAGATATATGAGTCTACTTTCAGGAAAATTTACGGATCTGAATTTCGAACTCTATAACTCGAGTTATAGCCAAATTAGTCGGCACAACGCAGTTTGACAGCTTTAAGATTTTCATGTTTTGAACTAGTAGTCAAGTCTAGTAATGCCTCTTACTTAATTCCGGCGATGGTCTCGAGTAAGGGGTGTTACATTTGATTGGTATCAGAGCTTACGGTTTAGTCGATTCTAGGACTACCGTGGCGCGTGTGAGTCTAGCTATACATGCCTGTGGTTATATGTTGATAGTGTGGTGACTTCTGACAGCCTGAATTTTTGTTTTGTTTAGTAAATGGACTCTGAACCAGAAAGAGCTGTGGCTGATGATGTGGAGAGCGTGGCGCCTGACCGTACCCACGGATCAGCGCCGGTAGACTCTCGACCTGTTTCGGGTAGCCACGAAGGAGAGACAAAGCAAGCCTTTTATCGGATGATGAACGAGTGGTTTGCCCAATTTATTCAGAATAACCCGAATATACCCCAACCTCCGCCCCCAAATAATCCAACTCCGGATCCTCTAGCTCCCCCAGTGATAGATCCAACGAGATCTAGTAGGCCCCCAGTTGACAAAATTCGAAAATATGGGGCCGAAGAATTTAAAGCCAATGACGATGATGATGCTGAGAGAGCCGAAATGTGGCTCGATAACACTATTCGGGTACTTGGTGAGCTGTCTTGTACTCCGGATGAATGCTTGAAGTGTACTATATCCTTACTTCGGGACACTGCATATCACTGGTGGAATACACTAGTATCAGTGGTTCCGAAAGAAAAAGTGACATGGGATTTCTTCCAAACTGAATTCCGCAAGAAGTATATTAGCCAAAGATTTATTGATCAAAAACGAAAAGAATTCCTTGAGCTGAAACAAGGACGAATGACTGTAACGGAGTATGAACGAAAATTTGTCAGGCTCAGCCGTTATGCTAGAGAGTGTGTCTCTACTGAAGCCATTATGTGTAAAAGATTTGAAGATGGCTTAAATGAAGATATAAAGATGTTTGTCGGCGTTCTTGAAATCCAAGAATTTGTAACTTTAGTTGAGAGAGCTTGCAAAGCTGAAGAGCTCGGGAAGGAGAAAAGAAAGGCTGATACCGAAGCCAGAGATATCCGAAAGAGGTCTTCAGGCAAAGTTTTTCATTCCACGAGCAAGAAGCCCAGAGATGACTACAGCCGACAGAAAACTACTGCAGATCCGCCTAGACGGGATCGACCTCCTATGAGCTCCCGAGCTACCTCGATAGCCAGTGTTGGTAACACTCCACAAAATAGAGTTGAATGCAAGCACTGTGGGAAATGGCACTCAGGGAGTTGTAGATTCCATGATCGGACTTGCTATAAGTGTGGATCGTCAGGTCATTTTATCAGAGAGTGTCCGAAATTAGCTGAGCAGAATGTAGTTCAGAACACTACACCGAGCAACGTGCCAATGCGAGGTAGACCACCCAGACATTCAGGCAATGTAGGTGGTAGCCAGAAAGGAACGACGAATGCTACAGGTCGATCTGAGGCTAGAGCTCCGGCTAGAGCATATGCTGCGCGAGCTAGAGAGGATGCTTCCTCCCCCGACGTCATCACCGGTACTTTCACTCTTTTTGATATTACTGTGATTGCACTAATTGATCCTGGTTCGACCCATTCTTATGTGTGTGAAACTTTAAAATTTGGTAAGACTCTGCTAGTTGAGTCTACCGAGTTCGTAATTCGTGTGTCCAACCCTTTGGGTAGGTGTGTGCTTGTAGATAAAGTGTGTAGAGGTTGCCCATTGATGGTACGAGACTATTGCTTTCCAGCGGACTTAATGTTGTTGCCCTTCGATGAATTTGATATAATCTTGGGTATGGATTGGTTAACTTCACATGAGGCAGTGGTGGATTGTAAAAGAAAACTTATTAAATTGAAATGCCGAAACGGTGAGACAGTCAAAATAAAATCCGGTGATGTAAATGAGTTGCCTACAGTGATATCCTCGATGGTAGCCCAAAAATATGTGAGAAAGGGGTGTGAGGCCTATTTGGCTTATGTACTGGATAATAAACTGTCCGAGAAACTAATGGAATCGGTACCAGTTGTATGTGAATACACCGATGTGTTTCCTGAAGAACTACCGGGCTTACCCCCAGTACGAGAGATTGAGTTCGGCATTGAATTAGTGCCGGATGCGACCCCAATTTCGATAGCTCCGTACCGAATGGCGCCCACTGAATTAAAAGAATTGAAAGCGCAGTTGCAAGAATTGACAGAGAGGGGTTTCGCACGACCGAGTTTTTCTCCGTGGGGAGCACCAGTCTTATTTGTGAAAAAGAAAGATGGGACAATGCGAATGTGTATCGACTACCGGCAACTAAATAAGGTGACCATAAAGAATAAATACCCGTTACCTCGGATCGATGATTTATTTGATCAGTTAAAGGGGGCTTCAGTGTTTTCAAAAATAGATTTGAGATCGGGCTATTATCAATTACGAGTCAGAGATTCCGATGTGCCAAAGACGGCATTTCGAACGAGGTACGGGCACTATGAGTTTTTGGTTATGCCTTTTGGGCTTACCAATGCACCTGTCGTTTTTATGGATCTAATGAACCGGGTCTTCCGACGGTTTTTGGATCGGTTTGTAGTAGTGTTTATCGATGATATATTGGTCTACTCCAAAAGTGAAGCGGAACACGTTGAGCACTTGAGAGAAGTACTACAAACCTTGAGAGATCATCGTTTATATGCAAAATTCAGTAAGTGTGAGTTTTGGTTGAACGAAGTCAGCTTCTTGGGTCATGTGGTTTCGGTGTCAGGAATTCGGGTGGATCCAAACAAAATAGCAGCCATACTCGAGTGGAAACCACCAAAGAATGTTTCTGAAATCCGAAGCTTCCTAGGCCTCGCGGGATATTATAGACGATTTGTAAAAGGTTTTTCCGTGATAGCTGCACCTTTGACGAGACTACTACAGAAGGATGTCAAATATGAGTGGTCAGAAAAATGCCAGAAGAGTTTCGAGCAGTTGAAAGCCCTTTTAACCGAGGCTCCAGTGTTGACTCAGCCTGAATCGGGTAAAGAATTTACTATTTTTAGTGATGCATCTTTAAGTGGGTTGGGTTGTGTTCTAATGCAAGAAGGCAAGGTGATAGCCTACGCTTCAAGACAATTGAAGCCACATGAAAAAAATTATCCAACTCACGATCTGGAGTTGGCAGCCATTGTGTTTGCATTGAAAATTTGGCGTCACTATTTATTCGGCGAAAAATGTCATGTTTACTCAGATCACAAAAGTCTAAAATATTTAATGACACAGAAAGATCTAAATTTGAGACAACGCCGATGGTTAGAATTGCTGAAAGACTACGAGTTAGTGATTGACTACCATCCAGGGAAGGCTAATGTTGTTGCGGATGCGTTGAGTCGAAAATCATTATTTGCTCTACGTGCATTAAACACACGGATGACGATGTCTGAGGATGGTTCGATCATAGCCGAGCTACAAACAAGACCGATGTTTATTCAGCAAATTTGCGAGGCACAGAAAGTTGACGAAAAGTTAGTAGCTATTCGGGTTCAGTGTGAGAACGCTACAGAATCAGACTTCCAGATAGATGCAAATGACTGTTTGAAGTATAAAAATCGATTGTGTGTTCCAATGAACTCAGATTTGATACAGATAATTCTGAGTGAGGCCCATAATGGCCGAATGTCGATACACCCGGGTAGCACAAAAATGTATAACGATTTGAAGCAGTTTTATTGGTGGCCCGGCATGAAACGGGACATATCTGAGTTTGTCTCCAAGTGCTTAATCTGTCAACAAGTGAAAGCTGAGCATCAGGTACCCTCCGGATTACTTCAGCCGATTATGATACCCGAATGGAAATGGGATAGAATTACTATGGATTTTGTATCCGGTCTTCCTATGACACCGAGTAAGAAAGATGCCGTTTGGGTTATCGTTGATAGATTGACTAAATCAGCTCATTTTGTGCCGGTACGTACCGACTATTCACTTGACAAACTCGCCGAATTGTATGTGTCGCAGATTGTAAGATTGCACGGTGTACCGAGTTCCATTGTTTCAGATAGAGACCCAAGATTTACCTCGCGATTCTGGAAGAAGTTGCAAGAGGCATTAGGTACTAAACTTCATTTTAGTACAGCCTTTCATCCGCAAACAGACGGTCAGTCTGAGCGAACTATCTTGATACTTGAGGACATGTTGAGGTGTTGCGTTCTCGAGTTCGAAGGTACGTGGGAACGATACCTACCCCTGATTGAATTTGCTTACAATAATAGCTTTCAATCTAGCATAAAAATGGCACCTTATGAAGCCTTATATGGTCGAAAATGTCGCACACCATTGTATTGGACTGAGCTCAGTGAGAATAAGATACACGGGGTTGATTGGATTAAGGAAACTGAACAGAAGGTGGTGGTAATTAGAAGTAATTTGAAAGCTGCTTCGGATCGTCAAAAGTCCTATGCCGATTTAAAACGTAAGGACATTGAATTTCAGGTCGGAGATCGGGTGTTCTTAAAAGTTTCTCCGTGGAAAAAAATACTCCGATTCGGTCAGAAAGGCAAGTTGAGTCCGAGATTTATCGGACCGTACGAAGTTATTGAACGTATTGGACCGGTTGCTTATAGATTAAGATTGCCCTCCGAGTTAGAAAAGATACACAACGTATTTCATGTTTCGATGCTTCGCAAATACAGATCGGATCCGTCCCATGTGATCACCCCGTCGGAGATTGAAATTCGATCTGACTTGACCTATGATGAGGAACCGATCCGTATCTTGGCTCGGGAAACCAAAGAGTTAAGAAATAAAAGAATTCCATTGGTAAAGATTCTATGGAATCGTCACGGAGTTGAAGAGGCTACGTGGGAGCCTGAAGAGTCAATGAAGCAACAATATCCGAACCTTTTTAACGGTAAGATTTTCGGGGACGAAAATCCTTAAGGGGGGGAGAGTTGTAACAGACCAATTTTGACCCTAATCGGAACGGTGGTTTCGGGACCACGAATCCGAGCCTAAAAGATATTATAATATTATGTATTATGTTTGTTATGTGTTTTTTTTTGTGAGTGTGAAAGTTTCGTGGAAAATTTTAACTATCTGAGTGGTTAATTTGTTGAAAAGGTCTAAATTTCAAGAAGGACAAAGTAGTGGGCATTAATAAAAAGGGAGCTAAGTGAATTGTCCATAAAACATAAGGATTTGCATGTCAATTTCCCACCTTTAAACAAGGTGGACGGCAAGCATGCATATATGCTCTCTTTTTTATATTTTTGTATGACATTTAGGCATTTTTATATTAAAGCATGCTATGATTATATACTTTTTAATTATACATTTTGATTTTTAGTAAAAATTAAAAGAAAAGCATGCTATAATTTATGGAAAAAGAAAATAAAAACAAAAAAAAGGAAAAAAAATTCTCTCATCCTTCCTCCCTTCTAGCCGATTTCTACCTTGAAGAGAAGAGAAGAACTTCATCTTCTCCATTCGGCCTTGCATGCACTAGATTAGGTAAGAATTGAACTTGATATGGCTTAAGTTCTTGATCATTTTCTCTTCTTTTGAAACAAGCAAAATTTGCTAGTGTGGGTATGATGAGATTCGGCCATGGATGTTAATGTTGTAGTTTGTATTGATAATGAGTTAGATGGTATGAAAAGAAATGGCATGGACTTGTAAGAAGATTTGTTGTTTTGGCTTGAAGGTACCCTCATAGTTGGCCGAATAATAGGGTGGATGTCCATGAAAACATCTCTTCTTGTGTCTTGATGTTCGGCCATTCCCTTATGATGAGATTTACCATATAAGATTGTTATATGTGATGTTTGAGTTATTGGGTGAACTAAGTTTAAAACTTGATTGCTAGAAGTAAATTAGTGCAAGGGGTAAAATGGATGGAAAGAAGAGTTATAGAGAATCCTAGGCACCTAAGGGCCATTCGGCCATGGAGAAGAGACCCAAATGGTTTGAAATTTTTATTGTGGTGTTCAATAGGTTAAATTGGATTAGTTAAATGCTCGAATTAGATGTGGTTATTAGCTTGTTTCTTGGTTGTATGTTGAAGAAAATGCATGGGTATAGAATTAGTATATTCGGCCATAAGAGAAAATGAATTTGAGCTAATGTGTTTGATTATGTATGTGTAATTATATAAAGTTAAGGTACGGCTAGATGAGAAGATAAGATGTAAGTTAAAACACATCAAGGAAATTACTACCAAAGTGTTCCCTAATAATTTGAATGCACTTGAACAAAGTAGGGGATGTATGCCGAATGCACATTGTTATGTCTTGAAATTATGTATTTTATGATTTTGTTCTTGAATTGAATGGACGTGTGGTTAATTGGTTAAAATTGAACCAAATTAGATCGGGAACAAAAAGAGAAAGATCAAGATCGAGGAAAAACAAAGATTATCGAGTAGCCGATTTGCACGACTTATCGACAACTGAGGTAAGTCCCTTGGTTAAATTATGCCAAAGAGTAAATTATGGTTATCTTGATTTTTAAAAATTAATGAATGTTAGTATTCAATTGCATCATGGCCGAATGTACATCTACATGTTGGTTGATGATTTTTGTTGAGAATGTAATGGAAATCATTTTGGCTAATGCAAGGTGAATAAGTAAGTTCTTGAGCTACTTTATATCTAAAGATCCTTTACATATCTAGTGAATGATATAGATTGTATAAGCTTGGTATAAAACCATGAGTTGGTCGATTTTGATAGTAATGGATTTGATTGATTTCAAATTTTATTAAATGCAATGGTAATAAAGGTATATGATTCGATGTGTATAGTGAAAATGTGAAAAGCATGTAAAGATATTTTGACATTCGGGCCTCGAGCCTAGCAGGCCTCGTGCCGGTGTTATCTATCGGGCTTTTATGCCTAGCAGGCCTCGTGCCGGTGTTATCTATCGGGCTTTTATGCCTAGCAGGCCTCGTGCCGGTGTTATCTATCGGGCTTTTATGCCTAGCAGGCCTCGTGCCGGTGTTATCTATCGGGCTTTTATGCCTAGCAGGCCTCGTGCCGGTGTTATCTATCGGGCTTTACGCCTAGCAGGCCTTGCGCCGGTGTTACTTTTCAGGCCTTTACGCCTAGCAGGCTTGATGCCGGTGATGAAATTTACCTAAGAGGAGTTTAATCCTTGTCAAGACAATTTAGAACTAAATTGTCAAGAAAATGGTTCGGATTAGGAGCAAGCCACAAGCTCAACGGGATCGTTGGAAAGTCGCTCACACTATCAACCTACATTTTGGGTACTCCTTCATTTTGGGTTGGTTTTAAACGAAGGCATGTATAGGATAGGCTTGGTTTGGTTTGAGAAAATTTTTCGGTTCATGTGTAAACACTAAAAGAATAGCCATGCGAAAATGGCTAAATTTTTGTTAAGTACGTTGGTGTGATTTGATGTAAGTTGGTTCATGGTGGAAATGTCTATGCTTTCCTAAACGAGTTAATCGTTTTACTACGGAAATGGTTGAATATGAATTGAATCCTTGTAAATTGAAGTAAGGAGGTTCGGGTAGAAGCTAGTTATTTTTAAGAATGCTTTAAAACAGCTTGTAGCAGCAGCAGTGACGCGAGTTAGGAAAATCATCAAAAATAGGGTATATTGAATTTGGAGATGAGTGAGTTATGAAATTGAACCTTAGTGTGTCTATTTTTACATAAAAGAAATAGAGTAGGAAAAGGATTTATACCTTATGACATAATTAAGTGTAGACGAAACCTGTTCTGAAGGAATTCGTGGGTCACTGTCCTGTTTTGGAAAAATTGTCAAAAATTGTACAAAAATAATTAGGAATCATGGTTTATATGTGTAGAAACCTAAATGAGTCTATTTTTCATTGGTATAAATAAGAACACCATTGGAAAATTGTGCAATCAGATAACTGCAGTTTTATAGGGACGGGTCAGAACTGTCCAGCAGTGTAATAAGGGTAACTTTGATGAATAAACTGTACTAATTGACCACATGAAAAATTCTAGAAAAATTATGGTGAATAGATATATGAGTCTACTTTCAAGGAAAATTTACGGATCTGAATTTCGAACTCTATAACTCGAGTTATAGCCAAATTAGTCGGCACAACGCAGTTTGACAGCTTTAAGATTTTCATGTTTTGAACTAGTAGTCAAGTCTAGTAATGCCTCTTACTTAATTCCGGCGATGGTCTCGAGTAAGGGGTGTTACATGAAATATGGATCCTTAACCTACTAGAAATACTTTTGAGAAAGTTTTTTCGAAATTAATATACGAGGGTTATTAATTTTGAAATAAAATAGTGGGAATATCATTTAATAAAGTCTTTTTAATGATTGATATAAAATTGGTAAATTTGCTCACATGCATATTTAATTGTTGTAGATATATTATGGCTGCAAACACTAGCACACTCTCATTGCGATCGGTCCTTGAGAAGGACAAATTGAATGGTTTGAATTTTCTTGATTGGTTCCGTAACTTGAGGATTGTCCTTAAACAAGAACGGAAATTATATGTCATTGAACAACCACTTCCTAATGAACCACCCACTAATGCCTCGAGGACTGATAGAGATGCTTATAAGAAGTATCTCGATGACATGATAGATGTTGGATGTCTTATGCTTGCCACTATGAATCCTGAACTCCAGAAGCAACATGAGGACATGGTTGCTTATGATACGATCGAGCACCTGAAAGAACTTTATCAGGGGCAAGCACGGCAAGAGAGGTTTGATATCTCTAAGGCCCTATTCCAATGTAAGTTGGCTGAAGGAAGCCCAGTAGGACCTCATGTCCTTAAGATGATTGGCTATATTGAAAGCCTGTCTAAGCTTGGGTTTCCATTGAGCCAAGAGTTGGCCACTGATGTTATTTTACAATCGTTGCCGGATAGCTACAACCAGTTTGTCCTCAATTTCAATATGAATGAAATTGACAAGACTCTACCACAATTGCTCAGTACGCTACGAACTGCTGAAGGCAACTTGAAAAAGCTTGGACCCAAGCCCATACTGATGGTCCGTAATAACAAGGGCAAGGGAAAGGCCAAAGTTCAAACAAAGCCTAAGGGCAAAGGTAAGCCCAAATTTGGAAAGGGAAAGGCTGCACTGAAACCTAAAGGTGGGGTGTCTAAGGAAGGAAACTGTTTTCATTGTGGTGTGACTGGACATTGGAAACGGAACTGCCCTGTCTATCTTGAAGAAGTCAAGAAGGATAAAGCAAGCGGAATGTCTGCTTCAGGTATTTATGTTATTGATATTAATTTATCAACTACTACTTCTTGGGTATTAGATACTGGTTGCGGTTCTCATATTTGTACTTCTGTACAGGGACTACAAAGGAGTAGGACATTGGCTAGAGGAGATGTGGACCTACAAGTTGGAAATGGAGCATAAGTTGCTACATTAGTTGTGGGAACATATACTTTATCTTTGCCTAGTGGACTTGCTTTATGTTTAGAGGATTGTTATTTTGTGCCCAGTTTGACTAAAAACATATTTTCAATTTCTTGTTTAGACAAAATTGGTTTTGAGATGATTATTAAGAATAACTATTGTTCATTTTATCTCAATAATGTTTTCTATGGTTCGACACAATTGATTAATGGCCTCTATATTTTAGATCAAACGAATCCCATTTACAACATAAATACTAAAAGATCTAAAATAAATGACTCAAATCAAACTTATCTTTGGCATTGTCGTTTGGGCCACATAAGTGAGAAACACATATCCAAACTCCATAAAGATGGTCTCTTGAATTCATTTGTTTTTGAACAATTTGAAGTATGTGAATCTTTCTTATTGAATCTCCTTTTACTCGTAAAAGTGAACGAGCTAGTGATTTATTGGACCTAATACATTCTGATGTATGTGGACCAATAAATACACAGGCCAGAGGTGGATTTCACTACTTCATTACTTTCACTGATGATTTCAGTAGATATGGGTATGTTTATCTCATGCGCCATAAGTCTGAGTCCCTTGAAAAGTTCAAGGAATTCAAAAATGAAGTACAAAATCATCTAGGCAAAACTATCAAGTCACTTCGATCTGATCGAGGTGGAGAGTATTTGAGACTAGAGTTTGATGATCTTTTGAAAGAATGTGGGATTGTCTCACAACTTACTCCTCCTGGTACTCCTCAATGGAATGGAGTATCTGAGAGAAGAAATCGAACTTTGTTAGACATGGTTCAATCCATGATGAGTCATGCTGATCTACCGACTTCCTTTTGGGGACATGCACTTGAGACAGCTGTTTTCACACTGAATCGTGTTCCATCTAAATCGGTTCAAAAGACGCCATATGAGATGTGGACTGGGAAACGTCCTAGTATGTCTTTTATGAAAATTTGGGGCTCTGAAGCTTATGTTAAACGTCAGACGTCTACTAAGCTTGAACCCAGATCTGAAAGGTGTATTTTTGTGGGGTATCCAAAAGAAACCAAAGGATATTAATCCCACTGAGAACAAAACGTTTGTTGCTCGAACTGGTGTCTTCCTAGAGAGAGAATTTACTTCTAGAAAAGGAAGTGGGAGAAAGATTGAACTTGAATAAATTCGAGAATCACAAGATACCACTGAACCAGAGATTGAACAACAACAAATTCCACAAGAAATTGAGGAACAAACAACTACTGTAGAAACACAACCACCGCGCAGATCTTTAAGAGAACGCCGTGCACCTGAGAGATATGGATTTCTCATTACAATGCATGGTGACGTTCTTCTTATAGATTAAGATGAGCCTAGGACTTATGAGGAAGCGGTGACAAGCCCAGACTCTGAGAAATGGCTTGAGGCCATGAGATCTGAGATGGATTCCATGTATGAAAACCAAGTATGGACTTTGATTGACCCACCCGAAGGGGTTAAACCTATAGGGTGCAAATGGGTTTTCAAAAAGAAAACAGACATGGATGGTAATGTACAAACATACAAAGGGCGATTAGTCGCTAAAGGTTTTTTCCAAATTCATGGTGTTGACTATGATGAAACCTTTTCTCCTGTAGCTATGTTTAAATCCATCAGGATCTTGCTCGCCATAGCTGCATTTCATGATTATGAAATCCGGCAGATGGACGTCAAAACAGCTTTCCTTAACGGGAAACTTGAAGAGGATGTGTATATGACACAACCTGAAGGTTTTGTAAATCCAAAGGATGCTAGAAAGATATGTAAGCTACAAAGATCCATTTATGGATTAAAGCAAGCTTCTCGAAGTTGGAATCTTCATTTTAACGATGCAATCAAAGAGTTTGGTTTTTTCAAAAATGAAGATGAACCATGTGTTTACAAGAAAGTTAGTGGGAGCACTATCACATTCTTGGTACTATATGTGGATGACATACTTATCATGGGAAATGACATACCTACTTTGCAGTCTATTAAGACTTGGTTAAGAAGTTGTTTTTCTATGAAGAACTTGGGCAAAGCCACTTATATCTTAGGAGTCAAGATCTATAGAGAAAGATCAAGACGACCACTAGGTCTAAGCCAAACTACATACATAGATAAAGTACTGAAAAGGTTCAGTATGGAAGAATCTAAAAGAGGATTCCTACCTATGAGACATGGTATTTCACTCTCGAAGGAAATGTGTCCTTCAACTCCACAAGAGAGAGAACGTATGAGTAAAATTCCATATGCTTCTGCTATTGGATTTATCATGTATGCTATGTTATGTACCCGTCCAGATGTCTCGTATGCCTTAAGTATGACGAGCAGGTATCAAGTAGATCTCGGTGAAGGTCACTGGACCACAGTCAAGAGTATCCTTAAGTACTTAAGAAGAACTAAGGATACATTCATATTATATGGAGGTGAGGAAGAGTTAAGTGTAAAAGGTTACACTGATGCCAGCTTCCAAACCGACAAGGACGATTCTCGATCGCAATCAGGTTTTGTGTTTTGCCTTAATGGTGGTGCTGTGAGCTGGAAGAGTTCAAAGCAAAGTACAGTAGTCGGTTCTACAACAGAGGCTGAGTATATTGCAGCCAGTGAGGCAGCAAAGGAAGCAGTTTGGATCAAGAAGTTCATTACTGGACTAGGGGTTGTGCCTAGCATATCAGATGCTATAGAACTTCGATGTGATAACAATGGAGCTATTGCACAAGCTAAAGAACCCAGATCTCACCAGCGATCCAAACATATACTTAGATGCTACCATCTTATTCGAGAGATTATCGATCGAGGGGATGTAGAGATATGCAGAGTACCTTTAGATGATAACATTGCTGATCCCCTGACCAAGCCTCTGACACAGCAGAAGCATGATCGTCACACTAAGTCACTTGGTATTAGATATATGAGTGATTGGTCTTAGTGCTAGTGGGAGATTGTAAGAGTATGCCCAAAGATCAATCATGAGATGGTTGTAATAACATACTTAATTTACCATGTTTATTAAAGCGTTGTCATTATTATTTCAGTTTTTCTTTCTGTGTGTATAGATAAACTATTTTATAATAATGTGCTGAGAACAATATGATTATTCTTCAAAGATCCTTAGTCGAGTATTATTGTTGACTAGGACAACAATAATGCATTAAGACTAACATGTAGTTGATTGATGATAAAGAGTTGTCATTGATATGGAGTGTCAAAACCAATGCATGAATACGTGTATTAGAGAACAACATATTGGATTGACCCGCTATGAGTATGTTTCTTGGATTATTATGTAATTGTCACAACATTACTCATAGTGATTAATATGTATATGATCCTCAGACTTGAGATCATTATTATCCCAGCATCGTGAGTTGTATATTTTGATACAGTCAAACGTACACCGTAATAGGTTGTTCTATAAAGGCTGATGTTGGATATACCACAATCTATGTAGAGGGATATAGTTGATCAATAAAGGATAAGTCCCTCCTACATAATAGGAGTAATATCTTAGGCCACTTGATTGATTGAGACTAGAAATGCATGGGCATGCTCAAATAAGTTGATATGAGATGTCATACTAATTTGAATATCATAGTCTACTCAAGATATCAAGAAACATGGGATGGACTATGCAAGTGTGACTATCCCATGACTTGTATCCGTTCCAGAGATAAAGGACTTAAGGATTAATGCATGAAAGGTTAATCACAAAAGGTTATGTCGAATCATGACTTCTTGTAACTTAGGTAGCAATGATGCATTGCTAGATGCCACTCATTGTTTGTGACAATAGAATCGTTCTAATATTATTGCTAACGTTGCAAAAACCTACAGGGTCACACCCTATGGTTGAAATGAACGGAATAAAATATAGTTGGTATTGTGTTTGGTTGTCACATGAATTAAATTAATTAAAGAATTAATTTAATTGGGCAATCAAATATTGAACATATTATATGTACAAGGATGTTGTACACATAATGATAACATAATTTTATTAATATATGAATTTGATTCATATATAAATTTAAATAAATATAGTTTACCGAAATCCTTATTATAATTAACGTAATTATAATTTTCGGATATAATTAATGTAATTATAATTTTCGGTTAAAAACTTTATTGTATGTATTTAATCTTATAATACATTCAAGAGATACCAATTATAAAAGGCCCAATTAAAAAGATACCAATTATAAAAGGCCCAATGAAAAAGACACCCATTATAAAAGGTATCAAAAGGAGACAAAGCTGAAGATGAAAAACCCTAAGTGATTGCTTGTTAGGTCTAGCAGCCGTCAAGCAAATAAACCTCCAAAACAGTTTTGGAGATTTCTTCCGTTCATAGTCAAACCGGGTTGGATTACGTAGAGGCAGACATCGGAAAAGGTTGTGGCTTGATTCGACAATAGATCAAAACTCTTGTTGCCAAGGCGTCGCTGTCTACTCAGATTGAAGTTTTGGTAATTTCGAAACCTTTATTTCACCCCGATTCGTTCCTCACACATGGATTCATGGTTTGGATCGCCAAATCTAATTTTATTTTGCTGCGCCATGGGGTACCGGCGTTCCAACACTTACAAGTTTCGAACCCTAAAACACAACAAGAAGCTTTCTTGTTCTTCAGTATTCAGCCAAAAAGATGATATTGAAGTCTAAAATTGATTTTGTTTTATTAATTATAACATTTATTAACTATTTTACCAAAATAACCTTTGTTATAAACATATAAAAACATATAATGGATGGCCATAATTGTCCACTTACACTAATCATGGAGTAATAACATTATAAGAACCTTTGATATAATAAATCATAGCAATTAAACACCTTTAACAAGTAGAATGCAACTTTTGCATTTTTTCGATTTAATCCTTTTTATCAAATTAACCAACCAATCGATAAAATTTGCTCACGAAATTTTCACACATATCAAATAACATGTTGTAAATACCGAAAATAATATTAAAATAATTTTTCAACATCAGATTTGTGGTTCCAAAACCACTGTTCCGATTTAACTAAAATCGAGCTGTTACATTAACCCTCAATACGTATGGCTAGATGTCTATAGTGGTGCGATTCAGAACCAAAGAAAAAAATGGGTAAATACAAATCATCATTTTTTGCTCGGGTTTTGTATGAAGGTTCCTCAAGAAGTGTTTTCTGGCTCAAGTATAAGTACTAAGTATGAATAAATAAGGGTTAGCTTTTTGGCTCTAGGTGTATACCAAACAATGGCTTAGGTCATCCCTAGGTATCTTAATATTCACAAAATTAATCAACTAAACAATTACATATTCAACCATTTATCATACATACTAGCATGCTCGTTTCCCTGTACTCTCTATATCATTTGGTACATTCAATCGCTAAATGCCTATTTAGAGTGTAAACTTGATGCAAAAGATAAACATTAATAACAAGTCAAGAGACGAAGGTTTAAGAGAATCCTCAATTGTATTGATTGAAGCACAAAATCCAAAAAGTGTTGATCAAGTTTCACAAATCAAATCTTCCGACAGATGCAAATAGCAAAACTGAAAATAACCTAAAGCCTAAGGAAAAGGAAAAATTGAAAATTGGAATTACAAAGAAAATTATAAAGTATGAAAGTCGTCTATAACAAGTGTTACATGTTGCCATCGTCCTCAACCCTAGGTTGGCTCATGATCTCGTATTAAACATTTGATTGTACAAACTAAAACGCCCTTGGCTTGTAAGTATTTCATGTATAGGAACAATGTCACGACACCCTAGTGCCTGTGTCGCGACATCGAAGGCAGTATGCTCAAATTCAAGGTGACTTTAGAGGTGTGTCGTGACATCTCTTGCCTGTGACGCGACACCAAAGGTAGCCTCAAAATTCTTGTACGTTGCTCCTTATGTTGCGACATCAAAATCCCCATGTTGCAACACAGCAACCAGTATTGAGTTTTTATGCCCTCTAATGGTCTCCTACACACTCACTAAGTATATTAGCTCACCCTTAAGCCTCATTCAGCACCTAAGGTCAATAAAAGACTCAAATTACACTTTTTACTGGATGTAAAAAAAACTATGAAAACTTAATTAAAACATAAAAAAGTGCTTGTATTCAAGCTTTTCAAGTGCGAAATATAGTACAAATGTTAGTTTATCCTCAAGCAAGGCAAAAAAAAAAAAACAAATTAAAAGGCGACCCTTGAGCAAATATAGTACAAATGTTACTTTCAGAGCACATAACTAGGCATTTCATATTTATACATAATCTTAACATGATATATAGCTTACTTACCACTCTTGATATCAAACACCTAAGTTCAGTATATTACAAAGCATACAAACATTAAGGTTTTCAAATGTATGGATAATCAATAAATTATACAAGTAATTTGATTATCCTAGTAGAATATAAATAGTCATAAATGTGATTATTTAATATGATGTCATTTCGTGAAGAAGTCTACCGAGGTCACATAGGGATTTTCGGCTTGTAATGTTATGACGCTTAGGATAGGTATTGAATTCAAGAAAAGCATCAAAATAGTTTCAAGCATGAAAATAGTTTGGCACATCGTATTGTTCCCTATTCTCCCCTCTTAGTGACCCTTACCTGCTTACTACCTTATTTCTCCTTCTCTCACCTTCCTTATTTCTTCTCATAAGAGATCACAACATAATACAACAAATACGACTAGCTCACGAGCTCTTTGTGCACTAATGAATAATTTTTTTCTATTTTTGTGACTTTGTCATTTTTTCTTTTTTCAGTACATCTCACCCACAAGTGCTTTTGTTTTTCAAGTACTTTTTCATCTTGTTTTGATTTTCTATTTGAATTTTTCTTTAGTTTTGCACTTATAAACTAAGCTATAATTACTATATCATGCTGATCTTTCCTATTTCACTCTATTTTTACAAAATCCATCGTGTTGTATCTACTTGACCCTTAATACGTATGGTCAAACGTCTATAGTCGTGTAGTTCAGGATCAAAGAAAAATGGCAAATACAAATTAACATTTTTGGCTCGGGTTTTGCATGAAGGTTCATTAAGAAGTGTTTTCTAGCTTAAATATAGGTACTAAGGATGAATAAATAGGGTTAACTTTTTTTTGCTCTAGGTGTATACCAAACAATGCCTTATGTCATCCCTAAGTATTTCAATATTCACAAATTTAATCACCCAAACAATCACAATTTCAACAATTTATCATACATACTAGCATGCTCGTTTCCTTGTATTCTTTATATCATCTGGTACATTCAATTACTCAATGCCCGTTTATAGTGTAATATATAGAACTTAGTAGTCTAATAATCAAAATTTTAAAATCATCTACTATTATGCAAAATTTATAGTAAATATAATCAACCTATATACATACTCATAACCAATCACTTGTATTTCTATAAGCTCAAGCACACAATTGACGCACACAATTGATAATGAAAATTAAAAGAAAAATATAAAAATTAAAATAAATTTTCTATGTTACCCCCCATACTATAGATAACACATTGTACTCAATGTGTAGCCCCGAAAAGATAAGGAACGAAGTTACCTGATTGATCGTGGTAGTTTCGTAAGCTATTGGTGGGTGTTTCCTCCTTTGATTGTTGTAAGTTCTAGATTGTTGTGCTTTTTCCAAGTGAGGTTCCTATATAGAAAACTTAAAACAGAAAAATAAAGCAAATAACATCTACTCTTACAAATAAAAGTTAAAACAAATTATCCCAATAGTTACAATATTTAAAAAAAGTTCAACCATCCTCCTCTCTTTCCTTATCTTCTCTTTATTCTTGTTCTTCACTTTCATGCTCCTCCTCTTCCTGCTCAGGATGTGTTAGCCTAAACATATTTGGGGTATAATTAGGTACTCTAATGTTGTTTTGCCTTGCAAATTCTTGAAAAATTGGATCTGGCTCTTGCATCTAGTATATCATCCAGTCCATCTTTTGATGATTGCTCTCACTAATTTACTGTCGAGTTGTTGATTTTGCTTTCCTTTGAGATAAGGCTGAAGTAGTCGTCTTCTCTTGTTGCCATTTTGTTCCACTTCTTTATTTATTTCGTCTGAAGCTCTGCTTACTGTGTATACAGTGTGTCTCTAATTATGCTTTGGGATGGCTTCATGGACTGTTTAGTGGACACCATCAGAATGTCTATTCTTTTGCATAAGGTAATCACTATGTGGGGGAAAGAAGACTCCTACTTTCTGGCCACTAATGCACAATTTCATATTTTGGTATATCCCTATTTCGATGCATATATGTTTCTTCTATAAAATAGCGTAAAGCAAAACCTCTCGAAAAGTATTGACATTAGAAACATTCAACGGAGGAGCATTTCGAGTGCAAAAAAATTGAATCCACATTTTTGCAATAGGAAACATTATTGCCTGATTAAACGAAGTTGGGATATCAATACCTGGGTGACACTTCCATTCGCCTTTTTCTTCCATTAGATAGTTTATAACATTGTCCATATTTATGTATCTAAAGTAATACAAATCAGTTTCTTCTACAAAGTCCTTCTTACAAAATGGAGCATTATAAAATAAGCAAATAATTCGAGGGGTAATTCGTATTTCCTTCCTTCGCATCAATACTATTTCCCAAGTGGAGTCTTCAATCCTTTTAGACTTTTGGTCCTGCAAATATGCGTAAAATTCTTGAAATATAGGGACCACAACGGAGTCTTTTGGGATCACGCAGAAGCATTCCCTTCTGTGGTATCGAACCAAAGGCCAAATCTCCTGACAGAGAACCATCGACGGTTCAAATCCCCTTTCTTGAATAAATGTTTTTCCCTAAAGTTCTAGAAAATATTTCTCAACATTTTGATTCAAGAAATTAGAGTGGTTTGAAATCATTGATGGTTCTGGTTTATTAGTTCTCCTAACTTTCCTTGGAGACATTTTCAATAGTTTACTAGGCTAATACTAATAAACTAACAAGCAAAATTTTTAATGAAACAGTAAAAAGATGAGTTAGGAACCCTTAACCTTGTATAACTTCTTTCTGGATTCCTTGTAATGTTTGGTTGTTGTAGTTCCTTTGAGTGTTTCCCATTTGCTTTTGCATCGAATAAGATTAGAAGAAGAGATTTTGTGATAAAATAGTAAGGAAAAGTAAAAAGGGTTTTAGGAGTCTTTTTAATTTGAGATGTTTTAATAAGGTTAATGAGGGTTTTAGAGTTTAGAAGAGGTTGATAATATGTTTTAGGGTTAAAATAAAGGATATATTAGTGTTAAAAATAGGTTAAAACATGGTTTATATTGTCAGGTTGTGCAATCGGGTCAAGTCAAACTTGTAGAAAATCACAGCGATGTCACGAAACAGGAGTTCCGTGTCGCAACATTGGAGTTCGATATTGTGACACACTCTGCAGTTTTTCTTAAAAATAGGTGAACTATCTTCTGTGTCACGACATCGAGATTGAGATAATTTTCTCGATGCTTTGATTCTAAACACGGTGGTTTCGTCTTACGACAGTGACTTTGTTTTAACCCAAATTTCTAATTTCCAAAGTGTCTCAACTCCTAAACAACACAATTTTAATATAAATTAAAGTCTAAGCTAAGTAGTTAGTTAAATATACATAAAATTAGATTTTAATTAGAAATGTCAACTTTTAATGCCAGATTCATCCGTTAGTTCAAGTAATGTGCACGAGGATGTTTTCCTTGAATTGCTTTTATTTGTATTTGTCCAGTATCCATCATGCCTTTCCACTTTCTTCCGATTGTCCCGCTCTTTATACTTATGATTCGGCCTTGCACTAATCATAGGAAATATTTTCCATTGTTCAGGGTTATTAGGGATATTTACAAATATTTCATAACATGGTCTCCCTAATCCTTTCCTTTCTACCTTATCTTGTTGGTGACCACATTTAAAAATTTCAGTTTCACTGTTAATCTTCATTGTTAGTTCATTCTTTTCTAGACCAATTGTTGATTTTGACGTTGCTAAGAATGATCTACCTAACAGGATAGGTATCTTATGGTCTTCTTAAAAGTCTAATATTACAAAATATGCTGAAAAGATGAAGCTACGTACTTTGACTAACACATCTTCCAATACTCCTTTTGGATGCACTGAAGATCTGTCAGCCAATTATAGTGTGATTTGAGTGTTTTTTAGGTCCCCTAGCCCGAGTTTTTCATATATAGATAAAGGCATTCAATTTATGCTAGCACCTAAATCATATAAAGCTTTACTAAAGTGAATATTCCCTATCTTTATGGGGATTGTAAAACTTCTCAGGTCTTTTAGTTTTTAGGGAACCTGTCTAATATAATCGCACTACATGAGGCACTTATGTTAACTTGCTCTGTTGTTTTAATTTTCCTATGCCTAGGCATGATTTCTTTTAGGACTTTTGGCGTACTTAGGGACCTTTTCAATTAAATCAATAAGAGGCAAGTTAGTATTTAACGTTTTCCACCTTTGTTTTTCCTCTAACCATTGTCGGTTCCTTAATTAGTTCTTTCTCCAACTCAACTATTGGTTCAGCTACATCTTCTGATCCTAGTTCATCATCAGCTTCGAGAGGCTCTTCATGAAGGTCATCGATGTTCCTCTAGGTTCCCTCTTGAATTGGGTTCTTTGGACTACTCAACACTTTACCCGATCTGAGCGCGATTACTTTCACGTGCTCCTTCCCCTCTCTCCGAAGATTATCTTCAGTGTTACTAGGGATACCGGTACCAATTTTTCTCTCAATGCCTCCCACCATGCTCATCAATTGGCTCATCTGATGTTCTAGTTTAGTCAATGTCTTCACGAAATTGGTGCACTCAGATTACGCCTGTTTCACATCTATCCTCATTAACTGCATTTTCCCCTCGATCTGATCCAAGCGTTGACCACATACAGTGTGATCATTTGGGTTGGCTCTTTCCCGAGGCTTCTACAAATAAAGAGGTTGATAATTAGCATTCTTAACTTGGTTAGAGTTATTACTTCCTCCTTGATTTTCACCCAATCTCAGGTTCGGGTTGTCTCTCTATCCGGGAATATAAGTATTCAAATAGAGGTTTCCACCCATATTTCCAAAGTAGTTCACATCATCAATTGGGTTAATAATATAATGGAATAGTGGTTTGTCTCTTCTATAGATGGACGATACACTAGACGATGATTCTATACGATTGAATTGACCACTATTTGTTGGTACCTATCATCTTCTTGGATAGATTTTATCGTAAATGGTTTTTGGCTATATGTATAGCGTTCAGTTGGCCACTGGCAAGAGTTCATCACCATGTTTTCTATCAACTCATACACATCCTCATATGTCTTATTCATTAAAGCTCTTCTTGTAGCTCCATCTAATCTTAATCGTGCATATACATCCAACCCGTTATGAAACATTTGCAGTCGTAAACACTCAGGTAGTCTGTGATGTGGGAATTTCTAAATTAATGCTTTAAAACATTCCCAAGCTTCATGAAAACTTTCTCCTTCTAATTGTTTGAGCGTTGCAATCTCCCTCCTTAGTTGAACCATTTTGCTAATAGGTAAGATCCTGCAAGTTCATCTCATGTCGTGAAAGATCCTGGTGTCTGCGAGTCTAACAAAGAAAAAGCATTATCAATTAAGGAGAAGGGGAACATTCGAAGACGAATAGTGTCATCGATAACCCTTTATATTTAAAAGTATCACAAAGTTGAAGGAACCGTTCTATATGCTAATTTGGATCCTCCGTCATTGTGCCTCTGAACTGCAAATTATTCTAAATCATCTGGATCATTGCTGGTTTAATCTCAAAATTGTTAATTGTGATGGCTGGCATTATTATACTTCCTTGAACCATCTTTAGACTTGGTAACGCATAGTCCTTTAAAGTTCTTTTGTTACGCATCATATGTATATTTGCGGGTAGCTGTCGTGGTGGTGGTAGATCTTTTGGGTTATTATTGTTAATTCCGTCGAACAACGGTTGTCTCATAGTGATAAATTGCCTGCAACAGGCGGTGGGTTTTGCATCTACTGTTTCTGCTGCTGTTGTTGTTGTAGATATCAATGATTCCTACGAATTATTCTTTCTAGATCGATGGTTAGCTCTATATGTGTTCCCCTACCACGAGTCATACACTAAACCAAAATGAGAATAAAAGATGTTAACAATAATAAGAAAATAAACTCATATCTATAATTTAAAATTTTCCTAATTATTCTATTAGAATGCAACAATTAAAATCAATCTAGTGGCGTTGCCTCCCTGGCAACGGCGCCAATGACTTGACCACCTCCAGATGTACCAACATCCAGATTAAGAATCATGTACAAAATATATCAAATAGGCGATGTTCCAAGAATATGGGTCAGGTTGTAATATAGTTACAAAGAAGTAGGTGAGTACTTCGAGGATTGTACCCAAGGGAGGCGAGCACTAAATTAATCCTAACCTGATCACTAATTGAGCTAATTAGTACTTTAAATAAATTATATTACGAATAAACAAAAAGAAATATTTTTTGTATTTTTATAAATAAATAATAAAATAATACAAAGGAAAAGACTTTCGGAAATTTGAAATAGAAACTGAATCAGATTTGAGTATGGTTGATTAGCTCTCTTTGGTAATCATAACTAACTGTCACTTCGGGTTCCATGTTCAATCAACTAATTGTTACCCTAGTAGGATCTCTCAATCTTTCACTAGACCAACAAGTCGGCAAGAACTACTTATCTCTCACCCTCATAGTCCAGACCGTTTCGGGGCTAAGGTGTTCACGGATAGGCCATATCAATTTTGGGTTAATTCCCACCTAGAGGACTTCCTAAGGTGGTCAAGTCTAAGGTTTAAGTTCTTCCTTTCCCGAAAAGCTAATCCGCTAATAAAACCCTACACAACAATCAACTAAACATACCTCTACTCACCAATCCACCATAAGATGATTAGTTCCTCATAGATCTCAAAAACATAGTAAACTTGATGGGAAAGATAAACATTAATAACAAGTCAAAAAATGAAGGTTTAAGAGAATCCTGAATTGTATTGATTGAAGCATGAAACCCGTAAAGAGTTGATCAAGTTCCGCAAATCAGATCTGTAATGCCCCAAAAATTGAGTTTTTGATATGCTAAATTTTGTCAAAGTTAAGTGATCTGATTCAGTGGGTAAGTGCTTTGGATTTGTGTTGAGGTCATGGGTTCAAATCTCACTCTTGGAAAATTTTGCTATTTTTTTCTATCCCTACCTCTGTTCATTTAACTTAAATTCTATTTTCGACCAACTTATATTAAGAATGAGCCTACTGATTTGGTGGTAATGAGTTATGTAACAGCCCGATTTTGGGCCTAGTCGAAACAGTGGTTTCCAGACCATAAATCCGACAAGGAAAAATTTATTTTTATTACATTTTTATGTTCTACGATTTCACGAAATTATTTTTTGAAAATTTCGTTCGAAAATTTCGACGTTTGGGCACTCAATTTAGTCAAAAGGACTAAATTGTAAAAAAGGCAAAAGTTGAGTTCTACATGTTAGAGGTGTCCAATTGTTATGAAATTTTAAATTTGAGGTCCTTAAATGATAATTAGACAATTGGTTAATTTTTTGGACAAAAATGGACATGAAATAGGTGAAATAGAATATTTTTAAGTTAGGAGCATTTTGGTCATTTAGTAATTAAAATGAATTAAAAACAAAATTAAAAGCTAATTTTTGTCCATCTTCAACCCCATGGCCACATTTCACAAGGGAAAAACATGGCTAGGGTTTTTCAAGCTTCCAAGCTCGATTGGAAGTCCATTCTAGCCCCGTTTTTAATAATTTTTACGTTTTTTAAATCCTCATAACAAAATCTATCTATTTCTACCACTAATTTGAGATATGGTTAAAGTCTAGGGTTTTTAACCATGATTAATATGTGTGTATTTTTGTGTTTAATGGTAGAACATGTTTATGGTTAGAGAAACGACTTTTACTAAGTGATTTTCGATGAAAATGCTAAAAAGGACTAATTTGAAAAAGTTATATTGTAGTTATGAAAATGGTTCGGCTAGGCTTAAAATATAAAGAAATTGAATGAAAATCATTTTACAAGCCTAGGGGTAAAATTGTAAATATGACCAAGTTTAGGGGAAAAATGTAATTTTTCAAAAATGTGAATTTTGGGTTAATTTGAGTAGCATGTTGAATAAATAAGTGAAATGTGTTGTTATAGATCAAGAAAAACGAGACTCGGACTTAGAACGGGAGAAAAACAAAGAATATGACGAATAAGTCCTTTTCACCGATTGTGCTACCGAGGTAAGTTTGTATGTAAATAATACATCATTTTTTATTTATGTTTTAATATTTTGTTATATTATATGAGATATGGTTGAGTATGGAGTAATTATATGATGTAAATTATGAATTATGATTGATTATGGATGAATTGGTAAAATGTTGAAAAGTGAGAATTCCCGGTTGAACCTTTGAAATAGAAAGGTACGAATGAGGTAGCTAGGTCACATGTGTGGTACTAAGTGTAGGCCACTATGCGTACAAGAGAGCTACGAGATGGTTTTAGGTCACGTGTGTAGTACTAAGTGCAGGCTACTACGTGTACTAGACGGATAGGTCGTATGTGTAGTACTAAGTGCAGGCTACTATGCGTACCCAATAGCTTCGATCACATGTGTGGTACTAAGTGCAGGCCACTATGTGTAAGTGATGGTTTTGGTCACATGTGTATTACTAAGTGCAAGCTACTATGTGCACCAGATAGCTTCGGCTACAAGGGTGGTACTATGTGCAGGCCACCATGTATCTGTTATTATTCCGATGAGTTCAATGGGAAATTGACTAAGTGAAAATACATGTGATCATGTAACAACTAAGTGTAATTGAATATGAATATGTGATGAATAATTGCATGTATAAGTGTGAAAATTTATGAACAATGTGCTCGATATTTGATCGAACCTTTGGTAAGATAAAATGAAGTGAAATTATGAGAGTAAATTTAGCAACAAAATAGTTTTGAACAGCAACAGTTGTGTGACTTTGAAAAATCACTAAAAATGGTGGAAATTGAATTAGAAGTTTAATAAGATATTAAATTAAATATTATTGAGTCTATTTTCACATAAACGAAACGGTGTAAGCAAAAGAATTCCACATTCTGAGATATTTGTATTTTTGTGAGACAGAGTTAGAATGATTTCGGAATTCCCTATTCTGACTTTGGAAAATCATTAAAAATTGTATCAAAATAATTATGGTTTATATTTCATATGCTTAAATTTATTAATGAGTCGACTTTCAAGAGAAACAAACGGTAACATTATCCAAATTTTGTACAATGAGATAATTATTTTTTAGTGCAAAGGGGTTAGAACTGTCGGACAGCTAAATAGGGGAAACTTTAAAGAAGAAACTGTACTTATTGGCTCAACCAAAAATTCTTAAAATTTTATGCTAATAATATATGTGAGTCTAGTTTCAGAGAAAATTTTCGAAACTTAATTTGGAGTTCTGTAACTCAAGATATAAATAATTTAGTTACTATGACTCGAGTAGACAGCTTGAGATGAACATGAATAAATAGTGGAACTATGTGCAATTATGATTGTATTATCTTCAGAACATATTGTGAAGATTTATAAAAGTCTATTAATAAGTCACTTATTATTTACATACCTACTTACTAAGCTATAATACTTACCCCCTTCGTTTCCTTTTTCCTATAGTGTCACAGATGTTAGCTCGAGTTGGAGGTCGTCGGAGATTCTATCACACTAACAAGTTATTGATTGGTATTGTATCAATGATCTTCAAGTATTTATTCCTTAAGCTCATAACTTCAATATAACTCATTTTAGCCTAAATCCAACTTAACCAATGATACAAGGGACCTTAAAACAATCCATTGTTACCAACATTTCACAAAAAAAAACCCATGGATTTATACTTTTAACAATTTAAGCCCTATTTTCAAAATTCATCACAAATCACTTAACAAAACATGTTTATTTTACAACAAAGATTAATAATCTATCAACTAACATCAAATTACATTCAAAAAAATCCATGGAAAGTCCCTCAAACTTTAACATTTTTGAAAATTAAACTCCGGGCTAGCTAGATTAAGCTAAAACGAACTCAAAAACATAAAAATCATTAAAAACGGGGCTTGAATACATACCATGCTAGTGAGAACAATGCTTAGTCGAATCCTAGCTATTCTTACATGGATGAATTGGTTATGAAGAAACAAATATGAGGAAGATGATGATTTTAGCCCATTTTATTTTAATTTTAGTTACCATTTTACCATTTTACCCTTATTACTAATCAAAATTTTCAATAAAACCTTGTCCATAACTATCCACTAACTCATTAAATGGTAAAATTACTATCTTAGTCCAATAGATTAAAATTTCATAGCCATTTGATCCCTTCAACTAATACAACTTAACTTTTTCACCTTTTACGATTTAGTCCTTTTTACCTAATTAACCATTTAAACATAAAAAATTCTCAACGAAACTTTAATACGACCTTAATATAATCCTGTAGACATTAAATAATTAATTAATAATAATTCACTCGTCAGAGTTGTGGTCTTAAAACCACTGTTTCTGACACCACTAAAAACGGATTGTTACAACTCTCCCCCTAAAGGAATTTTCGTCCCCAAAAATCTTACCAGAAAATAGGTTCAGGTATTGCACTTTCATAGCTTCTTCCGATTCCCAAGTAGCTTCCTCGACTCCATGACGTTGCCAAAGAACCCTAACTAAAGCTATACGTTTATTTCTTAATTCTTTAACTTGTCAAGCTAAGATTCCGATTGCTTCTTCACTATACGACATATCTAGTTGAATCTCAACATCAACAGGTGAAATTACATGTGAAGGGTCTGACTGATACCGCCGTAACATCGACACATGAAACACATTATTTATTTTCTCTAACTCTGATGGTAAAGCCAAACGATAAACCATTATTCCAATCCTCTCGATGATTTCATACAGCCCGATGAATTGCGGACTAAGCTTCCCTTTTCAGCCAAAACAAAGAATTTTTCTCCAGGGTGACACTTTCAAAAATACTCTGTCGTCGACTTAAAATTCATTATCTTTTCTTTTCAAATCTGCGTAAGGTTTCTGACAATCAGAAGCAGCTTTCAAACTGTCACGTATTACTTTAACTTTTTCTTTAGTTTCTCGAATTAAATCAACTCCAAATAACTTTTTCTCACTCAATTCAGTTCAGTATAAAGGAGTTCGACATTTCCGACCATACAAAGCTTCGTATGGCACCATTTTAATACTTGTTTGATAGCTCTTATTATAAGAAATTCAACCAACAGAAGAAATTTCTCCCAGCTACACTCGAACTCTAAAATACAACAATGGAGCATATCTTCGAGTACCTGTATCACTCACTCAAACTGACCTTTGGTCTGTGGATGAAATGGTGTACTGAAATGCAATCGAGTGCCCAGAGCTTCGTGTAACTTACTCCAAAATCGAGAAGTAAATCGTGGATCTCTATCAGAGATAATAGATACTGGCACACCATGCAGTCTAATAATCTTAGAAAAGTACAATTCTGCCAAATTCTCTAGGGAATAATTCGTACATACTGGAATGAAATATGAGGATTTAGTCAAACAATCTACAATAACCTAGATAGCATCTTTCTTCCGCGGAGACAAAGGTAATCCCAATATAAAATCCACCGTAACTCGTTCCCATTTCCACTCATGAATCATTACAGGCTGTAGTAGCCCAGAAAGTACCTGATGCTCAGCTTTGACTTGCTGACAAATCAAACATTTCGATATAAACTATGAAATTTCTCATTTCATACCTGACCACCAGTACATCTATTTCAAATCATCGTACATTTAGTTACTACCAGGATGTATAGATAAATTACTGTTGTGGACTTCCTGTAAAATCTTCTGAATAACATTAGAATTCCTTGAAACATATATCCTGTTTCTGAAATACAAACTACCGTCTTCACTAACATGAAAGTCTGAATCGGATTTCGACTCAATCTACTTCCATTTAATAATCAACTCGGAGTTATTTTTCTGAGCATCGCAAATCTGTAGTAGAAACTTCGATCTAGCTTTTAATTCGGCTACAATAGAACCATCATCGATCAACATCAATTGAGTGTTTAAAGCTCGCAAAGCAAATAAGGACTTTCTACTCAAAGAATCAGCAACAACATTTGCTTTTCCCGGATGATAGTCGATAATCAAATCATAATCTTTTAGCAGTTCCAGCCATCTACGTTGTCTCAAATTCAATTCTTTCTGTGTCAACAAATACTTTAGGATTTTGTTATCCGTGAAGATATGACATTTTTCCCCGTACAAATGATGTCACCAAATCTTTAAAGCAAATACAATAGCTGCAAGGTCTAAATCACGAGTCAGGTAATTTTTCTCCTACGATTTCAACTGACGAGAAGCATAAGCTACCACTTTGCCTTCTTGCATCAAAACGCAACCTAAACCATTCAATGAAGCATCACTATAAATCACATATTATTTATCGGACTTTGGTTGAACCAATAAAAGAGCTTTGGTCAAAAACGCTTTCAACTGATCAAAACTTTGCTGAAACTTTTTGGACCATTCGAATTTGACATCTTTCTAAAGTAGCTTCGTCAACAGCGTAGCAATCATCGAAAATCCTTTAACAAATCTCCGATAATATCTGGCTAAACCTAGCAAAATTTTGATTTCTAAAACATTTCTTGGAGGTTTCTAGTCCACTATAGCTGATATTTTACTCGGGTCAACACAAATACCATCTATCGATACAATGTGTCTTAAAATTTCAACTTCTCGGAGGTAGAACTCAAACTTGCTAAATTTAGCAAACAACTATTTATCGCGCAAAATCTGCAAAATAATTCTCAAATGATGGGATGCTCTGTTTCATCTCAGGAATAAAGCAGAATGTCATTAATGAACACAACTACAAATCTGTCTAGATACAGACGGAAAATTCTGTTCATCAAATCCATAAACACAACATGTGCATTGGATAAACCAAACAGTATAACAAGAAATTCATAATGTCCGTACCTGGTTTTAAATGCATTTTTTGGCATATCCAACTCTTTAACTCGTAACTGGTAATATCCAGAACAAAAATCAATCTTTGAAAATATTGTTGCACCTTTTAGCTAATCAAACAAATCATCGATATGTGGCAACAGATATTTTTTCTTGATAGTGACTTTATTGAGCTGTCAATAGTTTATACATAACCACATTGACCCGTCCTTTTTCTTAACAAACAATACAGGAGCACCCTAGGGAGAAAAACTAAGCTAAATAAAGCCTCTATCTGTCAACTCTTTTAACTATACTTTCAACTCTTTCAATTCTGTAGGTGCCATTCTATACGGAGCTATTGATATCGAAGCTGTTCCTAATACTAATTCAATTGAATATTAAACCTCTCTGACTGAAGGTAACCCTGGTAACTCTTCTGGGAACACATCTAAGAATTCACAAACAGTTGGAACTGACTCTAATTTCAATTCTGAAGCCCTGGAATCAAATATATAAGCTAGATACACCTCACAGCCATTTCTGACATATTTCTGTGTCGACATAGCTGAAATCACATTAGTTGTAACATCAAATCTATCAGATTCAACCTGAATTATTTCACCATTCTGACATTTCAACACAATTTGCTTTCGTCTACAATTTACAGCAGCATCATGCAGAGTTAACCAATCCATACCCAGAATCACATCAAACTTATCAAATGGTAATAACATCAAATCAACCGAAAAGTAGCAATCCTGAATCATCAAAAGACATTTTTTACAGACTTTATCAACTAACACATACTAACCTAAAGGATTTGTTACTTTGATCACAAATTCAGTTGATTCATAAGGTATTTTCTTAACCGACACAAAAGTTGTGCATACGTATGAGTGCGTTGACCCCGGGTCAATCAAAGCATTAACATTAGAATCAATGATAGAAAATATACCACTAATCACATCAGGTGATGAAGCTTCCTCTCGAGCTTGAATCGCATAAGCTCTAGCTGGTGCCCGAGCCTCAAATCTAACCGTAGAATCTTTCATTCCACTTTGACTGTTACTCGCATTTCCACTATTTCTGGATGGTCTCCCTCTCACAGCCGTGTTACTCGAACGAGTGTTCTGACCTTTCTCTCTATCTGATCTTTCAGGGCAGTCTTAAGGAATTGATCATATGAGGCACATTTGAAGCACGATCCATCTCTCAATCTGCACTCCCCAAAATTTCGTCTATTGCATTGTTCACAGTCAGGATTATTATTTTGGATACTACCTACACACACTACAAATGTAGCCTGAGGTCTCGAACTCTAATGTTGCTTTCCTTTATCTCTTCCCGACAACCCCACTGAAGCTGATGTACAACTGTGAAATTCCTTTGATTTCTTTAATGGAGATGAAAATGACTTTCCCATAGGTCGTTTACCCATGTTGCGAACCTCAAAATCTGCTTTTCTTTTAGCTTTACTGAGTTCTTCGGCTTTATGAGCTCGATCCACCAAAACCATGAATTCTTTCAATTCTAGAATCTCGACTAATAACTTGATATCTTCATTTAAACCATCTTCAAATTGGGTGTACATAATAGTCTCTAAGGGTATACATTCCCTAACATACTACCTAAGTCACACGAATTCTTTTTCATACTCAGCTACAATCATATAGCCCTGTTTCAATTAGAGAATTTATTTCCGCTTCTTGTCGAGAAACCGCTGACTAATATATTTCTTCCTGAATTCTGTCCAAAAGAAATCTCAGTTCACACGATCTTTACCTAACACCGCAATCAAGGTATTCCACCACTGATACACCGAATATTTCAACAAAGATACTACACACTTTAAACATTCAACAGGTGTACAAGATAATTCATCCAAAACCCTCACAATATTCTCTAACCAAAACTCGGCTTTTTCAGGATCGTCTTCAACTGTACCACGAAACTCTTCATCCTCATACCTACGGATCTTATCAACCGAAGGTTTGCTTACACGTACTTGTTCCAAACCTTAATAAATAACGGGGACAGGTTGGGCACGGGAGGGGGTAGAGGTCGTTGGGCCATCGAGTTTATTCTAACGAACTCAGAGAACCATTCAGACATTATTTAGAAGAAGGCTTCTTTCGCCATAATTCCCCAGCCCTTAGCTACAGGCCCACTACTAGCTGCTCCGTGTACGGAGGCTTGCACGTTACTTTCTACTTCATCGGAATCAACTCGGTTGGGCAACATATTCTATCTATACGAAAACAAATTTCAATTTGAGTCAGGAGATATCACACTATCACAGGTTATATAATGGCATGTATTTCTATATTCTATACATGCTACGTTTAGTCCGAGAACCGACTAAACCGTAGCTCTAGTAGCACTAAATGTAACACCCTTAATCCGTCTCCGTCGTTGAATTAGGGTTATGGAGCATTATCGATTAAGCAGAAAACATTTATCATTAAAACATAAAATAAATTAATCTCATTCAAAACATATCAAACATAAGCATTTGGTATCTAAATTTAGCCTTCGAGGCCCTAAAAATATCTTAGAAATTATTCGGGACTTATTTGAAACAAAATACAAATTATAAGAAAAAGTTGCAAAAATTGGAAAACAACTGTCACACGGCCGTATGGCCAAGCCGTGTGACATAGCCCAGGCCATGTAACATTCGAACAAAGGGACACACGGCCGTATCTGTAACACCCCAAACCCGGCCTAGACGTTACGACTGAATCTGACGTGTCACATCGAAGTGTTTTTCAAAATCAGGCTTATTGAGAGAAAACCATTTTTAAACGATTGCTATGTTTGTTACTGTTGGTTTCTTAGTTGGTTAAAAACCCGCGGAAGCTACTCTAATGAATGTCATTTTGAAGTTTGAAAATGTGTGTTTGTATTTTAACACAGTTATTATTTTGAAAACTTGTTTGTATCAGTTTGGCAGTTTCAAAATAAGAAATTAAACCCAATTAAAAGAAATTAAAATCACCAGAGGCCTTATTACATAAATATCAACCAATATAAAAATTTAAATAACTAGGTCTAAAATAAAATATCAGCAAACGTGTAGCCCCCTCCGAGTCCCTCGCAACTCCAAATCATCTAAGGCTGGGGATTACGTGTACAGTTTAAAGAAAAGGGTGAGTTACGAGAACTCAGTGTGTAATCCCCATCATGCAGTAACAGTCTTGTGGGCCTTAGCCCATTACAGTAATCAATGTGGGCCTAAGCCCAATACAGTATCAGTATGGTGCAAATATGCAACCCACCCCCATCCAACCAACACTCCACCCGTACCAACCAACACAACATGTGGGGATAAAATCGACCCACCCAGCCAACACACCAATATTGCAGCATAGTTGCCAGTAATAATAACGTAGCAAAGCTGCCAGTAACAGTATATGTGGCAAAGCCACCAGTAACAGCATTCCAGTAGAGCCGCCAGTATCAGTATCGCAACAAAGCTGCCAGTAACAGTATTTGTGGCAAAGCCACCAGTAATAGTACATTTCCTCCATAACAGTATCCCAACCCCATGCATTATGCCAAGTCATAAATATCTCGTGTATGCAGTATGTCCTACTCAGTACAGTCATACAATAATATGCATTCATCAATCAACTTACCTCTAAGAGTAAAATGGTAATTTCCATCTATTAGGAGTAAAGTAGTAATTTTACCCTTCAAGGGTATCTTGGTCATTTTACCTATTTTAGGGTTTCAGTATAGTTAACGACCTTTCCAAAGGTCTACAGTCACCTCGAGTGACACAGATAACCCATATGATCAAAATGATGTAAATGGGCCCAAGGTCCAATACTCGACCCAAGTGGGCCCACACGCTCGTGTGGCCCATTTAGCCCATATTTAGTCACGGCTATGCAAACGATATAGCCCAGTCCAGTATTTGCCACTTATCGTGGATTTATTCCGTGTGGAGCTCACAAGCCCATTAGGCCCACACGACCCATTTTAGCCCAATGAGGCCCATAACGGCCCAAGAGCACGAGAATGCTCGTGGTGGCCTCTACAATCTATTGCCCATGATTGTGGGCTTGGTTTACGAAACGAGCGATCGCACGCTCGTGAGGCCTCATATGTTGAGGGTTCGGCTTTTCGACTTTTGCCGATTTACAGAGGAGATGGTGTGATTACACACCTGTTTACAAAATTGTTCCAAGATCCACGAGCACCCAACCTTGACCGAATGATAGGAGATCTATCTCTCCAAGATTGCTGATTGAAATGGATCGATTAAAACTGTGGCTTATAACCATAAATAATGATCTTACAGACAAGGAGATAATCGGCCTAGATACAGAAGATAAGGTAATGCTTTTACCTTGATTGGCTAACGAGGGAAAACGTGACGATCGCTTCCCAAACAGTTTGTACTCCCTAGAGTCCCCTGAACACCATATCGCAACGAATGTACGAAACTCGTAGTCAACACATGTATAGATAAGAACTTTAGCTTTTAGAAAGGTTTAGAGGAACCAAATTTGAATGAAAAGAGGGAATACAACCACGTACCAACTTGTCAGAAATACTTGCAGAACCGAAACAGAGAGGGGACAGTGTTGAGTTTCGGCTAAAGTAAGAACCACCCAGAGAAGAGAAGAACCTGAATCGAAAAGGGAGGGGAGAACTTTCGTTCACAAGCCGAAAAGGAGAAAGAGTCACAAGGGGGTAAGGGTGATAAGTTCAGCCGAAAGAAGTCAATAGGTAAGAAGGGATGAAACAGGCAGTCGGCTAAAACTTGAAAGGAATAGAGAAGAATGGGAGGTTTCGGCAGATGTTGGTGCAAAAGAAGAGAGAGAAATGGACTTGAAAAGAATAGTTTAATTTACCAGAATATAGGAGTCGAACACCCAAAATGCACAAATGGCCACTTGCAAATTAGGCACAAGACAGCAGAGAAAGAAAAGAGCATTAATAGTTTTAGAAACTGGTGACAAATTGACCAAACTGAGAGAAAACCCCTCAGCCGAAATTCCCTATACCAATTTGGAACCAACACTCCCCACACACTTCAACCTCCTTGATTCTCTCCACAACACTTTTCTTCATCCTCTCCACGATTTGCTCCTACAATCTCTCTATGACCGATTCAAACAACTCTTCAACAGTGTTTCAGTCCAACTCTTCTACCTACCCAGCTCAAGCAGCAAAATAAACACTCCATTGCGTAACCCAAGACTTGAACCTCAAACCTCTCAGTATCCCAAAATTACAGAACATTCAAAATTACAGACCCCAAATTTTTGGGGCGTTACAGTATCCCATCCCGTGTCCTCACTCGTGTAACCAACTGAGTAGGGTCACACGATCGTGTGCTAGGTTGTGTGCTAGGCCGTATAAGTCACTGACTTGAAACCATCGAATTTTACAAATGACACACGACCGTGTCACCAGGCCGTCTCTGACGCACGGTCGTGTGGCAGCCCGTGTCCCAGGCTGTGTCTATTACACGACTGTGTGACAACCCGTGTCTCAGGCCATGTGAACCCAAAAAACTTACCTAAAATCAAGCCATTTCAATTCCAATTCATACCTAACTATTCAAACCATTTTGGGCACATATTCAAGGGATTCAAACATCATTCAAACACATATAAACATGTCATTCCAAACACCCTAAATCACCTAACCAATATGCCATTCAATGGCACCACAATTGTATCAAACATAAGAATCAAACCAAAACGAATTTGACCATATCTCAAACACACAATCTAGTTCACTTAACTATCATACATGACCTTTTGCAAGCCATCAAAACATATCAAAAGAACCTAAATTATAAGCACTTAAAAGTGACCAAAATGACATAACTTGGTAAGGCATTAAAGTGCACCAAACTAACATAACCTCAAAAGATTAAACATACCAAAACATACATTACAAAGATCCTATACAAGCCATTATTAACCTTAGCCAAAATATACAAAATCTACAGATATGATTGTTGGATAGTGTGATAGGTCTCCAATGAACTTCCAACCTATCGAGCTTCCAATAATCTATAAAACAAAGGAAAATAACTACGTAAGCACGGGGGTTAGTAAGCTCGTATAAACTAAAATATAACTTACTACTTCACTAATACAATTCATAGATAAATCATAAATCATTACCAATGCCATAAGCTTAGTATAAGTCTATACAACATCATCAAATTCACAAGTTAGTACACTTGTTTATGACACAAATGAATTCAACCATAAGATAAGTAGATTTCCATATGTATATACATCATTTAGCTCATAAATTCTTTCATAAGATCATGATTCATTCCTTTTGCATATTACCCCCTTTCATTTCCTTTTCTTACCCGTTGAACCATCTAGAATTGCATGGGATTCTCGGGAATGCTCACATAAAGTGTGTCTTTCCATATAACCATAACCTTTTTTTTTACATCAATGCTCAAAAGAGCTGCGAAATGGGCTTGCTCACTGTGCTGTGTGTAACACCCCTAGCCCGTATCCGTCGCTGGATTAGGGCTACGGAGCATTACCGAAGCATAACGTCATACAATGATCAATTTATAACCATAAACAAATCACAAGTTAAATCATAGCAACACTAGTCAAAAACATACATACGTTCTCTTTTACGAGCCCTCGAGGACCTAAAAAGACATTAGAAATGATTCGGGACTAAATCGAAAACATGAAATTTTCAGAATAAGGAAAAAATTTTCAAACTGCAGAGGTCACACAGCTAAGAGACACGCTCGTTTCTTAGGCCGTTTTGACATTCGAAATAGGGACACACAGCAGTGTCTCGGTCCATGTTCGTACCCGTGTGACTCACTGACTTGGGTCACACGGCCAAGCCACACACCCGTGTGCCAAGCCGTGTACCGTTCGAAAAACCCGTGTGCCAGGCCATGTGCTAAGCCGTGTAATAGCCTGACTTGCAACCCTTTGAAAGCTATAGGGGACACACGGTCGTGTCGCCTGGCCGTGTGTCACACATGTCTAAGACACACGCCCGTGTCTCTACCCGTGCGGACGAAAAACAGCCCATTTCCAAGCAAATTTTCTCACCAAAACTCACTCCTTATGCACAAGCCATTTGTACCAAAAATCAAGCTTTCAAAACACACTTTACATATGCATATTCAAGCTTACACAACATAGAAACTATCCATTCAACCAATATGCCAAAATGGCACCTCAATTTCAACAATCAAACTTACTTTGAAACACCCCAAACCCGGCCCACGAGCCCTGACCGGATCTGGTATGTTCCCCGGTGTAAACTGTTTCAAATTCTTTTGTGACTTAGGAAAAGCTTGTGTGTTTTGAAAGAAAATTTGTTTTGGGTTGGGCTTGAGTTGAAAACGAGTTTATTTGATTAAAAGTCCTTTAGCTTTAGGTGACCAAACGTTTAGGGTTGGTTTTGATAATAAATTTACTTAAACTTTCAATTAATAAATATTTGTAACATAATAAATCAAAGTGAAGTAAAGAAATTCAACTATGGCCTTATTACATCAAATAATCCCAAAATTAAAATTTAAAATACTTAAAATAAAATAAAAGTCCAAATCGTAAATTTCTTGCTGTGCATGGCCATCCCTAAGCTTCTGCCGAGCCCGGTCCATTACTGTTTGTCACCTGAAAATAGTCCCACAACGGGGTGAATCAACAGACTCAATGTGTACACAACACTAAGTCCAAATAGATTTAGGCATACCATACATATCAAACCATATAATAACCCATATAGCAAATAGTAATGCAACTTATTCACATGTGCTCACTTATTGGGCTTGGCCCATAACCATATTACATTCTTATAATAGGGTAGTTAACCACATAATTTCCACATACTGGGCTTAGCCCATTTCCACACTGATCCACATTCATATACTGGGCTTGGCCCATTTCCACATTAAATATTCATATCAGATATAATATGCAAAGTGCACCCAACCCAACCTAGGGTCCATCCTCTACACACCCCCGTATCCAGCCTACCACACACCAGGGGATTAACAAATCACCCTCTCCTTTTCACTCCAAAGGCAATCAATGTCGTCCACGTGCAATTAAGCACAATAATCCACAACGCGACCTCAGTCAGCGCCAATCCACGATGTAGCCGTAGCTAACACCAAAACCACGATGGGACACATAGTCACTCATCAACCACGATATGGCACATAGCCTATATCAACCACGATGAGGCACAGAGCTACTCATCAAACCACGCGAACTTAATCGCAAATAAATCCACGACGTGACCCTAGTCAACGTCAATCCACGATGTAGCTCAAGGCTAACATCAAACCACGTACTCGAAGTACACCCGTACCTTCTTTCATATCCCAACCCATGCATATGCAACAAGTTTCCAGAAATGTTCATAATACATTCATAACACATAAGACATGTCATTTCGTATACTTAAATAAAAAATGCATAGGCCCATTTTCAGGATGTTACAGTTCTACCCTCCTTAAAAATAATTTCGTCCTCGAAATTACTTACTAACGAACAGTCGTACTTCCTAGCTCACCATACTATGCTACTGCTGCGCACTCTGATCTTAAGAAACTATCATACTTTTTAGGCACATTCTCTTAGTTTACAATCAAGGTTCCATACACCTTACTAGCAACATAAGAACGAACTGACTTTACAACGAACAAGGCAATTAAGGTATTCTAGAACCATGTCCCCTAGAGCTCTTTCTACGATCGTGCTTTAATCTAATTAAGAAATTTTATGAATTAGCCTTTATTCCACTGATTACCCGCGAAAAAGTTTTATGAAAAGAATTTTAGAAGTGGTTCTTTCGTATTCATACATGGATACAGTCTTTACATTCATACATTCATCAATCAATTATGAACTTTCGTTTATTCAGAGAAATGTTGTAGTTTCATTGTTGCTGTTTTTCCACTACCCAGGGGTATTTTCGTAATTTTCCCTACAGGGGTATTTTCGTAATAAAATTTTTTTTTCAAAATAAGGTTCCTTGGTGGTTTTGTCAATAAGGGTATTTTGGAGATTTTTGAAATCCCGGGGGTATTTCAAAAATTTTGAAATTACGGGGGTATTTCGGTAAATTTTCACAAATTAGAGTAAATTTGTAAAGTTCAATAAATCAGGGGTATTTCAAAATTTACAAAACTTGAGGTTCCTTTTGAGCATTTGTTTTCCAAATCAGTGATGTTGCAAAAATTTTGAAAATCAGGGTCAGTTTGGTAATTTTGTAAGTCAAGGGCAATTTCGTAAATTTTCCAAGTTGGAGTATTTTAATATTTTGCAAGTTAGAGTCTTTGAACATTTTATAAAGGAAGAAATTTTGATAAAAACTGTGGGTATTTGAAAATTTCATAAACCAAGGGCATTTTTGTAATTTTACCACTAGGGGTATTTTAGTAATTTTGTAAATCAAGAAATATTTCAGAAAAATTTTATGGGATAGCTTGTATAAATCAAAAGGGTAATTTAGTCATTTTAAAACTAGGGTTTCCATAAAAATGTGGCTAATCCCTTTCGGGTTTTAGTTATTGGGTTTAGCCTGTGACTGAGTCCTCTTGGTTAGGGTGAACCGAAGCTACGCACCAGGTAGGATTCCTGCGAAGAGGAGGTGAGTCACTAGGACTGCTTAAATACCAGGCTCTTCCGGATCCAATCTTAGACATGCGCACAATGGCTGCCACACCCTAACTCGGCGACTTAGACACAGGTTTGTTTTATTAGACACAGGTTTGTTTTATTAAGCATTTAAGTCTTATGTAACTGTTGGGGTAAGCTAGCCTTATAGTTCAAGTACCTATCATACTAATCTACGTTCCATTCTATCACCCAAAGGTTAGGGGTACTTACCTGGTGGACTTCGGGTCGGAGACTTAGGTGCCATGCCAGAAAACCTGCTTACTTCCAAAAATATTTTCATAAAACTCATTTGGGCTCGATTTGAAAACGTTTTGGGCCTTAAACCACAGGCTGAGAGTTTAAAACTGGGCTCTGATACCAAATTGAAACACCCCAAACCCGGCCCACGAGCCCTGACCGGATCTGGTATGTTCCCCGGTGTAAACCGTTTCAAATTCTTTTGTGACTTAGGAAAAACTTGTGTGTTTTGAAAGAAAATTTGTTTTGGGTTGGGCTTGAGTTGAAAACGAGTTTATTTGATTAAAAATCCTTTAGCTTTAGGTGACCAAACGTTTAGGGTTGGTTTTGATAATAAATTTACTTAAACTTTCAATTAATAAATATTTGTAACATAATAAATCAAAGTGAAGTAAAGAAATTCAACTATGGCCTTATTACATCAAATAATCCCAAAATTAAAATTTAAAATACTTAAAATAAAATAAAAGTCCAAATCGTAAATTTCTTGCTGTGCATGGCCATCCCTAAGCTTTTGCCGAGCCCGGTCCATTACTGTTTGTTACCTGAAAATAGTCCCACAACGGGGTGAGTCAACAGACTCAATGTGTACACAACACTAAGTCCAAATAGATTTAGGCATACCATACATATCAAACCATATAATAACCCATATAGCAAATAGTAATGCAACTTATTCACATGTGCTCACTTATTGGGCTTGGCCCATAACCATATCACATTCTTATAATAGGGTAGTTAACCACATAATTTCCACATACTGGGCTTAGCCCATTTCCACACTGATCCACATTCATATACTGGGCTTGGCCCTTTTCTTAATAATCCACATATCAACTGGGCTTAGCCCATTTCCACATTAAATATTCATATCAGATATAATATGCAAAGTGGACCCAACCCAACCTAGGGTCCATCCTCTACATACCCCCGTATCCAGCCTACCACACACCAGGGGATTAACAAATCACCCTCTCCTTTTCACTCCAAAGGCAATCAATGCCGTCCACGTGCAATTAAGCACAATAATCCACAACGCGACCTCAGTCAGCGCCAATCCACGATGTAGCCGTAGCTAACACCAAAACCACGATGGGACACATAGTCATTCATCAACCACGATATGGCACATAGCCTATATCAACCACGATGAGGCACAGAGCTACTCATCAAACCACGCGAACTTAATCACAAATAAATCCACGACGTGACCTTAGTCAACGTCAATCCACGATGTAGCTCAAGGCTAACATCAAACCACGTACTCGAAGTACACCCGTACCTTCTTTCATATCCCAACCCATGCATATGCAACAAGTAATAGTGGCATAATAATAAATGCATGCACATGTTATTAAGGCAATCAATCACATTTCCACAGGCATAGTCACATTCACATCGGCACCTTCACATTCTTATCATTATTCTCATGTTACACATAACATATTTCATAATCCTAGTAGGAGTAGGAAATGTACCTGAGTACTTTTGTACCATAGCATGGTACTTAGCCATATTCATATTCTTATAACATACATGCATATTTAAATATTGCCATAAACTTATTAAGAATTAGTGTGGGGTACACACCTGATTCGCTTAAGGTTTCCAATCCAAATCCCGAAAAGCTTGATCTAATGCCTTAGATCTTAGATCTCTACATTTAATCAATCATTTAATACTTAGTAAAGAGCCATTCGGCCATAAATCCAAATCCTAGTAGGATTAGTACACTAAAACTTACCTTGTTGCCAATTGACTTAAGAATCAAGTCCCGAAACTTTGTTGTATTCCTTCTTGTATTCGGCTAAACATTAAATCACATCCTAGGTTAGTTTCGGCTTTTTAAACAATTATGAAATAGATCTAGATATCAAAATAAGCCTTGGCTAAATGCTATAGACACTTACCTTGTGGATTTCAAATCTCGAAACTCACCGAATAACTAGGGAACACGCGGCCTATGGTGTACCTTCGGGAAAAGAACTTCTCCTTCCTTGTAGTCAACACTTAGTAAATCCCGAAAGATCTCTTCAAAGTTTCGGCAACAAGATATTAAGGGTATTAGAATCTTAATTTCGACAGCCTTAAAAGAAATAGAATGAGAATCTAACCTAATCTTACCCTTACTGAAGAATTTGATGGAACTCTTGCTTGAACCCTTAGCAGTATTCGGCTATGGCTTTGATGTGGATAACAATTTCGGCTCTTGAGGCTTAGTGAGAAATCGACTAGGGCTATTGGTATCTTCGGCTTTTGATTGTGTTTGTAATAGAAGAAGAAAAGAAAAGAGAAAAAGAGAATAATGGCAGAGAGAATTCGGCAGAGAGAAGAGGAGAAACTTTAGAGAATTTCAGCAGAGGTTTTCTTGAAGAGAAAAGAATGAATGAAGAATAGCCTTACTCTTCCTTTTATAGCCAAAATTACTAGCTAGAGTCCTTTACTTGGCCACCACTCTTCTATTTTGATAGCTTTATCCTTTGAATTATCACAAAATAAAAGAATTTAATCCAACAATTATCTCTTGAAAACTATGATAAATAAATCCCTTATTTATCCATCATTTAGCCGAATTTTAAAGAGAATAAAACTCCTAAAATATAGCCTTGTGCCGTCCACCTCTCTACTCCTTGTAGCAAAATAAAATTTCTTTTATTTGCTTTCCATGTGACTCGAACAGAGGCCCACTTGCATAGCTTGTGGCGTCACCTACCTGGGCCTTAAGTGATATCTTCAGGCCACTTTTCCAAGCCCGTTTGTGTGTCAAATTCCTCCTATTACTTTTCTTAAGGCCACCTTGCCTTAGGTTCCTCTTTTTAAACTTTAAAACTTGACATTTCCTTACATTTCCAAGTTTCCAAAAATTTTCGTTTGCCTCCTTTAAACTTAACATGTCCTTACATTTCCAAGTTTCCCGAAATGTTTACTTTCCTCTTTTGAATCATTTCTAGATCATTTCCTTACATTTCCTAGTTTCCAAAAATGTTCACTTTCCTCTTTTAAACTTAACATTTCCATACATTTCCAGTTTCCAGAAATGTTCACTTTCCTCTTTTGAAACTTAACATTTCTAAATCATTTCCAAGTTTCCAGAAATGTTCATAATACATTCATAACACATAAGACATGCCATTTCGTATACTTAAATCAAAAATGCATAGGCCCATTTTCAGGATGTTACATACCTAACACCTAACCATTTCATTCACTAAAAATTACCAATTGAACAATTTGTAAGTCACATTTATCCATATGATCCTAAACCACAAACTCAAGAACAACCAATACAAAATGACCATTTTTCCAACCAACATATACCATACCAATTTGATCAAAAGATTATCACTTCCAAACTACCAAAACTAGCCATTTTCAACATCATGCTACATTCATTCCTCACCAACCATTAATTGCTACCATACCATTTCATCAACATTACCTTACCATCATCTTAACCAACACAAACATCAAATTAACAACCACACAAAATACCATATAATCATAATATCATACCAACTAGTCCATCAACCAGAATAACATATATACAAGCCACACATAATGGCTATATTCATTAAACAAGACACCTATACATGCCATTATAACCATGACTCAAAATCATCAAAATCTACCAATTTAGTTGATGGATAGTGTGATGGATCTCCGAGAACTTCCAACCCAAACGAGCTTCTGATTATATAGAAACATGAGAGAAAACACACAAAGTAAGCATAAAATGCTTAGTAAGTTTGTAAATCATAAACAATACTTACCATTTCATTAGAAAAGCTTAAAGGCAATTAGTAAACATATCCAACATTGCTTGGCACAAGCCTAAGCACCAACAACAATTCATAAAAATGATTAGCATATAACTTAATCAACTTCAATACACACAAAAGAGCTTCTTTAAGCTTTCCACACAAACATTCATACTATTATGAACATACTAAAAATCTTTCATCACTAACATCTCATACCTTTCTCATGCTTTCATGACATTATAAGTTGAAGCTTATACCAAACCTTCCCTTTATGTATACTCGTTAAACCACTAGAATAATATTGGATACTCGGGAATCTCGCACACTATGTGCTAACACATGGTTGAAACCACTACTATCTCATATATCATATAATTGCTCTCTCTCGAGCCATAAGTGGGTCTGCTCACACAAGCTGTCTATCAATATGTAGCTCCATGGTGCTACTCACACAAGCTGTCAAGCAACAGCAACACTTTCCAAAAACTCAGCCACCGATAGGACGTACAAGACTAGCACCCGGAACATGGTAACCCCTAATGACATGTCATTTGTATCCTATATATTCCTAAGGTTCAAACGGGATTTGAAAGTCGCCAAAACTTCGTTTGATATTTCTGTAAATCCGTAATACCAAAATATAACATAAAAGCATTTAAATCATACATAATTCAATGCTAATTAAATATACGAACTTACCTCAAACACGAAAGGAGAAATACGATCGATTAATCTAATACTTTTTCTTTTCCCCGATCTAATTCTATACGTTGCTTTTCTTAATCTATATAATCAAATTTAACTCATTTAAACTTCATTCTATTCAATATAATCCAAAAATCATATTTTTGAAAAATTACACTTTTGCCCCTATAATTTTAAATTCATTTTAATTTAGTCTTTAACTCATAAAAATAAAAATTCATGCAATTTAGTCCACACCCATTCTAGCCGAATATTAATTTAGTCCCTAGCAATCCTCATTATTCATTTATTTCACATTTTTACCATGAGCATTTTTTCTATTTTTCAATTAAATACTTAAATGAAAAATTCATCAAAAATTCCTTTACAAAAGTTGTTCAACTATCATCAAATATTCATTTTCATCATAAAACATAAAAAAAAAACCCATATACATTCATGTAAAACCCTAGACTTTTAACAGTTTTGCAAATTAGTCCTTGAGCTAGCTAGATTAAGTAACAACAACTTCAAAAGCGTAGAAATAATTAAAAACGGGATAAAAAATACTCACATGCATAAAGGTAAAGATTGGCCGCATGTTTGAGTGTTTAACAATGGTGATTTCTTCCTTGAAATTTCGGCTAGGAGAGATGGACAAGGTAACTCTAGTTTTTGTTTTATTTATTTTGTTATTTAATTACTCAATTACTTTTATAACCTTACTATATCCCATTAATGATGTCCAAACTTGTCCACTAATTAAATTAATGGTCTAATTACCATTTATGGCCACTTATATTTCAATTTCATAGCAAATTGACACCTTTTTCTAATAGAACACAAGTTTTGCACTTTACGCGATTTAGTCCTTTTTATCAAATTAAGCATGCAAACGATAAAATATCTTCACTATATTTTTATATGACACTACTAACATGCTATAAACATTAAAATAATATTACAATAATTTTTTTGACATTATATTTATGGTCCAAAAACCACTGTTCCGTTTTCACTCAAAACGGGCTGTTACAACTCTCCCCCTAGGAAATTTTCTTCCCCGAAAATCTTACCAGAAATTAGATTTAGATATTGCTTTATCATAGCTTCCTCAGGCTCCCAGGTGGCTTCCTCTATCTCGTGACGTTGCCAAAGAACCTTTACTAAAGCTATGCTTTTATTTCTTAACTCTTTAACCTCTCGTGCCAAAATTTTGATCGGTTCTTCACTGTACGACATATCAGGCTGAATTGCAACATCTGTCGGTGAAATGATATGCGAAAGGTCTGATCGGTACCGTCGCAACATCGGTACATGAAATACACTATGAATATTTTCTAACTTTGACGGTAAAGCAAGCCGATACACCACTAGCCCTATTCTTTCAATAATCTCATACGGCCCAATAAGTCATGGACTAAGCTTCCCTTTGCGACCGAAACGAAGAACTCTCTTCCAAGGCGATACTTTCAGAAATACTCTGTCACCTATCTGAAATTCAATATCTTTACGTTTCAAATCTACATACAACTTTTGTCGATCTGAAGCTGCTTTCAAACTGTCACGGATTACTTTTACGTTTTCTTCAGTCTCACGAATCAAATCGACCCCGTGTATCTTTTTCTCACTAAGCTCGGTCCAATGCAAAGGAGTTCGACATTTTTGGCCATACAAAGCTTCGTACGGTGCCATCTTTATATTTGATTGATGATTATTATTGTACGCGAACTCAACCAACGAAAAATATTTCTCCCAGTTGCCTTCAAACTAATACACAACAACGAAGCATATCTTCAAGTATCTAAATTACTCGCTCAGACTGACCATCTGTCTAGGGATGAAATGCAGTACTAAAATGTAACCGCGTACCTAGAGCTTCCTGCAACTTACTCCAAAATTGAGACGTAAACTGAGGATCTCTATCTAAAATAATAAAAACTAGCACCCCGTGCAATCTAATAATCTCAAAGATGTATAACTCAACTAATTTCTCAAGAGAGTAATCTGTACGTACAGGAATAAAATGAGTTGATTTCATCAAACGATCAACAACAACCCAAATGGCATATTTTTTCTCAGAGATAGGGGTAAACCCGATACAAAATCCATAGTAACTCACTCCCATTTCCACTCTGGTATCATCACTGGCTGCAACAAACCAGAAGGTACTTGATGTTCAAATTTTACTTGCTAACATTCTAAATATCTCGATACAAAATCTAAAATCTCACGTTTCATTCCTGGCCACTAATACATTTGTTTTAAATCATTTTACATTTTAGTGCTACCAGGATGAATGGACAATCTACCATAATGAGTTTCATACAAAATCTTCCGAATCAACTATGAATCCCTCGGTACACAAACTCTGGCTCTAAAAAGTAAGCAATCATTGGACCCAATCTAAAAATCTGAATCAGGAGTCGTCTCACATAATTTCCATTCAGCTATCATCGCATTTTTGAGCTTCACAAATCTGTTGTAAGAATAACAGTTTAGCTTTTAACTCAGCTAAAATCGAACCATCAATGGACAATGACAACCGCGTATTCAACGCTCGCAAAGCAAACAGAGATTTTCTATTTAGAGCATCAGCTACTACATTTGCTTTTCTCGTATGATAATTAATAATCAAATCATAGTATTTTAAAAATTCGAGACATCTGCGCTGTCTCAAGTTTAAATCTTTCTGTGTCATTAAATACTTCAAACTATCATGATCGGTATAAATATGACATTTTTTGCCATATAAATGATGTCACCAAATCTTCAACGCAAATACAATCGCTGCCAACTCTAAGTCATGTGTCGGGTAATTCTTTTCATACGGCTTTAACTGTCAGGAAGCATAAGTTATCACTTTACCTTCCTGCATCAAAACACAGCCTAAACCATTCAAAGATACATCATTGAAAATTACAAATTCTTTACCCGATTCTGGCTGAACTAGAACTAGTGCCACGGTCAACAGTGCTTTCAACTAATTAAAACTTTGCTGACATTTTTCTAACCATTCGAACTTCACATCTTTCTATAAAAGTCGCATCCCCAGAGTAGCTATCATCAAGAATCCTCTAACGAATCTTCTATAATAGCCAGCTAATCCTGGAAAACTTCTAACTTTCGATACGTTTCTCGGAGGTTTCCAGTCAACAATTGCTGAAATTTTACTCAGATAAACCCTGATGCACTCAGATATGTCCCAAAAAAACAAATTTTCGAACCTAAAACTCACATTTTCTAAATTTGGCAAACAATTTTTTATCACACAGGGTTTGCAGCACAACTCTCAAATGTTTAGCATGCTCCGTCTAGTCTCGAGAATAAATCAGCATATCATCAATAAAAACAACGACAAATCGATCTAAATACAATCTAAAAATTATGTTCATCAAATCCATAAAGACTGTAGATGCGTTAGTTAAACCAAACGACATCACAAGAAATTCATAATGTCCGTACCTGGTTCTAAATGCAGTTTTCGACACATCTGAATCCTTAACTCGCAACTGATAATAACCAGAACGTAGATCAGTCTTTGAGAATACATTTGCACCTTTCAACTGATCAAACAAATCATCAATTCGTGGCAATAGATACTTATTCTTAATCATAACTTTGTTGAGTTGTCGGTAATCGATACACATTCTCATTGACCCGTCCTTTTTCTTAACAAACAAAATCGGTGCACCCTAGGCAAAAAACTAGGTCATGCAAAACCTCTATCTGTTAACTCTTACAACTGAGCTTTCAACTCTTTCAACTCTGTAGGAGCCATTCTGTACGGAGCTATCAATATCGGTGATGTTCTCGGTACTAACTCAATAGCAAATTTGACCTCTCTGATTGGTGGTAACCCGGGTAACTCTTCTGGAAATACATATGAATATTCACAAACCACAGGCACTGATTCAACTTTCAACTCAGACACTTTAGAGTCCAAAACATATGCAAGGTACGCATCACAACCTTTTCTCATGTATTTCTACGTTGACATAGCTAAAATAACAATAGGTAACTTGCTCGACTCGTCTGTTTCAATTCGAAGTGTTTCACCATTCTGACATTTCAGTATAATTAGCTTTCGTCTACAATCTATACCTAGAATCACATCGAACTCATCAAATGGTAATAACATCAAATTAGCCGGAAAGTTGTAACCCCGAGTCATCAAAAGACAGTTCTTACAGACTTTATCAACTAATACATGTTGACTTAGGGGGTTCGATACTTTAACCACGAACTTAGTGGACTTAACAGGTAAACTTTTACTTGACACTAGATTCATGCATACATACGAATAAGTTTATCCACGATCAATCAAAGTAGTAACTTTAGTGTCAAAGATAGAAAAAATACCAGTAATAACATCTGGAGTGGAAACTTCCTCATGCACATGGATTGCATAAGCTCGAATTGGTGCTCATGCCTCGAACCTCATAGCTGAGTCCTTACACTTTGGCTATTATCCACATTTTTGGGGTTCCTCGGCAGTCTCCCTCTCGCAACTATATTACTCAGTTGAACAGTCTGAATCTTGTCTTTTTCAGGTAACTCAAGGCAATCCCGAATAAAATGCTCCTGCGAACCACATCTGAAACAGGCTCCATCTTTTATCCGGCATTCAACAAAATGTCGTTGTCCACATTGCTGACAATAAGGCATGTTGGCTTTAACACTACAAACACTCGCTACCAATGTAGCTTGAGCTTTAGAACTTGCATATTGCTTACTACGATCTCTGTTAGGATACCCCTACAGAAGCCGTCGAATGATTATGGTAATCCTTCGATTTCTTTGATGATAAATGATACGATTTCTCAGCTGATATCTTTCTTGAATCTCTAGCTTCAGAATCAGCTTTTCTTTTCTCTTTACTAAGCTCATCGGCTTTGTGTGCTCTATCAACCAAAACAACAAATTATTTCAGCTCGAGAATTCTGACTAAAAGCTTTATGTCTTCATTCAACCTATCTTCAAACCGTTTACACATAGCAACTTCGGTTGGAATGCATTATTGGGCATACTTACTCAATCTGATGAATTCTCTTTCATACCCAGATACTATCATATACCCTGTTTAAGCTTAAAAAAATCTTTGCGCTTCTGATCGAGAAACCTTTGACTTATATATTTCTTCCTGAACTCAGTTTGAAAGAATTCTCATATGATCTGCTCTCTCGACACTACAGAAATCAACATGTTCCACCACTGATATGCTGAATCTTTTAATAAAGATACTGCACATTTAACACATTCGGGCGGTGAACAAGATAACTCATCAAAGAATTGGATCGTATTTTCTAACCAAAACTCAGCTCTCTGAGGATCATCATCTACTGTAGCCCTGAATTCTTCGGCCCCATATTTGTGGATTCTATCAATAGGCGGCTTACACACTCATAAAAGTTCCAAACCTTGAAGCACTACGGGAACTGATTGGGGAACAGGTGGCGGTGGAGGTCGTTGAGCAGCCGGATTTGTTCGAACAAACTTTGTGAACCACTTGTTCATCATTTGGAAGAAGGCTTCTTTAGCCTCTCCTCTTCAGCCTTTAGAAATAGGCCTCGAACCAGAAGACGCTGCTCCGTGAACGGAGGCTTGCGTATTCCTTTCTACATCATCGAAGTCGGCTCGGTTGGAATCCATTACTATACGAAAATATAATTCAAAACGTGCCAGGAGTTATCACACTATCACAGGTTATATAATGGCATTTATATCTAGACTTACATACGTTACGTTCAGTTCAAGAATTGGCTAAACTGTAGCTCTGATACCAATAAATAGAACACCCCTAGCCCATATCCGTCGCCGGATTAGAGCTACGGAGCATTACCAAAGCATAACGTCTTATAATGAACAATTTATTACCATAAACAAATTACAAGTTGAATTATAGCAACACTAGTCAAAAACTTACATACGGCTCCTTTTACGAGCCCTCGAGGCCCTAAAAAGACAATAGAAACGATTTGGGACTAAATCAGAAACATATGAAATTTTTCAGAAAAAGGCAAAACTTTTCAAACTGTAGGGGTCAGACGGTCATGTGGCCAGGCTGTGTGACTCACACGGCCAAGAAACACGCCTGTGTCTTAGGCCGTGTAGACATTCGAAATAGGGACACACAGCCGTGTCCCAGCCCGTGTCAGTACAAGTATAACTCACTGGCTTAGGTCACACGACCAAGCCATATGCCTGTGTGCCAGGTCGTGTACATTTTGAAAAAACCCCACACGCCCGTGTGCCAAGCTGTGTACTAGGCCATGTAACAGCCTGACTTGAAACCCTTTGAAAGCTACAGGTGACACACGGCTGTATCGCCTGGCCGTGTGTCACGCACGGCTGAGACATATGTCCATGTCTCTATCCGTGTAGACGAAAAATAGGCCATTTCCAAGCCATTTTTCTCACCCAAACTCACACCTCATGCACAAGCCATTTGCACCTAAAATCAAGCTTTCATAACACACTTTACACATGCATATTCAAGCTTACACAACATAGAAACTATCAATTCAACCAATATGCCAAAATGGCACCTCAATTTCAACAATCAAACTTACCTAACACCTAACCATTTCATTCACTAAAAATTACCAATTGAACAATTTGTAAGTCACATTTATCCATATGATCCTATACCAAAAACTCAAGTACAACAATTACAAAATGACCATTTTCCCAACAAACATATACTATTCCAATTTGATCAAAAGATGATCACTTTCAAACTACCAAAACTAGCTATTTTCAACATCATGCTACATTCATTCCTCACCAACTATTAATTGCTACCATACCATTTCCATGAACATCACTTTACCATCATCTTAACCAAAACAAACATCAAATTAACAACCACACAAAATACCATGTAATCATAATATCATACCAACTAGTCCATCAACCAAAATAACATATATACAAGCCACACATAATGGTTATATTCATTAAACAAGACATCTATCCATGCCATTATAACCATGATCAAAATCATCAAAATCTACCGATTTAGCCGATGGATGGTGTGATGGATCTCAAACAACTTCTAACCCAAACGAGCTTCTAATTATCTAAAAACATGAGAGAAAAAACACAAAGTACGCATAAAATTCTTAGTAAGTTCGTAAATCATAAACAATACTTACCATTTCATTATAAAAGCTTAAAGGCAATTAGTGAACATATCAACCATTGCTTGGCACAAGCCTAAGCACCAACAAAAATTCATTATAATGATTAGTATATAACTTAATCAACTTCAATACACAACAAACAGCTTCTTTAAGCTTTCCACATAAACATTCATAATATTATGAACATACTAAAAATCTTTAATCACTCACATCTCATACCTATGTCATGCTTTCATGACATTATAAGTCGAATCTTACACCAATCCTTCCCTTTATGTATACCCGTTGAACCACTAGAATAATATTGGATACTCAAGAATCTCGCACACTATGTGCTAACACGTGGTCAAAACCACCACTATCTCATATCTCATATAATTGCTCTGACTCGAGCCATAAGTGAGTCTGCTCACACAAGCTGTCAGTAGGACGTAACTACGCGGTGCTGCTCACACAAGCTGTCAAGTAACCGCATCACATGCCGAAAACTCAGCCACCGGTAGGACGTACAAGACCAGCACCCGAAACACGATAACCCCTAATGACATGTCATTTGTATCCTATATATTCCTAAGGTTCAAACAGGATCCGAAAGTTTCCGAAACTTAGTTGGATATTTTTGTAAACTCTTAATACCAAAATATAACATAAAAGCATTTAAATCATACATAATTCAATGCTAATTAAATATACGAACTTACCTCAAACACGAACGGAGAAATACGATCGATTAATTCAATACTTTTTCTTTTCCCCGATCTAATTCCTACATTGCTTTTCTAGATCTATTGTAACATCCCGAAATAGGGCCTAAACAGAATAGTGGTTGCGAAACCACAAATCCGAGTCAGTAAAATATTTTAATATTATTTTCAGTGCTTATAATATGTGAATTTACATGTGTGAAAGTTTCGTGAATTAATTTTATTGTTTGTGTGCTTAATTTAATAAAAGGGCTTAATCGCGTAAAATGAAAATTTAGTGGTTATTTTTAGAAGGACCAAATAGTGGATGTTCTTTTAATATGGAGGTTTTATGTTGCAATTTTTCCAATAATAATAGGTGGTGGACGGCATTGAATGATTAAATGCAATTATGTGTTTTTATTATATTAAAAACATTAGTTGAAAGTTTAGGTGATATGTATTTTATAATCTATTAGTTATAATAATAGAAACATGAGAAAGTGGCTTTATTTTCATCACTTTCTTCACGAAACAAACAGAAAGAAGAAGAAACTTAGCTTCAAACCATTCGGCCATTTCATGCTATATTAAGGTTAGTAATTGAGTTCGGTTTTTGATAATTTTTACGTTTTTGAGATCGTTGCTATGAGATCTACAAAACTCATGCTTGAATTTTTGATTTTGGTGAATATTTTGAATTATGCCATTGTTGAGAACTTGTGATTTTTGATGATTTATGGTAGATTTTGCATGTTTATGAGTAGAGGAATGATTTTTATTAAGTGATTTTCGGTAAAAACGAGCTAATTAGTAAAAGTTGTTATTGTTCATAAGTATGTGTTGTAGTAAGAATTTGAAGTTGCTATAGAAGGGAAAATGTTCAGCATGCTATAAAACATAAGAATAAGGGCTGAAGTTTAATTTTCGAGCCTAGGGGCAAAATCGTAAATATGTAAAAGTTTAGGGGCAAAATTGTAATTTTTCCAAAGTTAGAGTTAAGGACTGTTTTGATAAATGTGAGTATTAAATAAGCTAAATTTGCTATTATAGATCAAGAAGAACGAAATCCAGAGTTAGATTGGGGAAAGAAAAAGATAGTGGACTAAATCGATATAGTTTATCGATTTTGTTTCGGGGTAAGTTTGCAGTAAATAAATGCAATATTCTATTATTTTACATTTAATATTATTAAATTCCAGCATTTACATATTTATTTTGTAAATTTATTATTTAAAGACTCAAGTATGAATTGACGGAAAAGCTATCTCAAAAAGTTCCGGTTGAACCTTAGGAATGTGTAGGATACAAATGTCATGACATTAGGGTTTAAGGAAATCATGTAAGACCATGTCAAGACATGGCATTGATAAGTTACTATAAGGCAAAGGTCCCATGTAAGACCATGCCAAGGCATGACATTGGTGAATTTATAAGGCAAAGGTACCATGTAAGACCATGCCAAGGCATGGCATTGGTGAGTTCACAAGGCAAGGATACCACGTAAGACCATGTCAAGACATGGAAATGGTTAAGTTTCATAAGGAAAGGTACCCGCGTATCCTTAGTATTCCAAGTGGTTCAACGGGAATATTCCAAGAGTAAACCAAAGTAAAGGTAAGACAAGTTCAAGCTAAAAAGGTAAAGGTAAGACAAGTTCAAGTTAAAAAGGTAAGGTAAGACAAGTTCAAGCTAAAAAGTAAAGGTAAGACAAGTTCAAGCTAAAAAGGTAAGGTAAGATAAATTCATGTTAAAAAGGTAAGGTAAGATAAATTCATATTAAAAGGCAAGGTAAGAATACAAGTTTAAGTATATTGATTTAAAAGCTTAAGTGATCTTGATAAGAAAAGAATAAGATAATTCATTAAGAATGTTGTTATCTATTTACATGTAAACTTACTAAGCTTTATGCTTACTCCCATTCTTTAATTTTTTTTTTATAGTATTGCAAGCCAACTCGGGGATCGAAAGGACGTCGGAGATCGTTACACACTATCAAAGGATTATATTGGTATTTTGTGACTCGAACGTTTTAAGTAATGGCATGTATAGGGACTTAGCCATTTTATGTGTGTGACCTTATGATATGGCTTAGTATGGACTTGTAAATGCTTGGTAATGATTAGCCGTTAAAATGGTTAATTAAGAACATGTTTTGGATGTTATGAAATGCCTAGTTGATAGCTATTTTAAAGAAATTATGTAATTATATGCAGGGGAATAGTTGGACAGCAGCAGTGACGTGATTTTGAAAAATCACCAAAAATAGTATAAATTGAATTAGGTTGTTCGTAAGATATATAATTAACTCTTATTGAGTCTATTTTCATATAAAGAAAACGGTGTAGGAAAAAGAGTTGTATATTATGAGATAATTAATTTTTAGTGAAGAGAGGTCAGAACTGTCAAACTGTGTAACAGGGGAGACTTTAACTAATAAACTGTACTAATTGGCCACACCAAAAATTCTGGAAAAATTATAGTAAGAAGATATATGAGTCTAGTTTTAGGGAAAATTTACGGATCTAGATTTTGAGTTTCGTAACTCGAGTTATAATTAATTTAGTGAACATGATGCAGACGGACAGTTTCAATTTTTATGCCCAGAACTAGTAAGTTAAGTCTAGTAATGCCTCGTGCTCGACTCCGGCAACGGTCTCGGGTAAGGGGTGTTACATCTATATAATCAAATTTAACTCATTTAAACTTCGTTGTATTCAATTTAATCCAAAAATCATATTTTAGAAAAATTACACTTTTGCCCCTATACTTTTAAATTCATTTCAATTTAGTCTTTAGCTCCTAAAAATGAAAATTCATGCAATTTAGTCCACTCCCATGCTAGCCCAATATTAATTTTGTCCCTAGCAATCCTCAGTTTTCTTTTATTTCACATTTTTACCATGAACATTTTTCTATTTTTCAATTAAATACTTAAATGCCAAATTCATCAAAAATTCCTTTACAAAAGTTGCTCAACTATCATCAAATATTCATTTTCGACATCAAATATCAAAAACAACCAATATACATTCATGGTAAAACCCTAGAATTTTAGCAATTTTGCAATTTTTTCCCCGAGCTAGCTAGATTAAGCTACAATGACTTCAAAAATATAGAAATCATTAAAAACGGGATGAAAAATACTCATAGCATAAGGGTAAAGATTGGCCGAATGTTTGAGTGTTCAAAAATGGTGATTTCTTCCTTGAAATTTTGGCTAGGAGAGATGGACAAGGTAAATTTGGTTTTTGTTTTATTTATTTTGTTATTTAATTACTCAATTACTTTAAAACCTTACTAAATCCCATTAATGATGTCCAAACTTGTCCACTAATTAAATTAATGGTCTAATTACCATTTAAGGCCACTCATGTTTCAATTTCATAGAAAATTGACACCTTTTTCTAATAGAACACAAGTTTTGCACTTTATGCGATTTAGTCCTTTTTATCAAAATAAGCATGAAAACGATAAAATTTCTTCACGAAATTTTTATACGACACTAGTAACATGTTGTAAACATTAAAATAATATTAAAATAATTTTTTTCACATCGAATTTGTGGTCCCAAAACCACTGTTCCAATTTCACTAAAAACGGGTTGTTACACTACTCATACGAGCTTTGGAGAATCCGCAACAAATGTAGGACCTTAGCCATCGGTAGGAAATTCAAGACCAGCACCCGAAACATGAAATCCCTAATGACATATCATTTGTATCCTAAGAATTCTAAAGGTTCAAACGGGACTCGTTATCCGTCAATTCATCACAACATGAATACATTTATATATAGATTCATTTATATGAAAACAACATAGTAGACATTCAATTTAGCTAACATTAAAACGATCACAGTTCATACGAACTTACCTCGATAACTAGGGCGTAGAAGTAGAATCGAACACTAATTCGAAGCTTTAGTTTTTCTTCGATTTAAGTCCGATTGTGGTTTATCTTGATCTAAATAAACAATTTCATTTAATTAAGTACTTCTAGAATTCAATTTAATCCGTAATTCATATATATGAAAAATTGCAAAATTGCCCCTTATACTTTGACTTTTCACAATTTAGTCATTAAGCTCATAACTTGAATATAATTCATTTTAGCCTAAATCCAACTTAACCAATGTTACAAGGGACCTTGAAAAAATCCATTATTACCAACATTTCACAACGAAACCCATGGATTTATACTTTTAACACGTTAATCCCTATTTTCAAAATTCATCAAAAATCACTTAACAAAACATGTTTATTTTACAACAAAGATTAATAATCTATCAACTAACATCAAAAAATATTCAAAAACATCCATGAAATATCCCTCAAAATTTAACAATTTTGCAAATTAATCCCCGGGCTAGCTACATTAAGCTAAAACGAACTCAAAAACATAAAAATCTTTAAAAATAGGGCTTGAATACATATCGTGCAAGTGAGAACAATGCTTAGTCGAAACCTAGCTATTCTTCCATGGATGAATTGGTTATGAAGAAACAAATATGAGGAAGATGATGATTTTAGCCTATTTGATTTTAATTTTATTACCTTTTACCATTTTACCCTTATTACTAATCAAAATTTTTAATAAAACCTTGTCCATAACTATCTACTAACTCATTAAATGGTATAATTACTATCTTATTCCATTAGTTTAAAATTTCATAGCCATTTGATCCCTTTAACTAATAGAACTCAACCTTTTTACCTTTTACAATTTAGTCCTTTTTACCTAATTATCCATTTAAACATTAAAATTTCTCAACAAAACTTTAATACAACCTTGATATAATCACATAGAGTTTAAATAAATAATAAAATAATAATTCACTGGTCAGAATTGTGGTCCTGAAACCACTGTTTCCAACACCACCGAAAGCGAGCTGTTACATTTTCCCCTATGGTTGTATTAGTCGGCAAATCGAATTTAGCCCTTTCGTAGGGTCCATATGGTATAAGTTTATCTATATATCATCATTTTTAATGCCCTGTCAGTGTTAAATATGATTTATGAATGCATGAGTAGTATGTTATAAGTGATAGCATGATCTGTTATATGCTAATATGATCTGAATCTGATGTGTATAACATGTATGCCATACACTCATTTAATATCTGTTTAGTTTTGCATGTGCATTAGGGTGGGATTTTGATTATGGAGGAAGTGATGGGAGTATAATTTATCTGCCTTATTTGGTGGCTTAGCCACTTATATCTGTTTCTGGCGAGTTACTGCATTTTGATCTAACAGCTAGTCTATAAAGTGACATATGATCACTTAGCAGTGTGTGGAGTTAGATGGGTATTTAATACCCTAATTGGTGTGTAAGGATGGTCAGAGATGGTGTGTAGCTGATGGAGGTAGGATTTGAATCTGTATCTGTTATGCATCTGAATTTGTATCTATATGCATCTGAAATATGTATCTGTTATGCATTTGCGTTTATATCTGCTTCCTAACTTGTTAAAACATGTGTATCTGATTTACTGTCTAAACTGAGTTACACATTGAGCTTGTAAGCTCACTTTCTATTTGTTTGTTCTTAGGTAATCCTCAAACATAGGACGGATCGATGTGATGGGAGCTCGATTGTTTATATTTTCTTTGAATTTCCCTTAATTTTGCTCAGTTTAAATTGTTTTGTTACGTTGGATTGTTTTAGACTATTTTTAATTTCGGATTGTTACTTTCCTATTAAAATTGTTTTAACATTTTGGATTATACCAATTTTCTTTGTAACATGTTGGATTTCAAAATCAAATTATGTTTTCTGAGACTCTTTTTAATTAAAAAGATTCCACTGTAAAACTACGAAACTTTATAAAAGTTCATCTGCAAAACTAATGAATCATTTAAGAGAGTTTTTCCTCAACCAAACTGGAATTGTATACATTGCAAGCCAGCTCTGTTTTCCTTATTATTTCAAGATGGTTCCTAAATTTTCAAATGAATTGGTAACATCTCCAAATCTGGTCATAATGTCTAGGCTGGGTTTGGGATGTTACAAGTTCTCCCGAAAAATGCAAATAGCAAAATTGAAAATAACCTAAAGCCTAAGGAAAAGGAAAAATTGAAAACTAAAAACTGAAATTACAAAGAAAATTATAAAGTACGAAAGTCGTCCAAAACAAGTGTTAAATGAGCCTATTTATAGATTTAGGGTTGCTGTCGTCATCAACCCTAGGTTAGCTAACGCTCTTGTATTAAACATTTGATTATGCTGACCAAAACGCCCCTGGCTCATAAGTGTTTCACGTACAGGACCGATGTCGCGACACCCTAGTTCCTATGTCGCAACATTGAAGGCAGTATGCTCATATTCAGGGTGGCTTCATGTAACACCCTTACCCGTATTCAACACCGAAATAGGGTTACGGAGCATTACCGGACTTACAACACATTTATACATACTTTTAACATATATTTTATCAATTCAATTATTCATCATTTAATCTCGATCAATATGTCCCTAATACAAGCCTACGAGACCCAAAGCATGCATTGGGAGTGGTTCGAACTAAACCGATAACTCGAGAAGCTTTTCCACACTTAGAAAATTTTTCTCAAAACAGGGGACACACGCCCATGTGGCCAGGCCGTGTGTCTCACATGGCCACTAGACACGCCCGTGTCACAGGCCGTATGGACATTCGAAATGGGAGCACATGGCCTGTCCCAACCCGTATCCAAAACAAGTGAGCTTACTAACTTGGGTCACACGGCCAACCACACGTCCGTGTGTCTAACCCGTGTACCCTTCGAAGTGGACACACACGCCCGTGTGCCAAGCCGTGTCAGACCTGTAGGGTATACTAACTTATGCAACAAAGCCAAGTCACACACCCGTGTGCTAGGCCGTGTGCCAATTAGGGGGTATACTGACTTGTGCCACACAGTCGATCACACGCCCGTGTGTGAGACCGTGTGGAGCATACTGACTTCATTTCAATTTCAACACCAAGGGACACACAGCCGTGTATCATGACCGTGTATCAATTTCAATTATTATCATTATTTCCTAGCTAATTCTTCACGAGCTTCCCAATTTCTTCATCTAGCGCAGAGATTGTCGGCGGCCACCACACCACGACACTCCCAACGCAAGGAAACCATCCAAATTCAGGAAGTTTCACCTCCCCCTATCTCTTAAATTTCATATATATCTTTGTACATTGAGGGCAATGTACATCTTAAGTGTGGGGGGTGAATATTTATTTCGAGAAAGTGCCTAACTTCTGCATTATTCTCAAATCCCTGAATGATATCTTGTCTTTAAGTAATTTTCTCATATTACTAATTAGAATGAAATTTCTTCTGATTTATGATGTCTATTGATATGTTTCGAATTAAGTCATTGATAATTATGCAATGATGATTTAAACTTTAGGAGACTAGAGAATCAAGCATGATGAGTCCATTTTCAAAAATTAAAATTTTGTTAGGTTGTCTACCTGAATCTAATTATTACCTTGAAGTTTGAAATTTACAAAGTTAATATCAAAAACCCATAACTTTTGTGAGATTTTGAGCCTTTTAGAGCATACATTCTTTCGTGCTCACTTTTTTATTATAAGTGTGTCAACATTGATTTGTTATTCTAGAACTTGCTTCGATTATACATGTTGAGACCACATCATTGATTTGATATACAGAGATGATAAAGGAATTTAGGATTTAACCCACTTACTCCACTAAAAACCTACCCTCACAATTAACCCTTAGTGAACCCCTTTTATCCTAACAACCCTTTTTATTGACTCACCCACTAATATTAACCCAAAACCCATCTTTTATTTGTTATTACCATTCCTTGACTCCCTTTTTGTCGAGATTTGATTTTGAGCAATTACCTAACTATGTTCTATATTTCAGTTGTAAAAGTTCTTTCCTATACTTGATTTGTTCTTTAAAAAAATGAAGTATTTTCAATATTAGCTCTATTGAGCTTGTACGTTTAAATTCCACATCTTGAGAAAAAGCTCATGTTATTAGTATTTCATGTTTTAAATTGATGTAATTATTTAGGATTAGTTCATTTTTCTAATTAGGTAAATTGTCAATTCAATCTCGATTCTAACCTTCTAATTCAGCCTTTATCCACACCTTTAACCCAAGCCCCATTACAACCTTTTTAAAGACCTTCTAATTTGCGTATCATCTCATTTTACAGTGGTGGAGATTTGATTTTCAGGCAAGCCTATGGGATTAACTTTTCATGTTCGACTTTTGAGTGCTTAATTTTGAACCTTAAACACTTTGAGTGATTTGAGTGAATCTTTAGTGAGGATGTCAACTCTTGTCGATTTTGAATTAAAGGTGATTATTTAGGTCAGGGGAAACACCTATGTTTTTATGCTACAAAAACTATGACTTTGATTGTTTGAATCTTTAAGACCCTTTACTTAAATTACCAATGTATGAATTATCTTTGAATTATGATGAAACATTATTGATGAATATTATTAATCAAGGAAGTTTATTTTAATTGTGAGTTGAGAATTTTGCTTGAGGACAAGCAAATTCTTAAGTGTGGGGGTATTTGATAAACCGTAATATGAACATATCTTAATCCCACATTTAGCATACTTTTGGATGATTTAAGCCTTGAATTGTGGAATTTGGTGCTCTTAATCCTTTAATTTTATGTTTTATACTTAGGAGAGCACCGGAGGATGAAAAGAACGAGAAACGGGCCTAAAATGGAGTAAATGGGCCATATCACAAAATCAACACGGCCTTGGCCCAAGCCATATGGCCGTGCCACCTTAACAGACCTGAACAGGGCTTGGCCACGATTCACACGGGCGTGTGCCATGGGCGTGTCCCTGCCGTGACAAAGAGGAATTTCATTCGGATTAGGGTACTTAGAGGCAAAGAAAACCATTCCAAAAGCCTATATAAACACCCTAGAGGCCAACCTTCAGGGGGCGTCCAGCTAGGCAAAAGAGCCAAGCCAGAGAGGCCAGAATTGTGGGATTTACTCGAAGAAATCCAGTTGATTCATCTCAAGAAGCCGGAATCATACTCAAGACGGAGGATCTTTCCTTCAATTTCCTTCAGGGGGTTTTAGGGTTTTTCTTATGTTTTGTTTCATATTTTCTTCTGAGATGTATTCCTTTATCATTATGAACTAAACCTCTCAAATACCTGAGGGGGATGAAACCTAAAACAGGTCTTGTTATTGTTTTCTGAACTATATGATAAATACTTGATTTGTTCTTAATTATGTGTTCTTAATTCTTGTTTTGATATTTCAGGATATAAATTCAAGTATTGATGTGCTTAGGTAGAGGAGGAATAGACCCTGTCTAAGAGTAGATCTAGCATAATTAAGCGGAGTTGATCGTAACCCTAGAGATAGGATGACGAAAATCTAGCGGATTAGGGTCAAACCTAATATGGGAATCTATAGATCGAGTTAATGCAATTCTAGGGGTTTCAATTAGAAAGAGATTTCAATTAATCAACCTAAGGTTAGACGTTAGTAGCCTCGAGAGAGGTATTAATATAAATTAGGGAATCCTACGGATCAAGTCAAGTGAATAAATCGTCTGGTTCAGAGTTAGATAACAAGTGAAGTCTAGATGGATTCTTCCTCGGGTATTGTCTTAATCAATTAGTTTTTCCCACAAGTATTTCTCCAATTCATTCTCTTTGTCTTAGCATCTTTAGCTTAATAGTTTGTTAATTTTAGATTAATTAATAATTCCCTTAATTCTTAGGCTAAATAATAAAAAGAAAGTTAGTATTAGTACTTTTGGTTCCTTTGGGTTCGACAATCTGGTCTTGCCACTAAACTATACTACTATTCGATAGGTGCGCTTGCCTCAATCGTTGTCACAGTTAGTTTCTAGGCTCGATCATTCTTTTTATAAATTTTTAAGACTCTGACACACGATCATTACTTCTAATTTTCCTTTTTAGCACCTAACTACGAACTAACCAAAGTGCAGATTTCCATAACACACGGCCTCACAGACGGCCGTGGCCGTGGCTGTGTGGATACTACAATTTCCGTACTGACATGGCAGAGATAGTACGAAACAGGTCGAAAAATATCTTCAAGCCACGAGCCCCGATTAAACACCACGGTCGTGCGACATAGCCGTGACCGACACTATTTTATCAAACACGGGCGTGGCAACCTGCACACAGGCATGGGAGAAATGAATGAATCACCGCACGGCCATGCAATATGGCCGTGTGACTCACCACGCCCACGGTACACGGGCTTGGGGATGTACCAGACCTGAATTTTCTATTTAAAACCACCATTTTCCCCTTTTCACCTACTCTCCATTCCCCTTCTTCTTCCATAGCTTCATTCTCAACTTTCTTCATTCTCCAAATCTCTTGGTCTACACCTTATCCACGTCGAAGAAACGGAAGGATCCTAGCACAGTCTCCCTCTCCGAGATCGATCTACATAAGTTTATGCCGGCCACTTCATTAACGCGACAGGACAAGGGCCCTTGAGTCCATTTCATTTTTCTTTTTCTTTTCTCTTCTCCTTTATTTTCCTTCCCTTTATCTTTCTTGTCTTTAATTTTTATTATTACATTTTTTTCTTTGATTTAAGTTCTAAAGGCTGCTTGGGAATCACCAACCACGGCCTTAGAAATCACACCCACCTCGTGAACCATCCAACAATAAGGAATTTTCAGTCCATTCACCTTTTCTTTTATTTTTATTTCATTTTTTACACTCTTTCTTATTATCTCTCTTTTTTTTAAATATATAATTAGTATATTTTGAAATATTCTTATTATTTCCTAGCTAATTCTTCACGAACTTCCCAATTTCTTCATCTAGCGCAGAGATTGTCGGCGGCCACCACACCACGACCACTCCCAACTCAAGGGAACATCCAAAATTCTAGAAGTTTCACCTCTCTTTATCTCTTATGATTTCATATATATCTTTGTACATTGAGGGCAATGTACATCTTAGGTGTAAGGGGTTAATTTTATTTTGAAAAGTTCCTAACTTTTTGCATTATTCTCAAATCCTTGAATTATGTCTTGTTTTTAAGTAATTTTCTCATAGTACTATTAGAACAAAATTTCCTTTCATTCATGATTTTTATTGATATGTTTTGGATTAAGTCATTGATAATTGTGCAGTGATGATTTAAACTTTAGGAGACTAGAGAACCAAGCATGATGAATCTATTTTCAAAAATTAAAATTTTTTTAGGTTGTCTACCTGAATCTAATTATTACCTTGAAGTTTGAAATTTACAAAGTTGATATCAAAAACCCATAATTTTTGTGAGATCTTGAACCTTTTAGAGCATACATTCTTTCGTGCTCACTTTTTGATTATGAGTGTGTCAACATTGATTTGTTATTCTAGATATTGCTTCGATTATACATGTCAAGACCACATTATTGATTTGATATACAGAGATGATAAAGGCACTTAGAATTTAACCCACTTACTCCATTAAAAGCCTACCCTCAGAATTAACCCTTAGTGAACCCCTTTGATCTTAACAACCCTTTTTATTGACTCACCCACTAATATTACCCCAAAACCCATCTTGTATTTGTTATCACCATTTCTTGGCTCCCTTTTTGTCAAGATTTGATTTTGAGCAGTTGCCTAACTATGTTCTATATTTAAGTTATTAAAGTTCTTTCTTCTTATTGTAAATATTGTTCTAAAAAAAGAAGTTATTCATTGTTATTTTTATGTTTGAGCTTAAGCAATTAATTCCACATTCTGAGAAGAAGCTCTGTTATTAGTGTTTCAATATTTCAATTGATGTAATTATTCAGGATTAGTTCATTTTTCTAGTTTGGTAAATTATCAATTCAATCTCGATTCTAACCCCTTAATTCAGCCTTTATCCACACCTTTAACCCGAGCCCCATTACAACCCTTTTTAAAGACCTTTTAATTTATGTATCATCTTATTTTACAGTGGTGGAGATTTGATTTTCTTGCAAGCTTATGGGATTAACTTTTCATGTTCGACTTTTGAGTGCTTAATTTTGAACCTTAAACACTTTTAAGTGATTTGAGTGAACCTTTAGTGAGGATATCAACCCTTGTCAATTTTGAATCAAAGGTAATCATTTAGATAAGGGGAAACACATAATGTTTTTGGGCTATAAATGTATGACTTGGATTGTTTGAATCTTTAGGACCCTTTGAGTTAAATGATCAATGTATGAATTACTTTTGAATTATGATGAAACACTATTAATGAATATTATGAATTGAGGAAGTTCATTTTAATTGTGAGTTGAGAATTTTGCTTGAGGACAAGCAAATGCTTAAGTGTAGGTGTATTTGATAAACCGTTTAGCATACTTTTGGATGATTTACCCCCTGAATTGTGGAATTTGGTGCTCCTAATCCTTTAATTTCATGTTTTATACTTAGGATAGCATCGGAGGATGAAAAGAACGAGAAACAGGCCAAAAATGGAGAAAATGGGCCATATCACGAAATCAACACGGCCTGGGCCCAAAGCCACATGGCCGTGCCTCCTTAGCAGACCCGAACATGGCCTGGATTCGACTTACACGGGCGTGTCCCTAACGTGACCTGTTTTAATTCTATTCGGATTATGATACTTAGGGGCGAAGAAAGATATTCCAAAAGCCTATATAAACACCCTAAGTGTGACCTAAAATGGGGCGTCCAGTTAGGTCGAAGAGCCAAGCCAGAGAGGCCAGAATTGTGGGATTTACTCGAAGAAAGAGAGTTAATTCATCTCAAGAAGCCGGAGTTATACTCAAGACGAAGGATCCTCCCTTCAATTTCCTTCAGGGGTTTTAGGGTTTTTCTTATGTTTTGTTTTATATTTTCTTCTGAGATGTATTCCTTTATCATTATGAACTAGACCCCTCAAATACCTAAGGGGGATGAAACATAAGACGGATCTTGTTATTATTTTCTGAACTATATGATAAATACTTGATTTGTTCTTAATTATGTGTTCTTAATTCTTGCTTTGATATTTCAGGATATTGATTCAAGTATTGATGTGCTTAAGCAGTGGAGCAAAGTCCCTGTTTAAGAGTAGATCTAGCATAGTTAAGAAGAGTTGATCGCAACCCTAGAAATAGGATGACAAAAATCTGCCGGATTAGGGCCAAACCTAATATGGGAGTCCATAGATCGAGTTAATGCAATTCTAGAGGTTTTAATTAGAAAGAGATTTCAATTAATCAACCTAGGGTTAATATAAATTAGGGAATCCTACGGATCAAGTCAAGTGAATAAATCTTCTGGTTCAGAGTTAGATAACAAGTGAATTCTAGGTGGATTCTTCCTCGGGTATTGTCTTAATCAATTGGTTTTTCCCATAAGCATTTTCCCCAATTCATTCTCTTTGTCTTAGCATCCTTAGCTTAGTAGTTAGTTAATTTTAGAATATATAATAATTCTCTTAATTCTTAGGCTAAATAATAAAAAGAAAGTTAGTATTAGTAATTTTGGTTCCTTTGGGTTCGACATTCCGGTCTTGCCATTAAACTATACTACTGTTCGATAGGTGCGCTTCCCTCAATCGTTGTCACAGTTATTTCTAGGCTCGATCATTCATTATATAAATTTTAAGACTCTGACACACGATCATAAGTCATATATTTATATGAACATACACTAGGCTCAAACATACCAAAACAAGCTAACTTTCATGGCTATATACACAAACCAAGACATATACATTTACAATGCCATCTCAAAAGGCAAAACTCACTACCAAAACATAATCAACATGACCATAGTTCCTATACATGCCATATGACCAAACCATAAGCTCAAAAGTACCAAAGTGATAGTTGGATAGTGTGACGTAGCCTCCGAAAATTTCTGAATCCGAGCTAGCTTTGAAATCACTATAAAACATTGAAAATAAACAAAGTAAGCTTTATAGCTTAGTAAGTTTGTATGACATAAACTTAACTAATCACAAATCATTCATCAATTTAAACATAATAACATGTAATTCCTGATTACTAACAAACCTTTCACATGCTTATTCATATGCTTATATGTAAACTTCATAACTTCTTCTATTTGAATCTCATACTATGCATGTACATACCTATAACAGCCCATTTTTCGGTGAAATCGGAACAGTGGAGTCGGGACCACAATCCAAGCCGAAAATAAAATATTTTTATTTTATTATATGGTCCATAATATAACAGAAATGTTATGTGAAAATTTTGAAAAGAAAATTTTATCGATTTAGTGCTTAACTACGAGAAGGACTAAACCGTATAAAATGCGAAAGTTGAATTCTAGTAGCTATAAGGATTAAATAGCTATGGAATTCAAAACTAAAGGTCCTTATAGGGTAATTAGACCATTAAAGAAAGTATATAGATATTTTGGTATGACTCATCCATGGAAAAAGTAAAAAAGGCTAAGGACTAAATTGAAAAGATGAAAAGTTATTAAATGACAATTTAATTAAATGAAAAGGAAAATATTTTCATATCATCTTCCCCAAATATTTCCATGGAAACCCTAGGAGAGAGGATGAAAACTTTTCAAGCTTAATAAGGTATGAAATCAAGTCTCGTTTTTAATGATTTTTATATTTTTGGAATCGGGATAGTCTAAACTATCTATTTGGGGGATTAATTTGAAAAGTTATCATAGTATAAAAATGGGTCATGGATGTATATGTTGGAAATTAGAAATTTCTGGTATAAAATGAAAAATTATTGATAGATAAATAACTTTTACAAGGTGATTTTTGATGAAAACATGATTTAGGGACTAAAATGTAAACTTGTGAAATTGAAGCAAAAATTTTGAAATTTGATGAATACATGTGCTATAAATTTTGTAATGGGGCTTTGGTTAAGCTTGGAATAGGGAGTAATTTGCACAAGTTTCATTTTCCGAGCCTAGGGACGAAAATGGAATTTATGGAAAAGTTAGGGGCAAAATGGTAATTTTGCCTAGGATGAAAATTGAGTCCACTTGAATGTGAAATATGGTAAATTAATGTTAAATTTACTCGTATAGATCCGGATAGACCAAATTCCGAGCTAGAACGAGGAAAAAGGAAAATGTCGGATTTGTAGATTTTACGTACACGAACATTGTCGAGGTAAGTTCGTGTAACTAAATTGTGTTTATTTACATGCTTTCATTGATTGTGTTTATGTAAATTGTATAAACGTCATAAATACGTGAAATGATTACATATCCAATCAAGCCTGATAATTAAAAATGTCTAATTTAAATGATAATGCCCGATAGATGATAAAGGTCAAACGATGAAAATGTTACTTATATGCTTGAAATGGATATGGAATGTGTTTATTTGAATTATATGAATGTTGTGGATGATTGAAATAATCACATGCCCGATAATGTTAGAAAATTGTTTAAATCCCGTTTGAATAAATGAAAATCGATGGATAAATGTAATTACTGAAATGAATGAGGTCCTGCATTTGTTGCAGAATGGATTAGGCTCGAACGAGCAATCCTAATGACTTCATTACAGAAAGGATTTAGCCCAGACAGGTAATCCTGATGTGAGTCCTCTCGAGTATATATTATGAATTAGATTTAGCCTGGACGGGTAATCTAGATCAAGCTCCTTAGAGCATATGTCATAAAAAGGATTTAGCCTGGACTGGTAATCTTGTTGTATACATCTGTGGCTCGAGAGTGTACTCTATGAGATAGTACCTTATGGGTACCATTGAATATGATTTGACGGATCCTGATTTGTTCACCTCGAGTGTACTACCTGAGTAACCATCGATATTTCAGATAAATTCAACGGGTAGAAATCTTGATATGAGAAGATATGTATAAGAAATGAGTTATTATACGTATCCGTCTGAAACACAAGAAAATGATGTTACATGACAAATGATATATGAAAACATGAGATGATGTTATTTGTACATGGACTTTATTTGATGAATATATGTGCATTCTTGATTATAGATTGTACACCTTGAGTGTACTAATCATGACCTTGATATTTCGAGTGAAATGAGTAAAGTTCTGATGTGAAATGATCTGAACTCGAAGTGAACTATTATGAAATTATACTTGTAATAATGAGATGAATTATACATGTTTAATGAATATATGTTGTAGAAAGCATATGTGCATGGAAACTTGATTGTTGTGAGCCCATATATGTTTTGATGTTATTATGGAATACATGACTAACAAGGGCAATGAGGATATGTGTAGGGCTTGAGGTCAAATTGATTGAATATGCCTTACATAGTTACCTCAAAATAGAATGAATGGTAAGTTAAGTACCATGTTATACGAACTTACTAAGCATAAAATGCTTACCCCGTTTTATTTTCCCCTATTTTAGAGTAAATCGGAAGCTTGTTGGATTGGAAGCTGGCGGAGATCACTCACACTATCTATCAGCCTATGTCGAAACAGTATGGTAAATCAATTATGGTTGTAATGGCATGTATAGGTTATATTGGCCATATTGGCATGTAAGTGTAAATGATGCTTGTAATCTAGCCATTGGAATGGCTAGTAATGGTTTGATTTGATCTATTTATAATCTTATACTGTGGTAGCTACACATATATTAAGTAGTTGATCAAATTATGCCTATCATATGGACTAAATCAAGACAAGATAATAAACATGTATGCATATAATGGTATACCATGTTGAATGATAGAATTTGCTTGATCTGAATGTTTGAAATGGTTAGTATTTGAATGTGTGATTCAAGTGCGGGTCATGGGTGTGATTTTGGGTGAGAAATGAAGCTAGAAATGGCTTTATTTTGTCTACACGGGTAGACACACGGGCGTGTGTCTAGACCGTGTGTGGCACACGGCCTGGTACATGGGTGTGTAGTTAGGCTGTGTGTCCCCTGCACCTTAAATTCGAGAAAACAGAATGCTAAGAATTGAGCACACGGGTAGAGACACAGGCGTGTGTCCCTACCGTGTGGGAGACACGGCCTTGAACACGGGCGTGTGTCTTGGCCATGTGAAACTTGCACCTAATTCAAAAAGAATTAATTAACCACATAGCCTAGCACACAGGCATGTGGCATGGATGTGTGCCGCAACTCAGAGAGAAACCTAAATCGAACACGACCTGAGGCACGAGCGTGTCAAAGGGTCACACGGGCGTGTCCCTTGGACCACACGGGCGTGTGAGCCCTACACCTTAGGAAATTTTTGAAATGTCACGAAAAAAATTCTTATAGAGTTTTTTATTATGTCCCGACTTGATTCTAATGCTTGTATTGGGCCTCGAGGGTCCATTTAAGGGATGTTACGAATGATCTCGATTAATGAATAGTGATTGATATGACATGTTTGTAAATGTTCTAAAAATTCCAATAATGCCCTATAACTCAGTTCCGGCGACGGATACGGGTTAGGGGTGTTACAATACTTGTACAAATTCGTAATGAACTCATACCTTTTTAGAATACTGTCGCATACCCGATATTTCGCACACTTAGTGCCAATACGTAGCCGGAGCTATTATAATCTCGCACACTAAGTGCCTTACATATCCGAAGCTATCTCGGTATCGCACATTAAGTGCCATATATATATTTATATCCCAATCGTTGTCAAGCATGACTATAATCTCATACACACCATTTATGCAATATCAAAGCATTTAAAGCATAATTTTAACAATGCTTATTACATACGAACTTACCTCGGATGTTAAAACAGCGAATTTAGTTGATTAATCGATAACTTTATCTTTTCCCCGATCCAAGTCCGTATTTCACTTTTCTTGATCTAAATATATTCAAAATTGACTTATTCAATCATCTATTCATTCAATTTAGTCCGAAACATGCTTTAAAACACATTTACACTTTTGCCCCACATATTTCACATTTTTCACAACTTAGTCCTTATTGCATAAAATCACAAATTAATGAAATTCACAATAGACCCATGCTAGTCGAATTACCATAATGCCCCTAGCATCCCATAATTTTCATTTATTTCACATTTTAACCACTAACTTTACACATTTCTCAATTTAATCCTTATTTTGCATTTTAACTAAAAATCACTTAGCAAAATTTACTTAACTATCAACAACTATTCAAAATCTATCACCAAACTTCAAAACTTATACATATTCACCAATGGCATCATTAAAATCTTTAATAGTTTTGCAAAATAGTCCCTAGGCTAGCTCGTATTAGCTGCAACGATCTTAAAAACATATAAATCATTAAAAACGGGACAAAATACATGCCAATTTAGCTAAATGAAGTAGCCAAAATTTTGAAAGCTTGAAAATGGCTCTTCTCCACCCTAATTTCGATTAGAAGAAGATGATAATGAAGAAAATGGCTTTTTGTTTTTAACATTTATTTACTAAATGACTTAATTAACCTTATCACTAATTCAATATTTCAATTTTGCCAAGCCATTATCATCCACTATCTAATTAATGGTCTAATTACCACATAATGACCTTTACTTTAAGGTTTTATAGCTATTAGACACATTTAGCTATTAGAACTCAAGTTTTACGCTTTACGCAATTTAGCCCTTTTTCTCAAATTGACAAATTAAACGATAAAATTTCTTAACGAAATTTTCACACAATCATATATTCATACTGTAGACATTAAAATAATAATAATAAAATAAATATTTTGACCTCAAATTTGTGGTCCCGAAACCATTTGACCAAAAACGGGCTGTTACACTTCAGGGGTGTGTCATGACACCAAAGGCAGATTCAAAATTCTTGTACTCTACTCCATATGTTGCGACGTCAAACTCCCCGTGTTGCAACATAGCGACCAGTATTGAGTTTTTACGCCCTCTGATGGTTTTCTACACACTCACTAAGTATATTAGCTCACTCTTAGGCCTCATTCGGCCCCTAAGGTCAATAAAAGACTCAAATCATACTTTTTATTGAATATAAAAAAACTATGAAAACTTAATTAAAACATAATAAAAGTGCTTGTATTCAAGCTTCTCAAGTGTGAAAACTAGTTTAATTTGCTACATAGGATTACAACAGATCATTACCATACATGTTCAAATATTTATATTGGCTTAATGACCAATGTGGCCACTAACGTTTGCATGTTTTGTCAAAATGACTCTAATTGTATTTTTGAGCCTTTTTTGCCATTGACCTTTGTTCTTTTTTTCAATTTGCTAACAGATTTAATGAAAATACCATTAAAAAAGTTAACGGGGATGATGTAGAATTTCATATGTGGAATATTTTTAATGAGATATAATTTATTACTTAGATAACCCAATAAGATAATTACATGTAGAAAATAATAAAATAAATAAATAATACATTAAATTAAAAAAATAACTCTTAAGTTAAAGAAAATAAACGTAATTATCTAAAAAAATTAACTCAGTAGAAAAACTTATCAGTAAACAAACCTATGAAAGATTGAAACCTTTTGAAAGGAAAGAAAATTTGAAACATTGAATTTATTCATTAAATCTGTTAGAAAAAGCGGATTGAAACAAAGAACAAAGGTTGATGGCCACAAAACGTTCAAAAATATAATTAGGGTGATTTTGACAAAACATACAAATGTTAGTGGCAAAATTTACCATTAAGCAATTTATATTTTGTATGTCATCTGATCAACCAGTGTAGAATGACAGAAAAATATGATATAACTCTTTAAATAATATCAATCTCAAATTTTATATCTGCACAATTTATGGTTTCTCTCATAAAAATATGTTTAATATTAAAGTTTATATAAATTTATAAATATAAATCTTAAAATGTCGTCAAATATAATTATAATTATGTCCTCCATGATTAGATTCGAAATTAAACTTTTAATAGTTTTGAATCCAGCAGCCAGTTATACTGGATTAAGGTGCTTATCGATTCCACCAATTCCTCCATATTACCATGGAATCCAATGCACTTGGAAGGCTAAATGATATTACGGGCATTCCTTTGTCTCATTTGTTTCGTTTTTATAGTTTCACCCTTATAACTACAAATACATTTATAAGCACAATATAATGTAAACATATAATCCAATAATTATAATATCTAATCAAATTAATACAAAATATAATAAAAATAATCAAATAAAAATCGAGAAATATCAAACAAAACTCATCCATAACATGTCAATTGTGAACCAGAACATAAACAAAAACTCAAAACCTGAACTTTAACTAACAATGTGAAGGGCCTCAAATACGGTTGTTTTAGTTTTTTTATTGGAGTTAATAACTTAATATTCTGTTTTAACAATCTTATTTTATTTTAATTCTATCATTTGAGACTGTTCCTTTTAATAATGTTGTTTCTAATGTTCGAACTTACGTCTCTCACTAAGAATACAATGTGACTCACCATTACACTCAACACTTTTTTTTATATATATAAATTTTAAATTGTTTGCTTTTTTTCCCAAAAAAATTGTTTGCTTATGTAACTCTCATTTACTTTTATCCATTGATTTTGAAATCATTTGTTTTATTTAATATAATAAATTTGCTAATGATATATTAATCTAATGGCATGTGCCAAGTTTGAGATTTTAAGAACTTTTTTATCTTCAATTTAAGTCCTATAATTTTCTGTAAATGTGAATACTCAATTCAAATTTATTTCATTTTGATATATTTTGAGTTAATACATTAACACCCTGTTTGGTTCAATGTGATGGCATAGCCATTACATTTCAATTCCATTGGCCCACCATAAATCCTTGTTTGGTTCAATGAAATTTCTATTACGGAGGTTGCTGTTTAGTTTGCTATTCCCACTAACTACTAGCATTCTTTGCCTCACCCTCTGAATGGCTATCCAGAGCACGGTAGGAATGCTGAAAGATTATTCTTTTTCATTTTTTCCCTCATTGTTTCATCATCATCTCCTTTCTGCAGTTTCAACTCCAACCTCTATGTTCACTACCTTCTCCATTTACAAAGCCCTAAACACCATTGCCCTTCACCACCTGTCTGCAGTTCTTTTCCTAAAACTTCAATTTCTCTTTAATTATCTTTAGCTCTGTCAAATTTTTCTTAATTTTTAAATTATATATAAAAAAAGGTTGAGAATATGGTTGGAGATCATCTGCGGAATCATCATTTACCAGTTGTTCTGGCGCTTCTTTTATGGTGGCAACGATGTTTTAGACGTGGAAACCTCTGATTTTAATGCTATTTTCTCCGTAGCTAATCGGTACTTTTCTTTTCTTTTTACAATTTCAGCATTTCTTATGATTTTATGATAAAACTGTCCGAAAGAAGTGTGAAATTTTCTTGATTTTGGTACAGCCTGTTGCTAAAATGAGTTTGATTGTGTAAAGATTATTGGATTGTTAAGGTTTGCTTGATTTCCTGGAAAATTGAAATCGCTCAAAGACTTCTTCTTTTTTCGGTTTGGGAGATCAAAAATGGAAGACAGAATATTTCGGCTGTTCAATCTTTCCATTAAGTTTCCTTTGATTTTCATTGACCATAATTAAGTCTCCATCTCCTCTATAACTGTTTCTTTTTGTGCATCATCTTTGTAAACTGAAAAGCTTTGTGGTGGAAAAGTGTATATGAGGCTTAACATTCCTGATGCTGACACTGGTTCTCGAAAGAGTATCGATATTGTTCTTGTTACCAAAGGGTAAGTTTTTTCTGCTTTGCGAGCTTCATTTCATTTTCTCAGCTTGTGCTCTTATATATGTTTACACACATGCATATTAATTTTATTTGGCTTGTTTAAGTTGCATACGAAGATGAAACATTGAAATAAGATTGAAAACATGTTAAATATATCTATTGAGAAGGAGGACTTTATCTCTCATTGTCATCTGTGTTTTTATTGGTTGCAACTTGCAAGGATTTGATTATGTAAGGACTTCTCTTTAATGCTCATTTTATTCTTGATGCATTTGTGCAGAGAAGCAGCGGTTATTTCTGTCAAGAATGTGTCAGGGTTTGTTTCTATAAATGATGATGGTAGCTGGACTTCTAAAGGTGGCCGCAGCTACCAGAAAGAGCGTATTCCTGATCTTGTAAGTCACCATGCTCGCATTCCTGTTTCTTCAGCAACTCAATCTATATTGCTTTTGAATGTTTATCATAAGAAGGGTGTCTGTTTCCATAAAAGCTTTGCTAGATCGGTTGTATTCTTAGTGTCGTTCATGCCGTATTAAGTGCGTAAATTTATCCATTTATTGTTTTTCTCCATGTTCTCAAGCATCTTTCTATCGAAAAGAACATCCACAAAAGACAGGAATTACTTGATGGTCTATGGCTGTTGTGGGGGAAGAGAAAATGTCTAGTTTACAAAATTGGCTTTTAGCAATTATGAATATGCACTTGTTTTTGGTTGAAGCTCAAACAATATTGTTAAGTGGTGTTATCTCACATTTCTTTAAGTAAGGTTTTATTTCCTTTAAAAAGTTCTTATAAGAGTATGTACTGAATAGTTTTTCAATTGCAGTGAGATTTATAGAAACTTTCCACCTAAGGTAATCATTTATGATCAATGGGTGCAATTAGAACCAGAACCCAAAGGTATGATATTCGGGTGGGTTAAGGGCGCTTTTCGTGGTGGGAAGAAGGAAATGTAGGACTCTTTCCATCAACAACTTAACTCCATTCTCAACACAGCCCCTATGTGGGACATGTTCGTTATTTGATGTGCCAATAACTTTTTTTTTTCAATTTATTTAACATTATGTTATAAATTTCTTATGCATGTTATTCCCTTTTTGTTAGTAATGTTGATAATATGCCGTATTATATGGTACTGAAAATTTTTTATTTGATTTTACTTAGTTTTCTCTGCTTTTTCGCTGAATGAATTGCAATGTGTTAAGTGATTCATTGGGAAATAAAATGACACTATAGTACTAAGAAAATTGAACTTGATAAAATTTGAGTTAAGCATTAGGGATTAAGTATTAATTAAGCCGTCCTCTTACCCTACCCATTGCTCCTATTCTGCATTTGTATAGGAAGATAAAGTGTTTGTTATCTGAGGATACTTCGTTATTCTTTTTGTTATGTTCTCATCGGAGGCAATTCTAGTTCAAGTTATCATTATTTTCCATGATTTCTGTAGGTTGAAGCTTAAAGGAAGCAAGCATGTTCTTGGAGAATTCCTGGAATTTAAAGGGAAGCAGAAGGATACCCTGGCTTTGAGGAATATTATTGTGTTTTCACCAAAAAAAAAAAAAGAAAGATTGTTGTAGTCTTTAAGTCATATTAATTGAAGTAAATTTTGATTGCTGCTTTTGCTTTTTTTGTTCTTTTTCATTCTGCTTTTTCCGGTCTAGTTTTAGCATTTATTTAGAATAGCTAAAACATTAAAGAAGGGAAGCCTAAGAAAATGCATCATTAGCATTTATTTTTTTCATGAGTTTTGATTTTTTATTTCACAAATGAAAAGAATTAATGTTACTAAAATTTAGTAATTTTTATGTAAAATTTGAAGGTTTTTATTTCACCAAAAGATTGTTATAAATAATTAATTTATTAAAGAGTATACCTTATAATTAATTGTTGTTATCATGTTATTATAAAGGATAAAATAAAATATAAAAAATATGTTTTCTATTAAAATTGACTATTAAAATAAAATGTTATTAAAGGATTATAATAGCGTATGTTAAACTCATTTTTATATTGGCGATTGTGACCTAAGAGAACAGGTGAGAGGTTAGATTAAAGCAAATATATTAAGCATTGAAATATTATTAATAATAATTTTAATATTATTAATAATTATATTAAGAATGTTATTAAATTATATATTATTTATTAAATTGTATTTAATAATAATTATGTTAAAATATGATTTAATTATTTTTTTTATTTTTATTAAATATATTTAACAATAATCTTATTAAAATTTAATAACAATAATCATCCACTAACAAAAGTTCTATTAAGGGTACTTTAATCATTTAAACATTTTTCCTTATACTATTACAACATCTATTTCATTCAACCAAACACAAGAATTCTATTACAGCACTATTTGATTCCATTCAACCAAATAATTGAGTTACTGATTACAGCTCTATTTTATTACAACTCTATTCTATTAGAGCTCTATTCAATTACAACCTTATTCCATTACAGTTAACCAAACCTACCTTAACATTTATTATCACCATTTAGCAAGTGGACATTGATGATATTAAAAAAAAAAAAAAAAAAAACTCTTACTTTTAGAGTAGTTGTGGTTGTGAAAGGTTTAAGCTGAGTCGAACTTCCAAAAGAAGAGTGATTTGGTCAAACTGCACGATTCATCATTGAGGTTGGCAGACCAACTTATTTTAACATTGGGCTTAGGGTAATTAAAGATGCCATGTATGATATAATTTTTAAAAATTTTATTAAAATTATAAATTTAAAATATAAATGTGTGAAAAAATAAAATTAATAATAAATTTTATAAAATATAATTTTGATTGTGTGATAAATTTAAAGTTCTATTAATTCAATAGGAGTGAGATCAAATTTCATCATATTAGTTTTCGTTAAAATAAAAAAAATTAAAACACCCTCTAATAATATAACTTATTATAATTACGAAAAGATATTTTTATAATTTTATAATAAAATTAATGTCTAATTAATTTGTAATAATAATTTAAAATAGGATAGATAAAATTGGGTTACTTCCCACGTCCTCCACTTCAATTTCACTTTCAACCTTTCTTAAGGCTCAAATGCTTTAATTAAGAAAAAGTTACATTAATTGGCAGCCTTCATGTCAGGTCGATTAAACTTTGTAATAGTAATATATTATTTGGCTTTAAATTTTTTTTTTTTAATAATATGCTACTTTTCCCGTGCAATTTGTATTACATTAACATAAGGCTGCAATATACTGTTTGACCCAGGGAGCACCCCCAACCATTAATATTTAATTTCTATTAAAATCAGAAATTATTGTACATGCTAATTGCTAATGGAATCTCTTTGGGATTGAATAATAACAAAAGCTTTAAAAAAACCATTCAACTTTTTTACAAGTGGGACCTTCTTATTCAAATTCCCACTCCTGCAATTTTTGCTTACGTGGACTTCAATAATATTATAATTATTATTTTAAATTAACAAGTATACAGGGCATGGTTGAAACGTGTCAAATGCATGAAAAGCAGCGTGTGAATTTCAGTAAAATTTCAACTGTTTTTTTCTTTTTAAATAATTTTGCAGTTACGTGAGATAAAAGGAAGGCCTCCTCCGCCGCCGTTCCCAGCTGTAGAAAGGGAAAGGGTGGGTGGCGTTACGGTTCTTGACGTCCAAATTGGCCACTACCGTGACGCCGAATGTTGACATTATGTGAATACATGAAGTGGGTGGGACGCGCCAGAATCTGCAGTTGTTAAAAGGAAAAACAGATCTGTGTACTAAAATTGCCTCTGACACCGGTGTGTGGGATCCACCTTCGTTCATTACTTGCGCTGCAATGGAATTTTCAATTTTGCAGTTTTTAATATTTTAAATAAATAATTTTCAGTTTCAATAATTAATTTATGCTCCTCGAAATTCTAAAATGTAGAGTGTTAAACATTTTCTTTTAAATACAATTTTCCTTTAATTTTTTTTAATATTTGATATAGAGTTCCACGAAATTACAGGTTCGAATTGTACATTTAAATTTTTTGAGGTTGAATCTTTTTGGATTAATATTTTTTTGAATTTAGATTTTTCGAATTTAGACTCACATCGAGCTGAGAAAGCTCTGATAGATTCAAATGATTTTAAATTTTATAAATTAATTTTTCTACTATATTATATAATATCATGTAGTAGATAATATATTAATAGTTTATATATGCATCAATGATTAACATTATAATATTATGTAATACTATATATTTTATTATAATCTATAATATAATATTAGTGCATTATATATTAATTATTATATATTAATATTTATTATTATACTAGTTGAAATATGCTCTAAGTCCCTATATTTTCGTACATTTGAAAGTTAGCCTTCATACTATATTATATAATGTTATATCATATCATATATCAATAATTTTTATATATGCATAAATGATTAAACATTATAATATTATGTAATGTTGTATCTTTTATTATAATCTATATTATAATCATAGTTATATATAATAGTAGTACATTATATATTACTTATTATATATTATTGTTTATTATTATACTAGTTGAAATATGTTCTAAATCTTTATATTTTTCATACATTTAAAAGTTAGTCATCTTACTATATTATATAATGCTATATCATATCATATATTATTTTAATAGTTTATATATTTACGTTTTTTATGAAACATTATAATATAATGTAATACTATATTTTTATTATAATCTATATTATTATAATAGTTATATATGTATTAATATTTTTAGTAGTAGCTATATATTATAATCTTATTTTATTTATTAGTAATATACTAATTTAATATGTCTGTTTAAGGTCAGATTAGATAATCGATTTCAGTTTCGGTAATAATTATATATATATAATATTATATTATCATTAAATTTTAATTTTATAGATTTTAATAATTATTAATTTCATGTATTTATTATACATATACAATTATAGTATTAAAATATTTTATTTTAAATTAATATTTTTAAAATTTTATTTCACTTTATAATTTAACATAAAAATTGTTATTAATTATTTTTCCTATTAATAAGTTTTTAATATAAATATAAAATGTTTATGAATGCATTTTTTAAAATGAAGAATTATTATTAATTTATATTTGAAGTAATATTATAATATTATATTAATTATTAATGTTTATTATGGCAGTTCTGTTATAAAGTTGAGCTTTTTCAGGCTTTGAGTTAAATTTATCTTGGGCTTGGGTCAGATCGGTCTCGAGTACGGGTCTGTTACGAGGTTGAGCTTTCTTGGGCTCGGGTTCTGTCAGGCTCGTATTTTCTCAAGTTCAGATCTGTTATAGGCTCGAGTTTTCTCGAACTCAAATCATTATGAGCTCGGATTGACATGGACGAACTTTCATGCTCGGGCTTGTTTTGCCAGCTCTACCTTACGATTTAAGAATATATTAAATTTATGTCTAGTACGATTGTTAGTCTAATAACATGAGAAAAAAGCTTGATTTATTAAGTATGTATTACAATAGCTAGATATAAAATAAAGAATAGTTAGTAAAAATTTAAACTTAAAATTAGAAAGATAAGTAATAGCTCTTGTAAAAATAATACCTCTTCAAAATAAATGAAAATTTTTCCTTCTCTTTACTAAAAATATATCATAAAAGTGACTAAGTATTATCAATTTAATTAGTTTAGTGCTAACTCATATACTAAAAACATGTGTAAAAAATAATTCACCTACCAATCATAGCATTAGAGTCGAATTGAGTTAAATCACTAAATGAAAACTCTTTTTTGAAAAGTTTACAAGTACATTCAACATACAAATATTAGTACATGTCTAAATAATTACAATGTGTAGAATCAAACTATTACGATACAAATAGACTAAAAATTGGAACAAAGTGTAGGATTAAACAATTACAACACAAATAGACTAAGAAATAAAATAAATTAAGCTAAAATTAATCAATCTAACTAAAACTCACATATGACAACAACGCATAGTAAGAATAAAAAACCCACACGTTTAACTCACATAATGCTTTTTAACGTTATATACTCTGAATCTAAAATATTTACCTTAGTAATTCTGCATCAATTTCATAATTTGATACTTTCTCACAAACAAAATCCAATCCCCATGGAAACCATCCTTGGGCTAAAAGTCGAGAGTGCTCTATCTGGTGATTCAGAGAAATAGTTCAAAACTATGGCTGGGTTGAGGGTGAGTGGTGACTTTTTTAGGGAAGCATGGTGAAGGACGAGATCTCCCTTCTTAGGGTAGCACGGGGTAGGGACACGGGCTTGTGTCCAGACCGTGTAACTCACTGTTTTGGAATTAGGGTCACACGGGCCAAAGACATAGGCGTGTGTCTAGGCTGTGTGAGTCATATTATGGGTTTTGAATTACACGAGCGTGTGCGTGGCCGTGTGCTAAACCATGTAACTCATTGTTTTGAGCCACACGACCGTGTGCTAGGCCATGTGAAAAACCGTGTGTGATATTAAAAGGGCCACACGGACATGTGTTAGACCGTGTGGACCATATGGGCCAACCACCCAGGTCGTGTGAATCCACACAGGCGTGTAGGCTAAAAATCAGAATTTTTCGTAGGGTTGTAATCACTGTTCGAATCGAACGTGGGCCTACCGTAAGGTTTGTATGATCTGAATTTAGACAATGAGACTGTTATTTGATGATATGTTACTGAGTAATTTGTTTTATATATATATATATAGTTAACATGAAATCTAATAAGTAACTATGATAACCTTACATGAGAATGATCTGAATTGTTATTTTTGTATACGCATATCTGATATTTGTTAAATCTACATCTGCATTGGGTTGGGATTGTGAAAAGGAAGAAGTGTGGGCCGTTTAATAATTTGCCGAACTCAGTGGCTAAGCCATAAACTTATATCTGACTTTGGCGAGTTTTCGCACTTTGATTTGGCAGCTTGACTGCAATCTTTCTGAAACGTGATACATAGTCACTATGCGGTGTGTAAGGATGGATGAGTACTTGATACCGTATATGGTGTGTAGGGATGGACTAAGATGGTGTGTAGCAGTTGGGGGCAAGAATCTACATCTATATTTAGATTATTCTGTGATTGTGTCTGATATCTTCTGTTTCTATATCCGATTTTGAGAATTGACTGACTAAAGACGAACTGAAATCACATTTGTTATATTACTATTTAATTGAGAATGTAGTTGTAAAGTCTTTTATTCTATTTGTTTGGATTACAAGTAACCTATAAACTTAGGCGAGTCGACATGGTAGGAGCTTGGTCATCCCTCTTTAGTTATTATATTGTTTTTTAAACTTATGCTATTGTGTGTTTATTTTGGATTACATTTTGAAAGTTTGGATTTCCATGTTTGATTTAACTATTTACATGATTTCCTATTGTTGAATTTCAAGTAGTTAAAGGTTGGTTTGTTCTGAAATAATTAATGTAGCCTCCAAACTTGGTCTTAACTTCTAGACCGGGTATGTAGTGTTGCATGTATTTTTTATTTCATAGTGTTTCAAGCTTCTTCTTCTTCTTCCTTTTTTTTTTACTTTTAATTAATGTTTTTAATGCATCAGCTCATCTGGTTAAATGATTAAATAATATTGATTTCATCCTTCAGTCCTAGGTTTGATTCTTTTTATAAGCATATTTGTATTTTATATTTCATGTTGTTTCAAACTTTTTTTATTTTTAATTAATAAATATATTGTTTTCAAGTTTTTTAATTTAATTCATCTTTTTAATTAATAACTCTTTTATTTATAAAATCAAACAATTATTGCAAATATAATTATTTTTAGTAAATATAATTTTTATATGTGTAATGTTTATTTTTCAATCCATTTTATGAGTGTCGTAAATTTTAGTATAATATATTTTTGTGTGTGCATTTAAAATATTTCGCATATAAACATAATGATATTTAAAATAATTAATTGAAATATTTCACATATAAAAATATTTGAAATATCATACCCACAATGTAGATGGAAAACAATGATATTTTAAATATTTTACATATAAATAATTATATTTGAAATAATTATTTCATTTTATAATATTAAAAACCACCATACCCACAATATAGGTGGAGAAGATAAATATTTGACATGTAATATTATATATAAAGAAAAATTAGTTGATGTTTATATTATATATAAATGAATTATTAATTTCAAATATTTTTAACATAATGATATATATATTTTTATTATATAATTTCATATTTATTATTTGATTTTATAAATAGAATAGTTATTAATTAAAATGAAATAAAAACACAAATGTGCTTAAAAGAGGAATTAAACTTGAGACACATAGATAAATTATTATTTAATCATCTAACCAATAGAGCTAATGCATTAAAAATATTAATTAAAAATAGAAAAAAAGAAGCCTAAAATAACATGAAATAAAAATAGAAATGCGAGTAAGAGTAAAATTGAACTCAAAAGTTAAAATAAAATCGCTAACAATTAACCATTTGATCAAAGGAATTTATATATATTAAAAAAAAAAGTCAAAAAGCACTATAGGGCGCACTTTAAGTTGAGGTGATTGAAAGTATGTCTTACTTCCTCTCTTCAAAATCGATGTATTTTTTTATTTTTCTATTTTTTAAATTCATTTTGATATATTGAGCAAATTTAGCAAAAACAAAAAAAGGCAACAATAATTTTATTTTGAAGGAAGGAAGTGGTATTGGGTGCGACGCCCCTTTCAAAAGCGGTGGAGATGACTCAGATAGCGATAGTTGTTTTACTGCTTTTACAATTTTCATGTTTAATCTTCGTATCGAAGGCCACTAGTTTTTACACTTCCTTCAAATATCAGTGCTCTCTCTCTCTCTCTCTTTTCGCTCTTATTTTGTTGGCTTTACGTTCCTATTTTCAACATTCTCATTTATTTTCCTTCAAATCTCTCCTTCGCTCACAATTCTATCAAAGCTTCTCTCATTCTTTCGAACTCTGCTATTCTCACAGAAGATAATTAAGAAAAAGAAGGAAGTCAAATATAAATGAAGGTCTGCTTCCTATGTTGGATTCTGTTTTGTTACCTTTATTAGGTTCTGATTCTATATATGCTTTCTAATTTATATCTCTTTTTCCTTGAATCTTTGCTGTTGACGGGTTGTTCTTGAATCAAAGTTTGCTTTTGGGATAGTTTTTTTTTTTTTTTTGTTTGTTTGTTTAAATGAATTTCTATATTCTTTTGGGTTCGTCTTCTTATGTGTTGTTCTAAGCAGTGAAAAAGATGAAAATAAATACACAAAAAAACAAGTAGAGTAATTTTATTCTTGTTCATTTTCAGATTTGTAACTGGTATTTTTTTTTAATTAATTACAGAAGGTTGTTTTGAAGTTGGATTTGCATGATGACAGAGCCAAGCAAAAGGCTTTAAAGACGGTCTCAACTCTTTCAGGTACCCTTCTAACCTTAAAGCTTTATTTCAGGCATTTTTTCTTGTTTTGGTTTTCAAAACTATTTTAGGTTGACATGTTACAATCATCTTTCTAACGTTGTGTCTTTGCAAGAGTTCAACCGTGTGAAAAAGTTTTCAACTTTTTATCCTTTTCTATATTGGACTTGGTTTCCAACTTTGATGATGAAACTTAACTGATTAGTAGACAACCAAAGATTTTAGTGTAAAATATTTACTTGATAGCAGTCCAAATGTTTTTTTTATATTAAACATAGAAAAGGATGGGACTCCTTAACATATTTGTATGGCTTTGATCATTGGCTTGGACTGTTTTATTGTCCCTTGTTCAAGATTTCTCTTCAATAACTTGTAGATACAATTTTCTTAAAGGGTAATTGGTTTTAAATTCTGAGATCTGAGTCTAGTACACTCAACAAGTCCGATTTCGTCATGGATCATGAGTTTAAGTACTCTGAGACGCTAGTAGTCTTGCCAACATCGAGAGACAAAACTGTCTCTCCTAATTGAGGACAAAGACAAGACCGGACTTGTGGAGCGTCGGAACCTCGAGGTGAAAGATTATTAAAATGATTTGAGTTTATGGAAAGCAAGATTTGCCACGTCATAGTATTGTTCTTTTGAGCTGGCCTTGAAAAGGGGATGATCTTTTCTTTCCCACATTTGATTAACTTGCTTCATTATGTAAATTTGATAGGAATTGATTCCATTGCCATGGATATGAAGGCAAAGCAGTTGACAGTGATTGGAACAGTTGATCCGGTAAACGTGGTGAGCAAATTACGCAAGTACTGGCCAACTGACATAGTATCAGTGGGGCCAGCAAAAGAGCCAGAGAAGAAGGAGGAGCCAAAGAAGGAAGAACCCAAGAAAGAGGAGCCAAAGAAAGAAGAACCCAAGAAAGAAGAAGAGCAGAAGAAAGAAGAGCCTAAGAAGGAAGAACCAAAAAAGGAAGAACCCAAGAAAGAGGAAGAGAAGAAGAAGGAAGAGGAGAAAAAGCCACTGCCACTGCCACCCCCAGACCCTGTTTTGGAGCTTGTCAAGGCCTACAAGGCCTACAATCCTCATATGACCACTTACTACTACGTTCAAAGCATGGAAGAGAATCCCAATGCTTGTGTTATTTGTTAACCAAGGCTTTCGGGGAAAATGGCGAGGGAAAGATAACTTTCTCTAATTGGTGATGGATTTAAATCTCATCAATGAGACTAGGAGGTAAACCAAAGAAGACAACTCCTTTGTACATTAATCCTTTTTTTTTTCATGTATAAGTAATGTGTTATGTTTTCCTTGAAAAAAAAAAAAAAGTAACGTGTTGTGTAGAGACTAGAGTGAATAAATGAAATTTTGGAATTTGTTTTGTACCCCATCAATCATATATTGTCCATTAATGCATACAATTTGGAGAATTCCTCAGAGCCACCGCCCAAGAAAAAAGATAAAGCAAAATCAAAATTATACCTTTGAATGGCAGCTGAAAAGCAAAAAGAAGTTAGGCCACTTGTTTGACACATCCATGTCCATGGTGGGTCACAACCAAATTCTCATTTGGAGATTTCTTGACCGTCTTACCTGAAAACTGAAGGGTCCAAATTGCATTGGTCGGTTGATTCAAAATCAAGTCATCATTATTCTTTAGCAGGTTTCTAATTCACTCTACAAGCTTGGGAATCTCTTTATACTTCCATGACTGTATTTGTCATCTACTAACCACCTTTAATTCGATTCAAATTAAATTAATAACCCTTTTGAATAATTAGTAAACTTAGCAGAAAACAGAATCAAACACACAGATTGCTGTTCTTGTGCAATATTCCACATGAAGACCACCCCATGGACTGCCGTACAATTTACGTTATAAAAATGAAACTGCATGTGACCCAAGATATGTCCATCTCTTTTTTTTTCCCATAAATTTATTCTTTCTTTCTGATAAAATATTAGGTTGCTCCTCGTAGGCATGTGCATTTGTTCTGTTGTTTGTTTCTGGTAACGAACTGTTGTTTGATATGAAATTCCTAACATCCAATAGTAAAGTAACTCAAATATTCAAGCAGTGGAGGGTCTGATGACTTGTAACCAAAGCAAAATTACAGTGAATCCAATTAAGTTAATGACTTCGTTTCTAAGTTCTTCACCGATAAAAAAAATGGTTTAGCCGAAACTTACCAATGTCTCTCTCTTCAAACAAATCTAGCCATCTTTGTCTATTTGCCAACAACAGAAATTGTGTCTTAAGTTAAACCTCTCGATAACTTTACCCCATTTTACCCTATAATATTCAATGAACTCGCTATATAACTGAAAGTCCCATCTTTTTTGTCTCAATAGCAAATCCATATAAATAGCTTTTGATTGGAGATAGCATTTGATTCCCAAAAGGATATCTATTTATGAAAGGGCTATCTGTCTCACTGCAAGTAAGGGGAAAAAATGGCTAAAAGTTATTCCATTTAAATATATGTTAATCATACAAAGTAAGCATTTTGAGCTACCCTGAGAAAGTTGAAAAGGGCAGACATTGTTGACAAAGCCACCGTGCAAAGTTGAAGTACCATTCTTACAAGAGGTGAGATTAGAAATACTATGTAGGGTTAATGAAAGTTTCTGTTTTTGGTATTTAATCAACGTTAATGATGGTCTAGAAAAAGATCAAGATGACGAAAGCATTGTAGAGGGAAAATCTTGGACGGCAAACAGAACAGAAGCTTACGCAAGTGTTTGTTGGATTGATTGAGGGAAGAAAGACAAAGCTTTATGGTGTCTTGTAGATGTATAGTCTATAAGAAAGTTAGAAGATGCAACCAAGTAGTGCGGATTAGGGTAATAGTGGGCGCAGCTGGATGTCTCCTCAGCTGGCTGGACAAATGAGACTTCAGTTATACGTTTTTAAGTGGTAGATCAAATTAATTTATTCACAATTTAACTCCAAACAAAATATTTTATCTATATAATAAAAAATTTAAAAATATTGATTTTATTAAATAATAGATAAATAATAAATAATAAATATGTTAAAATTTAAACTTGTGTGATTTTTTAATAGTTAAGAACTAAATTAATCTATTTAATTAATAAAGAATTAATTTAATAAAATTAATTGATTTTTATCTAAGTTGGTGCTCCCAAGCAAAGTACCAAACTTATAAATTACTTTTACATGTAATACAGAAACGGGACTTTCATTTTTCATGTTCCAAGCTCCAATTAAATGTCCCTATTCTTCTTCACAATTAAAATTTAATTTTTCATCTAACTAAATTCGAGGTTATTGAAGATCGATTTTTTTGATAGTGTGCAAGCAGAGCAACGAAGCGTTTATGAGAGTTTGCGGGTAGCAAAATCAGTAGATATCCAAAGGTTTTATAGTCGAGATTGATGCGATGTTAGTGGTCCAATTTTTAACCATGAGTATCATCCATTTGGCACCTTCATTGATCCAAAGGTTAGGTCGTAAAAATTCACCGTATTCTTTGTGGGGGCAATAGGTATGCTAATCATTTGACAAATTTGGCACAAAGGTCGGATGTGGACTTGATTTGGCTTGTTATTTATCTGAAAACTCTTTTACCCATTCTGCAAGTTGATGCTTGTGAGAAAGAAACAGTTAAGAGTTTAATATTTTATGCCATCTTTTTGTAAATAAAGAATTCATGATTGGTTAAATATATTTATATTTATAAAATATTTTTTAATAAATTTAAATACTGAAAACGAACTAGAAGCCAACACTTATTTAAAAGTATTTCAAATACTTAAATTTACTATAGGTGTCATTATGTTATTTACTTACAACTTTCATTTTCCGTAATTTTAAGAGAAAGAATTATATAAAATTGTGATTCCAGATCATTCCTATCTCTTTTCTAGGAGAACGATAAATCAGATTTTCCTCCCTGAAAAAATTCAAATCTAACTAAAAATGTTAAAAATCAGGAAGAAAAAACTAATTTGCCATTATCCTATTAGAAATAAAAAAGAATTACGTGAAATTACAATTTCATACCCTCCTTTTAAATACTTAATAATTTTACCGCTAATAAACATCCCTCCTTCTCTCTAATTTTCATCACTTGCACTGAATATAACAAAAAAAAAAAAAAATAGTAAGAGCGACATTGATATTAAATTATCAACAATACCGTAATATATTCGATAAAAAAATGTCATATTATGTGAAAAGATAATCACAAACATGTATATGCATGCAGCACGGATGCACTTTTCTACTCTCTTATATAATTAATTTGTCTGCATCACCAAACCTAAACTAAGATGTTAAAGCTTCCATTGTCCAATTAATATTTTACTTCACTTAGGAATGTAGACGTATGTTAACAATATACCTCTTTCGGTATGCCGTAGAATATTTTGGCTTCTGGACTACTTGAAAGCTTTTCATTCTCATCATGACAAATCGGGCATATAATATTTCCAACGAATATCAATTCTCGTATTCTTTTTATTCATAATGCACATGTCAAGATCAGATCATGTCCCATGCCATAGTTGATGGGTTTTTGTCTCAACAGCTTTTTCTCCCCCCCCCCCCCAAACGAAAGCAAACTAATTGAAGGGCATTACAAATGTTTATGCCCAATCAAATGATGTCATATTTGATTATTTAGCACTAGTTTGTCCAAGTCCGGAATCCACCTATTCCAATCAAAACCTCTAATTAAGATAAGAATGAAAGATATAAAATTAATAATCCTACACTGATCTCCACCTCACACTCAAAGCTTTACATCCAGCACCACAAACCTCAATTAAAATATACTTTACTTACATTCAAAATTTAGTTCCTTATATTTATTTCAAAGATTTTAAATTTTTTATTTTTTGAATTTAAAAATATAAATTCAATTATTAACATCATTAAAATCCTTTTATTAAATTCAGCTTTATTACAAGGCTATTTTTTTATTACATGATTATTAATTTCAAAATGTATACTAATTAATTTAATAGAAAAATTTTAACGATGTTAATTCAATTACTATGAAAGACTACAATTGTGTAATTACAAATGAGGAAAATATTTCTATTTATAGTTGAGCTCCCCCAAATCCAACGGTACAAATTACGTTACATCAACGATCGAAATTAGAGCCTATCTACCAGATGAGAGTCCTAAGAGATTTAAATTTTATACATCTTTATCCCTTAGGAGTTACAATAATTACTCTACTAGGCCACCAAGACTTCAAGTACATAAGCTTCTCCATATGTTCCACAAGCCGAACTAGTTGAAATGGGTTAAATGAATTCCATTTAATTAGTTGCCCTCCATGAGACGCTCTTTATGCATTCGTCACGGGCTTTAATCCGGAGCCATTACACTAATTCTTATTTCAATGAAAAACCAACTCGCTATGGAAATTTTCTATTAATGTGAAATTATTAAATGTTGTAAATAATATTGAAGTAATCCAATAAATTGTGTTTATTTAGTCAATAAAAAAGGGTGCTTCGTGTTTGTAAGACACATGATGAAGATGTGTATTAGTGAATTTGTATTCATTTAATTCAATCACAAACACAAAAGACCAACCAATCAACTTTTCAAAGATATAGTCAATATCAGAATACCATAAAATAATATTGTAATTAAGAATATAAGACTACTTCATACTGAAATTGAAAGAGTTGTTGAGCCCTGCAGTCTAAAATTCGATTGTCTTTTGCATCGAATAATCAGTTTATATCTCACAGAGGTAGACTATATCTACAAATTTAACTTTGCATAATTGATTTATTCTCTCGTGGCAATTACCAAGTAAAACTTATGTTGCAACACAATGAACTTTCAACAAATTAAATTAGGTTTCATACACAATTTGCTTGAATTTTTTCTCTATACATTATATACTTAAAACAGCTATTCTGCAAGTTCATTTAATATTATTACTTACTGTATTAACATATTTTTATTTAAAATGATTACATGAAAAAATTTATCTTTATTATAATAATCAAATTAGAAGTCTTAGTTTTTTCATATCAAACAAGAAATCCCTCTGGTGGAAGAAAGAAAATTTGAGTTTGCAAGGAGCCTAATCTGAGACCAGGGTTGCAATCCTTATGTTGTATGATCTAGGGGAGCTGAAGGCTATAGCTGTATGGATTTCATCCCCAACAAGGTGGATTGTTCTTGTCGTTAATAAAGCCGCTTACTATGCTTCTCATTGTCTCTTTATCCAACATTGTGCCTATTGAGTTTCATTTTCATTGATGTTCCATTTTTATGCCTTTTTTTCATGGGCTTCTTCCATGTTGCTTTAGGTGTAAGGAAATTGTTGGAGCTTTTGCGATCAATTGCATCTTTGGTCTGGGTAATTTTAAAATTACATAATAATCATTAATGATATTAAATTATTATATTTTTGGCGAGTATGACATGTTTATAGTTAAATTATCATTTTAATATTTTAAACAAAATCTTAACAAAAATTCTAAAAAAATAAATAAAATTCTAAAAAAATAAATAAAAATCTTAAAAATAATTATAAAAATAATTATTAAAAACTCTATTTGGGGAAATTTGCTACAAAAACGATAATTAACACATTTTTGAAATATTAAGAGATCCATAAATAAAAAAATTGGAAAAAAATTCAAAATAACATCTATAGAGTATTAAAAACCCTAAAACTTTCTTTCTTCAAGTCGTTTGCTTCTTATCTTTTTGTTTTTTGCCTAGCGGCAGTGTTAGCCTTTAGACTAGTTAACGTCTGCATTTTTTAATCTGTTTCTGTTTTGATAGTTTCAAATAATAAATGATTTCATGAGTCGGTTTAGACTTATGTAGTCTTAAGTTTTATATGTTTTTTTTTTTTCCGTTGTATAATAGGTTTTCACTTTTATAAGTTTTTGTCTACTCTTGTAGTACACATTTTAGTCTTGCTTATTTCTGTAGTCTTGCTTTTGCAAGTAATTCTAGAGTTGATTTTGTCACCGTCCTCTCTAATTTGGTGGATGTTCGGTTCTTTTGCCGATTTATGCTCGCCGCTTTGGACCATCTAGGGCTGATTTCATTATTATATTAAGTGTTTGTAGTTACTCCTGATATGTTGTGCTTGAGTTGTGACAAAACCAATTATCAACGTGCCATAATGTTCTATTAATTTTGAAGCTGAAGATTTTGTTGTGTTGATGAAAGTTGTCCTTCAACATATACAACGAATAATTGTTATTTTTTCCCCTCAAATTGTATAATCTCATTCATTAAATTAATTAATGAATTTTCCTTTAAAAAAAAAGAAAAAGGTAAAACAAAATTCAACAAAGGGCCCTCCAGCCATAGAATTTACAAAAACAACACAACATGTTGACAGCAAAATTATTTAAAAAAAAAAAGTTTAAAACCACAAAAAGAAGACCCAGGAATTTCCTTCACACCCCAATTCTAAATTCTCTAACTAAAAAAAAAAAAAAATCAAAGAGGTGCAAAATAAAAATAAAACTTTATTATTGATTCTTGTCAGAGCATGCCTGCTCGACCACTAGAATCAAATTAAATATATATTAATCCAAAAATAAATAAATAAATAAATAACAACTTGATAATCAGTAATTTTATTTTTATTAATAAGGAACTCAGTTAAGAGGGAAACAAAAAATCAACAAAATTTGAACAAAAGCACGTGAATTCTAAGTAACAAAAAATTTTACTTACAAAATTGAAATAAAAGAACATTCATATGGGTTGAAGGTAGCCAACACAGATCAATGCAAAGAAAGAGGGTTAACCTACCATCGATATACCCCAAATTCTTGTATTCTTTCTACCTTTAAAATTTAGTCTCCTATTATTCATATTTTAAAATTTAAATTTAATTTTTAATGATTAATAATTAGACTTAAAATTTTAAATTGAAAAGATTAAAATTTTAAAATTAACAGTAATATGAAAAATTACATATTTTAACATGCAAATATACGGTGCAACAAAAGATTTATTAAAATAAAACAAAGTAGGCAAAATCTCTTCTTCTTTTTTTTAACAGAAAAACCACCCACGATGATTGAAGACGAAAGAGCCAAACAGAGTAAAAGGGGAAGAGTAGCAGCTGCCAGCCGGTCCTACGAATATTCGAGAAGAAGAGTCCAAATGTTTTTGTAGCAAATTTCCCAGAACAGAAATCTTTAATAAATTTTTATAAAATTTCCTTTCAATGTTAATTGTTTTCAAGATCTTTTAAATTATTTTTAGAATTATAGGTAATAAAAATTTTAAAAGTATTAACTATTATTCGGAGCCAACTTAATTATTAATCCTTTGAATTAATGTGTCACATCATTTCTTTGATATTAGTTAATAGAAGAGTGGTCAAAATATAGCAATTCAATAAACTTAATGACTATTATATGATTTTTGAAAGTCTTGTGAATAAATCATAATTTTAAATAAAATTTAGGGATTTTTAATTTACTTTTTTTCTCCAAAAGGAAAAAGAAAATGTCCTTTGAATTTCGTTGGGTTGGGCTTTGTTTTTTTACGAGATTCAGCCTTCACTTTTCAGAGTTTTAAAGCCCACTTATGTTTCCGATGCTTAACTAAGACTCGAAATTACAAAAAGTTTTTGGGACCGTACCAAACCCAATCCTTTATCTAAGCTTTAGGAAGTGATTAAAGCATTAGAAAGTTCACGTTTTTATTACTCAATTTAAAAAAATTATAAAATTATCATTAAATTATTTAAAAGTTTTCATTTAAGTCACTTAGCTGTTAAAATCGTTGTTATATGACACCCTTTGTTTGTATTGCTTGCGCCAATCGAAAGCTCACATTCCCTTTTTCTTCTACAGTTCAATTCTTTTTTCATGAATCAGCTTTGAACGTCATGAATCCCTGAACTAAAATTCAAATAGTTTTTTTCTTCGATCTCCAACACTGACTGTCAGATCAACTTAGATCTAAGATATATTATTCTACTTGTAGATAGGTACTGATCTACTGTATTGATCGTTGAATCGTTGCTTGGAGCTTGTTAGTCAGACTTTTTTTTAAAGGGAAACTTAACAATCATGTGAGTTAAATAAAAACTTTAAAGTAGTTCAGTGACTTAAATGAAAACTTTCAAATAGTTTAGCGACCATTTGTAACTTTTTGAAGTTAAGTGACCAAAACTTAAACTTATTAATAGTTTAGTGACATTGAATGTAGTTTACCCATTTTTTTCTATGAAATAAAAAAATTTTGTATCCAATTTCTCCTTTTCCAAATCTAAAAGAGAATTGGGTTAAGATATTATTTGGTACTTGAGTTTGACTTTAATGTTTAATTTGGTACCTTTAATTTTTTTGTCCTAATTTGGTACTTGAATTTGGCTTCAGTGTTTACTTTTGTACATGAATTTGGCTTAACTGTTCAATTTGGTACCTAAGCTTTGTTTTTTTTCAAATTAAGTACTTATGTTTTTTTTACTAGAGCACATGCATCAAACATTCATTGGGTCACATGATGCCATTTGGTCGGGTTACCAAATTGAATATTGAAGTAAAAGTCAAGTACCAAATTGAGTATTGAAACCCAACATAGGTACCAAATGGTATATTAATTTGAGAGAAAAATAAGCAAGTAAGAAAGAAAAAGGGAAATGATTGGAAGAGTTTGCAACAGTAGGTTTTGGTTTAGACTGTGGAGGTGAGAGTCAGAACAAAACAAATTTTAGATAGATATGATAAAATTTGAATTGTTTGATGAATTTCATTTCGAATGAAATAATTTTTAATTTTTTTTTCTTGAAAAGTGGATGGGTCGAGGTGGAGTGGATTCAATGGGTATGGAGTGATATGGTATATTATCCTTTTATATAACTATTAAAACAATACAAATATAAAAGAAAATGTATTCTAGGAAGAAATAATATTTGATAAAGTGCCAATAGAGTTTTTAGACTCTACAAGTAAGGTCAAGGGGTTAAAATATTAAAAAATAAATAATTTTTTTAAAAAAGGGATACATGACAAATTTTTAATATTGTTTGTGGAATAAAAATACACTGCTAGTGTACCAAATACTAACTCTTCTAAGAAAAGTCTTCATGTTTTATGTTTAAATATTTTTTGAAAAACTATGTTTAAATATTTACGTTAAAAATATTAGAAATAAAAAACAAAAATTATATTAAACTAAGACGAGATATACATAAATGCCTCCAACATTCATAAAAATTATAATAATTTTTAAAATTATAAACCCATCATAATAGAATGAAGAAATAATAAATTAAAATGTGTGAAGCGTGAAATGTTACAGATTTAACAACATTCATCTCCCATCCCTTTCTTGCCAATCCTATTTCTACAAATATGCTTCGAAAATGTGACCATCAATTAATCTACATCAACATGGCTTGAGGCAATACTAAGTTATAAGTCTTATTTTCATGATTTAAGTTTTCTATCAATAATATCTACAATATGTAATCATAATCTATAATCTATACCAATAAGTAAAAGTTGTAGAATTTTTCATAATACCTTATAGTTTAATTATTTTTAATTTTTAGCGTCATAAATTATAGTTTTTGACATAATAATTCAAACATGATTATTTTTTTTAAAAAAAAAATTGAATCATTACACCGTCATTTTTAAAAAAATGATTTTTTCACTCCAATTTTTTTCTGATTTTACCAAGGAATGTATTCTAATAATAAAAGAAGGGATAAATTTTAAAATTATACATGAACTTTGATCTAATATGTAATTTGATATATGAACTTTGATTTGATACAATCACACATATGAAACTTTTATTGTAGCTCAAAAATATATATAAAATTTTGATTTTGAACCAATTGTATACATTTAAATAGTTAAATAAATCAATTTATTTTTATAATATAATAAATATAATTATTTGTGTACATTATATGTAAACTTAAAACGGTATTATATTGATAATTGTGTTAGTACTTTAATAAGTTGACGTATAATACTCAAATACATCAATTGTATTTCCATCTATTCAATCATGTCAAATTTATATCTCAAATCGTCGTTATATTCACATTTCAATAATACTTATACTTAGTATAGCATTTCACATTTTAATCACATTAGTTATCAATTATATTACACATTATTTTCTTATTTCGCCCCCATTAATTGACTTGGATTTGAGGATGAATACACAAATCAATCCACCAACACACCAATGTACTCACCATAGTGCTACTCGAGCATAAATGCACCCATCCCACCAACCATATCAATATAACACACATAAAGTGTTAAATCAAATATAACACGCATAAAGCATTGAATATAACATCCACAAGACCCTAAATATAGCACACGTAAAGTGTTGAAACTCCCACCTATCAAACAAAACCTATCGCAACTCTATCCGACATTGTTAATAGTGCATTGTTCTTTATTAGTCATTATTAAATCATATTATAATATAAACAACATTACGATTAGGGGTTAGTATTTGATTGAGTCGAGTCAAAAATTTTCGAGTTAGTCTAGTTGACAAATCCTATTTTAGCAACCGAGCTCAATTTGAATTTTGTTTTCAAATCGAATCAAATCGAGTCAAAAACTTTCTAGTCAAATCGAGTCGAGTTAATGAATCCTATTATTTATACTTAATGTTGCGTTTAGATGGATCGATTATTTAACTAATAGACGAAGTACAAGATTATTTAACTGCATGAACAATATAATGATTACCTTTTAACTTAATGGGTAAACATTTATCAAAACGACGTAATTTTACCTTTTAACTTAATTATTTTGAATTTTAACTTTTAAAAAAGTAAACATTTATCAAAACGACGTAGTTTTGTCTTTTCTTATTTGAATTTTCAGATAACTCGAATTGTGTAATTCATATTCGAGTTAAACCGAAAAACTTAATTTTTTATTCGAGTTGATCCGAAAACTTGATTAACTCAAATAATTCGAACTATTTAATTCAAAATTTAAATTTTTTATCGAGTTTTTCGAATCGAATCGGATTTTGCTCACCCCTAATTACAATATTATCATCAATACATATATACACGTATTCATATATAAAATCATTTCTAATATAAAAGACATCACCATGTAATCTCGTATCTATATTTCAAACATATCTCAAATAATATTCATCACCAATATCCTTTGTCTATTTTTATCTACCTATTCAATAACATGACATTTCTCTTGATTCAAATGAACCAACACGATCAAGCATTATCAATGAATCATCAAACACATTTTAGTTAACATAATATGACATTATCATAAAACGATGGCACATTCACAGTTTTACATACATCTCAACATATATCATCAAAATTGAATAATTCAATTCATACATACCTCGATTTATATTTGAAATCATTATTAATCAATTATAAGTAATTGCCTATTAAAGTATAAATTGAAATCAAATTATGGGAACACAAATTGAAATATCACCAACTATCAACGTGTAAGGGATAAACTCAATTGAACAACGAACAGAGTGAAGAAAATAAGAATCGAAAAAATCAAACACAAATTTTACGTGGAAAACCTTCACAAAATAGAATAAAAACCATGGGAAAAAAGAGATTTCACTATAATAAAGGAGAGTACAAAAGATGGAGAGAATTAAAAGAAAAATCGAAGCCCTACAAGAAAAAGACTCTTCGAAACAAAGAACAAAATTCTCTCAATCTAATTATTTTTGTTGTGTAAAACCTAGAGTAACTATGGCCTATTTATAGGCTGAAATTCGTAGCATATATGACTACAATAACTCTAGGTTAATCAAATTTTAAATGGGAAACTAAAAATAGAGTTTAATTGGGAGAAGAAAAGCCAAAATAAATTTTGGTCAAAATAAGAGGCATTTTCTCAAAATCTCCACCTTGACTCATATTTGGACCAACTCCCTTGCTGAGCCCTATTACGAGCTTAACTGATTCTTCGTCAGATACTTACCAAGTCCAAGCAATGCTCGAACTTTGAGGCTCTTTGTCAACATGTCAGCCGGATTATGTTTTGTGCCAATTTTAAGAATCTGAACATCCCCTTAAATGATCACATTTCCAATAAAATGATAATGAATGTCTATGCGCTTCGTTCTCTCGTGATGCATTTGATCTTTGGTGAGATGTATGGTAATTTGACTATAACAATATACGACAGTTGCCCTTTTTTCACTTACCAGTTCACTAAATAGTCCCTTAACCAAATTAATTCTTTTACTACTTCTATAATTGCCATGTATTCTGCTTCAGTAGTCGACAAAGCCACTTTAGCTTGAAGTGTCGCTTTCCAAATAATGGCACAATTCCCAAAAGTAAATAGGTATCCTGTGAGAGACCTTCTTCAATCTAAGTCTCATGCATAATTAGAATCAACATATCCGACTAAACCCTTATAAGTTCTTCCAAACTCTAAGCATATGTTAAAAGTACCTCGTAAATATTTGAAAATCCATGTAACTGCATTCTAGTGTTGTAACACCCCTAACCCGTATCCGTCGCCGGACGAAGGTTAAGAGGCATTACCGGACATATCAGAACATATCACATATATTTCACTAACATCTAACATTCATAAACATTCCACAAAGAAATATACACATAGAGTCCCTTTTGAAGGTCTACGAGACCTTAAACATGTATTAGAAAGGGTCGGGACTAAACCGAACACATACAAAATTTTTCAAAAATTTAACATTTTTCAAAGTTATAGAGGTCACACACCCTTGTGGGTAGGCCGTGTGTCTAAACCGTGGCAAAATAAGGTATACATACTGACTTATCCACATGGCCACAAGACACGCCCGTGTGAAATTTAGGGAGGTTACTGACTTGCTCACACGGCCAGTCACATGCCCGTGTGTCCAGCCCGTATGGCTTCCTGGCTTCCTTCGAATTGCAGCCTTGTGAGACACAGTCGAGACACACGCCCGTGTGCTCAACCATGTGGGCAAATATAGGCCAATTACAAGGCCAATTTGCCACCCAAAAGTGAGTCTAACCTACAAGCATCAATCAAGCCTCAATTCAAGTCCCAAAAGCAATCAAAAACATACCAAATCAATCACAATTTGACCTTTAATAACTTCATTCATTTTTATATACTAATCCAACTCAAACATACCAATTCAAAGTATCAAATTCACATCAAAAACATATGAATCATACATCAATTTAATCCATTTCAATTCATAACATTTCTCATCATATCAATTTCCCATATCAACCATGAAACTTACCAAAATTGACCATTTATTTTGGCCACTCATGAGCACATCAAACCATACCAAATTTTTCATCACATGTTATGCACTAAAATCATTCCATAATCACATTCATTAACAAACCATATCACATGGCTATATTTACACATTTCAAAACATACTCAAAGTTCTCTAGCCTATACATGACATACTTCAATATATATGTTTTCCAAAAGGTACCAAAATATAGTTCGATAGTGCGGTGATGATCCTCGACAATCCCCGAGTTTCCCGTAACTTTGATAATCTATAAAATAATGAAAAAACACACACACAAAGTAAGCTTTCATAGCTTAGTAAGTTATAAGCAAATAATGATCAAATAAACATTAACATTAAATCAACTTAGCTAAATCAAACAAACCTTAACTAAATATACATTCATTATACTTGCAAATTCAACCATTATCACATATACAATAGTATTATAACATCAATGGCCAAACGCACATATACTCATAAGCACATATAAATTTCTCTTTTACCATGTCTAATTCATATATTCATCTCAAACATATAATTACCTTACTTTCATATTCATATAACATAGCACGTACCTGAACCTTTTAATTCGTTTTCACATTCGATCTTATCTCGATAATGGCCGTTGAACCATTCGGAATCAATAAGGATACTCGGATAGTCGAAAATCTCGTACAATGCCAACGTCCCAGACATGGTCTTACATGTAATCAAATACGATGCCAATGTCCCAGACATGGTCTTACACGTAAACATAAATCGATGCCAACGTCCCAGACGTAGTCTTACACGTAATTACATATCGATCCTATGTCATGACATATGTATCCTAACTATTCCTAAGGTTCGTATGGGGCTTTCGGACGTTGTAACTCGATCGTTTCAAGCTCGTAAATATTGCTCCCATGCTTAATTCATTTCGGCATATTCATATACACAAGTAATAATTCAACTCGGCACTATTAAAATAAATACAATAGAATTTAATGACATTTATTTACTTATGAACTTACCTCGTACGAAAACGAACAGATCGAAGCGACTATTCGACAACTTTCGACTTCCCCCGATCTAATTCTGATTTCTTTCGTTCTTGATCTCAATCAAAGCTTTCAATGGCCGAATGTTAAGAAAGCTTAAAACCCTTTTTCTTTCTCTTATTCTCGGTTAGAATGGATGAACAAATGCATGAATTTTATGTTTTATTTATTTAATCATATGTTAATACAAAAATTATCATTTTAACCATAATAAAATAATATATAAACCTTATAATTAATGTCCACTACCGTCCATCACATTATAAATGGTTAAAATTTCATTTTAAGGACCCCACAATATAAAAACAATAGCAATTCAGCACTTACACATTAACAGCCAACTTTTGCATTTAATGCGATTAAGTCTTTTTTGCAAATTAAGCACACAAACAATCAAATTAAAACACAGAAATTTCACACATGTCAATTCACATACAATAGACACAGAAAATAATATTAAAATATTTTTTAACTCGGATTTGTGGTCCCGAAAACCACTATTTTGACTAGGGTCTAAACCGGATTGTTACAATTCTCCCCCCTTAGGGATTTTCGTCCCCGAAAATCTTACCGGCGAATAGGTTTGAGTAAAGTTCTCTCATAGCATCTTCAGGTTCCCAAGTAGCTTCTTCAATCCCGTGTCGATGCCATAAGACTTTTACTAAAAAAATTTTCTTATTTCTCAATTCTTTCATCTCGCGATCTAAAATTCAGATCGGTTCTTCTTCGTATGTCATATCGGATCGAATCTCAATCTCAGACGGAGGAATTACATGCGATGGGTCGGATCGATATCGTCGAAGCATCAAAACAAGAAATACATTATGGATCTTTTTTAACTCAGGTGGCAACAACAGTCTGTAAGCAACCGGCCCGATACGCTCAACAATCTCATACGGTCCAATGAATCTCGGACTCAATTTGCCCTTTTTGCCAAATCGGAGTATTTTCTTCCACGGAGACACATTCAAAAAATACTTTATCCCCGATCTTAAATTCAATATCTTTTCGTTTCAAATCTGCATATGATTTTTGATAATCTGACCCTGCTTTCAAACTATCGCGCATCACTTTCACTTTCTGTTCAGTCTCTTTGATCAAATCAACTCCGTGTATCTTATTCTCACTGAGTTCAGTCCAATACAAAGGTGCTCAACATTTGCGATCGTATAAAGCCTCGTAAGGTGCCATTTTGATACTCCATTGAAAGCTATTATTATACGCAAATTTAATCAGTGGTAAATATCGTTCCCACGTACCTTCAAACTCAAGAGTGCAACATCTCAACATATCTTCGAGTATCTGAATAATTCGTTCAGACTGACCATTTGTCTGCGGATGAAAAGCAGTGCTAAAGAGTAGTTTCGTACCTAGTGCATCTTGCAATTTCTTCCAAAACTGCGATGTGAACCTCGGATCTCTATCTAAAACAATAGAGATAGGTACTCCATGCAATCTCACAATCTGAGAAATGTACAAATTAGCAAGTTTATCAAGCGCGTAATTTGTGCGAACCGGAACAAAATGAGCCGATTTAGTCAATCTATCTACAATAACCCAGATTGCATCTTTCTTGCTTGATGTCAAAGGTAAACTTGATACAAAATCCATCGTGACTCTATCCCATTTCCATTCAGGTATTATAATCGGCTGTAACAACCGGATAGCACCTGATGTTCAGCTTTAACTTGCTGTCAGATGAAACATTTCGAAACAAAATCTGAGATATCTCTTTTCATTCCAGGCCACCAATAAAGTTGTTTCAAATCATTGTACATCTTTGTAATTCCCGGATGAACAGATAAGCGACTGCTATGAGCTTCTTTCAAAATCAATTGAATTAACTCAGGGTTTCTCGGAACACAAATTCGATCTCAAAATCTCAGACAATCATCAACATTAACTCGAAATTCAGAATTAGAGTTCAAATCACACTGAGCTCATTTTGTTAACATTTCATTATCAACTTTTTGAGCATCACAAATCTGTTGTAAGAATAACAGTCTCACTTTCAATTCGATCAAAATCGAACCATCATCAGATAAAACTAAATGGGTGTTCATCGTACGTAAGGCAAACAATGATTTTCGACTCAAAGTATCAGCAACAATATTTGCTTTTCTCGGATGATAATCAATCATAACCTCGTAGTCTTTTAATAGTTCTAACCATCTTCTCTATCGTAGATTCAAATCTTTCTGAGTCATCAAATATTTCAGACTTTTATGATCTGAAAACACATGACATTTCTCATCGAAAAGATAGTGACGCCAAATTTTCAAAGCGAACACAATCGCAGCCAGCTCAAGGTCGTGAGTCAGATAATTCTTTTCATGCGACTTTAGTTGTCTCGAGGCATAGGCTATAACCTTGCCTTCCTGCATCAAAACACATCCCAGGCCATTTAACGAAGCATCATTAAAAATCATGAACTCTTTTCCCGATTCTGGCTGTACTAGCACTAGAGCTTCAGTCAATAGAGCTTTCAACTGATCAAAGCTTTTCTAACACTTTTCAGACCATTCGAATTTTACATCTGATAAACCATAAATGTAACATATTTTAATTCCATGCTTGGCATATTTTTGGATGATTTATGATGAGAATTAGTGAATTTGATGCTCCTAATCCCTTAAATTCATGTTTATATACTTAAGAGAGCATTTGGGAGCAAAAGGAGCGAAAAATGGCCAAAATCGGAGTTTTCAGGATCCACACGGGTTGGGCACATGCCCATGTACCAGCCAGTGTCGATTTCGCACCCTGCTTCCTTGTTACGCGGAAAAACCTAATTTTTAGGGTTTCTCAACAGTTTAAAGTCTATAAATACACACTAGAAGAGGACCTAAAGGGAGACACAGAGGAGAACGAAGAAATTACTCGAAGGAAGCCGTCGGAATCAATTCAGAAGCAGGATCTCATTCAAGATTGAAGACCTCCATTAATTTTCCTAAGAAGTTTTTGGGTTCTTTATATCTTGTTGTTTTCTTTATTCTAAGATGTTTTCCTATTACGTTATGAACTAAACTCCCTAAATACCTAGGGAGGATGAAACCTATGATGAATTTTATTTATTAATTATCTGGATTACATGATAAATACTTGTTCTTGTTCTTAATTATGTGTTCTTAACCATTGCTTTAATATTTTCAGGATATTAATTCAAGTTTAATGTGCTTATCCAGTGGAGCAAAAGTCCCTGTTTAAGAGAAGATCTAGCATAATTAAGCGGAGTTAATTGCAACCCTAGAAACAGGACGACATAAATCTGTCGAATTAGAGTCAAATCTAATAAGGGGATCCATAGATCGAGTTAATGCGACTATAGGGGTTTTAATTATAAAGATATTTTAATTAATCAACCTAGAGTCAGTTGTTTTTAGTCTCGAAAGAGATATTAACATAATTTAGGGATTTTTACGGTTCAAGGCAAATGAATAAATCGTTTAATTCAGAGTCTGAATAATAAGTGAAGTCTAGGTGGATTCTTCCTTGGGTATTATCTTAATTCATTAGTTTATTCGATTACTTTCTTCACTCTCTGTCGCTTCATAGTTAATTAGTTAGTTTTAAATTAAAAACAAATTCCCCTAATTATTAGCCTAAATAATAGAAAAACGGTTATTACTTGTACTTTTAGTCCTTGTGGATACGATATTCCGGACCCACCACAGCTATACTACTGTTCGATAGGTGCAGTTGCCTTTGTCGAATTTTTAGTTAGTTTTGAGACCATCAACATATTTCTAAAGTAATCTTGTCAGTGGAGTTGTAATCATCGAAAACCCTTTTACAAACCGTCTGTAATAACCAACAAGTCCCAGAAAACTGCGAACTTCAGACACATTTTTCGGAGGCTTTTAGTCTAAAATAGCTGAAATTTTGTTCAGATCAACTCGGATACCGGATGCTGATACAATATGGCCCAGAAAACTGACTTCATGTAACTAGAACTCACATTTACTAAACTTTGCATACAATTACTTTTCACGCAGAGTTTGTAGCACAATTCTCAAATCTTCAGCATGCTCGGATTCATCACGGGAATAGATCAATATGTCATCTATGAACACAACCACAAATCGATCCAAATACTGTCTGAAGATCTGATTCATTAAATCCATAAAAAAAGCAGGTGCATTAGTAAGTCCGAAAGGCATAACCAAAAACCCATAGTGTTCGAACCTCGTTCGGAAAGCAGTTTTCTGCACATCGGAGTCTTTAACTTGCATCTAATAGTAACCCGATCTCAGATCTATCTTAGAAAACACAGTAATCCCTTTCAACTAATCGAACAAGTCGTCAATCCATGGCAAAGGATATTTATTCTTTATAGTCACCTTATTGAGCTGTCAGTAATCGGTACACATTCTCATAGTTCCATATTTCTTTTTCACAAACAAAACTGATGCACCCCAGGGAGAAAAACTCGATCGTGCGAAACCTCTATCAGTCAATTCTTGCAACTGAGCTTTCAATTCTTTTAATTCAGGCGGTGTCATTCTGTACGGAGCTATCGAAATCGGAGTCGTCCCTGGCACTAACTTAATACCAAACTCTACCTCTCGAATCGATGGTAAACCTAGTAATTCTTCGGGAAACACATCCTGGTACTCATACACAACTGATACTGATTCAATCTTCTTTTCGGTCATGTTAGAGTCTATCACATAAGCAAATCACAACCCTTTCTCACATATTTCTAAGCTAACATCAAAGATATTATTGCCGGTAAACCATTCAGATCATTAGACTCAATTCGAAAAATCTCATCATATTGACATTGCAAATCAATAGTCTTCCGTTTGCAGTTCACAATAGCATCATGTAATGTTAACCAATCCATACCCAAAATTATATCAAACTCATCAAATGGCAACAACATCAAATCAGCAGGAAAACATGAATATCGAATCATCAACGGACAATTCTTGCGCACTTTATCAATCAAGACACACCGGCCTAAGGGGTTCGATACTCTAATCACAAACTCAGTAGACTCTACAGGTAAAGTCTTATTGTATACTAAAGTCTCACATACATAAGAATGAGTTGAACTAGGATCAATCAATGCAACAACACTAGTATCATGGAGAGTGAAAGTACTAGTAATCACATCTGGAGACAAAACTTCTTCGCGAGCACGAATAGCATAAGCTCTGACAGGTGCACGAGCCTCCGATCTAACATCTGTGTCTTTAGTTTCTCTCTGACTGCCACTCACATTGCCCGTATTTCTGGGTGGCCTACCACAAGATGTCGTGTTACTCGACCTCATATTCTGCTTCATGTCTTGCTTAATCAACTCAGGGCCTTCACGAATGAAGTGATCCATCGATCTACATTTAAAACAAGGCCGATCATTCAATCTACAGCTGCCGGGATGTTGTTTACCATAGTGTTTGCATTCAAGTTGGTTCGGTCGAATGTTACCAACATCAGCTACTGAGGTAGCTCTCGAGCTCATAGGTGGTATATCTCGAACCCGTCTACAATAACCTGCAGCAGCCTTTGAACGGCTAAAGTTATCGATGTCGATTGGAATGACTTACTCAAGATCTCTTACGTAAATCTCTAGCTTTAAAGTCAGCTTTTCTTTTCTCTTTCCCGAGCTCTTCAGCTTTGCATGCTCATTCAACAAGTACGATGAACTCTTTTATTTCAAGAATCCCAACGAGCAATTTAATGTCTTCATTTAGCCCGTCTTCAAATCTTTTACACATAATTGCCTCTGTTGAAACACATTCTCGGGCATATTTGCTAAGTCTCACGAATTACCTCTCATATTTTGTTATGGTCATACCACCCTGTTTCAACTCGAGGAATTCTTTGCACTTTTGATCGATGAATCTTTGACTGATGTATTTTTTACAGAATTCGGTCTGAAAGAACTCCCAGGTCACCCGTTCTTTTGGAACCACCAAAACCAGTTTATTCCACTAGTGATACGCAAAATCTCGAAGCAATGATACATCACATTTAATTCACTCATCAGGTGTACATGATAACTCATCAAACACACGGATAGTATTATCAAGCCAAAATTCAGCTCGCTCAGCATCATCATCAACAGTAGCTCTAAATTCTTTTGCCCCGTATTTTCTAATTTTATCAACAGAGGGCTTATGTAATCTCATCGAATCAAGTACTTGAGATTTTACAGGTGATACGATCGTGGCTCGGGCACCCACTAAGGCTACCGAAGATCCGTTGGAGCTACCAAAAGGGCCTATTACTCGTGCTCGTGCTAAAAGGTTTAAGAAGGAAGTGACGGCTCTCATAAGCAATATAATGTCTAGGCATTTTGGGAACGATGAATTGAGCAAGCCACGCATTTACAATTTATTTGAAGCTGAATATACTAGCTAGTTTGGCTGATAGTTTATTTAACACCTTATTATGCATATTTAATTTGTCTTCAGTCATTTATTGTTGCTGCATATTTATTTCATGATAAATAAATTGTTTAGTTAATATGTCCTTTGTCATAGCTGAATATCAATATGTCTTGTTAACAGTTGTTTTTGCCTAGTTATTAAATAAAGTGTTTAAATTGTGTTTTAACTATGTTCAGCTGAATTAATGTTGATTCATGTATTTTTTTTATAGGTTCCGATTGTGGAGTATTTTTTTAAAGGAGAATATATGGGTGTCTATTCAACCATGGGGTTAGAATAATGGCCACTTTCCATGCCATTCAAATTGGTAGAAGCACAAATGATAATAAATCATAATGGCCACCATATTTCCAATATTTGTTTCCCACGTGAAGAATTCAATGCCATTCAAATTGGTGGAAAAACAAATGGCAATAAAATAATGGACACCATATTATGTCTTTAATATTTATTTCCAACATGATCAAATCCATGGAATTAAAAATGTTGGGCGGAAAAAAAAATGGGGATTAAATAATTCCCACCTATATTATTATATTTTTTACAATATTTTCTAGTCATTTCTTCAATGTAGGGTTATGTAATTTAGTCAAAGCAATAGTCCCTCTTATGCTTATAAATAGCTTGAGAATTTTCAATGTAAAAGACACCTTTGAAATTTGAATGAATTTACCCATAAATTTGTTGAGAAATTTTTCTCTCAAATTTCGTCCAAAGATTCGTTGACTAATCTACCTAGGTAGTGGCGTCAATAGTTTCTTTGTTTATCCGAACAAATCACGTTTTCGTGTGGCGTTCGAAATTTTATACCGAGGTTCCTATCTCTCTAAATAGTGGGTCGAGGTGTCATAATTCCTTTTTGAATTAACTTAAAGTCTTATAAGTCTCGGGTCAACCTTCATCCGAAGTTTGGTTCATTCTTGACCTTAAGTTTTTCGATTATCCATAATCCGACTTATCCATTTATTTCATAACCGAGTACCTTAATTCGATAGCCATCTTTCTATCGAGCCCTTCCTTGTCTACCTCCCTCTTAAAACTGAATTTTCTAAACCTTTTCGAATCCGAATGAAACCTTCTTGTTTAACGATCGGGCAATCTTACGACTCGGATTCAATTCACGAAACTGAGATCGTATCATCTGGTGTCAGAGCTAATTAAACGAGAAGCTCGGACGTTCGAAACAAACCCAAATTAGGTACGTATTTAAAAAAAATTACGAAATAAAAAAATAAAAAAAAATTCAAAGTTTCGATTTAATTTTTTTCTTTTCTTTCTTTCTTTGTAATTCACATATAGTGCATTTGGTGTTGTAAAAAGAAAAAAAAAGATACGAAAATTCAAAAAAAAAATCAAAGTTATAAAAAAAATTTGAGTAAAAAAAAAAAGAGAGAATTCAAAAAAAAAGTGTGAAGTTTGCAAGTTTTTCTTTACTTTCATATTCCTACCCCGATCTTCAATTTTTTTTTCTACCATCAATTGGTATTTTCTCTTTTCACCCAACGCCACCCATCCTTACTCCATTTGTCTTTTCTTTCTTTAGCCTACCCGATACCCAACGCCAAACCTCTGTTAACTAATCTTGAAACCGACCCGTTAACCTAGTAGATCTGGTCACCCGAATCTTATACGAAATCACGAGAGAAGAAATGAGCGAAAAAAGGCACGAGTGTGTGAGCACAATAGAGTGGAGGTAAAAGCCAAAATAGAGTGCAAACACGAGTGTGAGTGACATTTATCTTTTCTTTCTGAGTGATCGAGAGGATTTGTAGTGAGGATTAAATTTAAACCATGTCCCGAAGTCCAGAACGCAACATGGCCGAGAGAACGGATAGACAACATGCTAGAAATATACCTGATCTCAATCATCAAGCCTTGTTACATGAAGTAGAACGATTGTTCGACTGTAAACTTGAGCCAATTCAAGAAAGGCTCGACCAAGTCGAAGAGCGCGCCCGTCGAGGAAGAACTCCTCAAAGCCCACCAAGGCGACGTGGAAGGCAACGAGTACCCGAAGAAGAATGGTCCGAACCAAGTGAAGCCGAAAGTGAACTTGGGTCCAATCATAGTGGACGACGGAGAGGCGAACGAGATCGAGGTCGAGTAGATGATGATTTGAAGAACCTCAAATTGTCCATACCCCCATTTCAAGGCAAAACCGACCCGGAGTTGTACTTAGAATGGAAAAAGAAGATTGAGTTAGTCTTTGAGTGTCACAACTACTCAGAAACCAAGAAGGTAAAGATAGCAGCCATTGAATTTTCTGACTACGCAATGGTCTGGTGGGATCAACTAACCACTAGCCGGAGGAGGAACGGAGAGCGACCTGTTAACACTTGGGTTGAAATGAAAGCATTGATGCGTAAGAGGTTCATTCCGGCATACTATCATCGAGAACTGTACCAGAAGTTACAACATCTCACTCAAGGTAGTCGAAGTGTAGATGATTATTACAAAGAAATGGAGATAGCCATGATTCGAGCCAACATCGAAGAAGACCGTGAAGCAACCGTGGCGAGATTTTTGGCTGGATTAAACAAAGATATTGCTAACGTAGTTGAACTCCAGCACTACATTGAGATCAAAGAGATGGTGCACATAGCCATCAAAGTGGAGAAGCAGCTCAAAAGGAAAGGCCCCGCTCGCGGTGTCTACCCAAACTCCACTCCAACCCAAAAGTGGAATCAAGGAGCCGGCAAGAAGGAGATCCCCTTTCGAGCACGAGAAAACGTTACAAACCCTAGGATTAACAAGCCAAGTGGAGAAACAAGCAAACCTAACAATGAGGCCGAACGTAATTCCACTAGAGACATCAAGTGTTTCAAGTGTCTCGGTAGGGGCCATATAGCCAGTCAATGCCCAAATCGGCGGGTGATGATCATGAAACCCGATGGTGAGATTGAATCGGGTGACGAAGAAGAGATTGAATACGACCCACCCACCGAAGAAGAGAATGAAGAAGAACTTGAATTTGCCGTTGAAGGTGAGTTATTCGTGGTAAAACGTAGTTTGAGTATTCAAAGTACCGAAGATGAACTACAACGAGAAAACATCTTCCATTCAAGATGTCATATTCAAGGCAAAGTATGCAGCATGATCATCGATGGAGGTAGCTATACAAACGTAGTTAGCAGCATGCTTATTGAAAAGTTGGACTTGCCAACGACAAAACACCCTCAGCCTTACAAATTACATTGGCTGAACAACGGAGGCGAATTGAGAGTCACCAAGCAAGCTGTCATCCCTTTTTCCATTGGCAAGTATAGTGACGAAGTTGTTTGCGATGTGGTCACAATGCATGCTTGCCACTTACTTTTGGGAAGACCATGGCAATTCGATCGACGAGCCATTCATGACGGTTATACAAACCGCTATACCTTTCAACATCGTGGCAAAAGTGTGACTCTAGCACCAATGTCTCCCAAACAAGTGTACGAGGACCAAGTACGCTTGAAAAGTTCTATTCAGCAAATGAAAGTGAAAGAGCAAACAAAGAGAGAGGAAAAAGGAGAAATAAAAGCAAGAGGTAAAAACAAAGGGAGTGAGCAAAAAGTGAGTAAAGAACAAGAAAAACGAGGTGAGGAAGGGATTGCAAAATTGAACGTGTATGCAAAAGCACGAGAGATTCAAAAAATGTTGTTGCTTCAGCAACCAATGGTAGTTCTTATGTATAAGGAGAATTTCCTTAATACTAACGAACTAGATGCTTCACTTCCATCTTCGATTGTATCTTTGTTGCAGGATTTTTAAGATGTATTTCCGGACGACATCCCTAGTGGCCTACCGCCTATTCGAGAGATCGAGCACCAGGTTGACTTTGTTCCCGGAGCCACAATACCAAATCGCCCAGCATACCAAAGCAACCCTGAAGAAACCAAAGAGTTGCAACGACAAGTGGCCGAGTTGATGGCCAAGGGCTATATTCAGGAAAGTTTAAGTTCGTGCGCTGTTCCTGTGCTTCTAGTACCGAAGAAAGATGGTACTTAGCGTATGTGTGTGGATTGCCGAGTAGTCAATAAGATCACCATCAAGTATAGGCATCCCATTCCACGCCTAGATGACATGTTAGACGAACTCAGTGGAGCACAACTCTTCTCCAAGATCGACCTCAAGAGCGGGTATCATCAGATCCGGATACGGGAAGGAGATGAGTGGAAAACGACTTTTAAAACCAAGCACGGTTTGTATGAGTGGTTGGTTATGCCATTTGGCTTAACTAATGCACCCAGTACATTTATGCGGTTAATGAATTATGTTTTGCGAGCTTTTATCGAAAAATTTTGTGTTGTTTATTTTGACGACATTCTTATTTATAGCAGATCATTGGAAGATCACATAAACCATTTGCGAGCCGTACTTGAAGTTTTGTGTAAGGAAACATTATACGCTAACTTTGAGAAATGCACTTTCTGTTCTAATCAAGTTGTTTTCTTAGGTTTTGTCGTTAGCGCGAAGGGGCTCGAAGTAGACCAAGAGAAGGTTAAGGCAATCAGTGAATGGCCGAGACCTACTAGCATCAGCCAAGTTCGAAGCTTCCACGGCTTGGCGAGTTTTTATAGGCGTTTCGTTCTAAACTTTAGCACTGTTGCTGCTCCGTTAACTAGTGTTATTAAGAAAAACTCAGCTTTCTTCTGGAATGACGAACAAGAGTGTGCTTTTAATACTATTAAAGATCTATTGACTAACGTTCCTTTACTTGTTTTACCAGATTTCCAGAAAACATTTGAAATCGAGTGTGATGCCTCGGGCCTAGGCATTGGAGCCGTGCTTATACAAGAAGGACACCCAGTAGCGTACTTTAGTGAAAAGTTGAACGGGGCGACACTTAACTACCCCACTTACGACAAGGAAATGTACGCGTTGATTCGAGCCTTGGAAACATGGCAACATTACTTGTGGCCAAAGGAATTCATCATCCATACGGATCACGAAGCAGTGAAGCATTTAAAAGGCCAACACAAACTGAACAAACGGCACGCTAAATGGATGGAGTTCCTCGAATCATTTCCGTACGTCATCATATATAAGAAAGGTAAAGAAAATGTGGTGGCGGACGCATTGTCTAGAAGGTATGCTCTTTACAATTCATTAGAGACAAAATTGATGGGATTTGCGTATTTGAAAGAATTCTATCTTACTGACCCTGATTTTGCTGAAATGTACAAAGCTTGCGAATCTGGTACTTGTGATAAATTTTATCGTAGCAATGATTACCTGTTTCGAGAAGGCAAGCTCTATATTCCTCAAGGATCCATCCGGAACATTTTGGTGAATGAGGCGTATAGTGGAGGCCTCATGGGCCATTTCAGAATAGCAAAGACGATGGCAACATTGCGCGAACACTTCTATTGGCCAAAAATGAAACGAGACATAGAGCGAGTGTGCGAACGGTGTATCACCTGTAAGAAAGCCAAGTCAAAGGTTCAACCCCACGGATTATACACCCCGTTACCTATCCCAGAAGGACCTTGGATCGACATCTCAATGGACTTTGTTCTAGGTCTTCCTAGAACCAAGGATGGCAAAGACTCAATCTTCGTTGTTGTAGATAGGTTTTCAAAAATGGCACACTTCATTGCATGTAACAAAACTGATGATGCTTTACATGTTGCTAACCTATTTTTCAGGGAGGTTGTACGTTTGCATGGAGTACCGAGGACTATTATTTCTGATCGAGACACTAAGTTCCTGAGCCATTTTTGGAGAACGCTTTGGAGAAAGATTGGCACAAAGCTGCTATTTTCAACTACCTGCCATCCTCAGACGGACGGGCAAACAGAAGTAGTGAATCGAATCTTGTCTACGTTGTTGCGTGCTATAGAGTGCCTACCGCACATTGGATTCGCTTATAATCGTTCTACCCATTCAGCTACCTCAACACTCTCCCTTTAAAATTGTTTATGGTTTCAATCCTAAAAACTCGCAACACACTCGACTAAATTTCGAATTAGAAAAAAAACATCTTAATCTAATCATAATAAGTCAATACGTTACCTTTATTTGAAGAAAACAACATGTTGATTTAATTCGAAGTTGAACGTGAGAAGAACAATGACGAATTTGTTGAGGATTTAATGATTTTTTTCTTTAAAATTGGAAGGTGTTGAGGTGTTTGGATAACTAAAAAATCACCAGAGATAAGTTAATTTTGAGAGAAAATATCATATTTGAATTTGGAAAAAAATTTTGAATGAGAAGCTAAATAGAAGGGAAGGGATGTGGGGGTTTTAAAGAAGGAAGAAGATGAGTATATTTTTCTAAATTAAGGGGAAATTTCCTCTTAACAACTTCCAATTTTCCATTGTTTTTCAAATCATTCCTTAGTTTAATTAAAATACATTTTTCTTAATTATTTTCAAACTCGATTTTATTTTTAAAATCCATTTTAACTAAATTAATTCTCAAACACTTAATTTTAATCTCTTAACCTAAAATTATTAATTTTATTTATTTTAATATTTTATTTAATTAATTTCTAATTATTTTAATGATCTAACTTAATTACGATTTCCGGTTCACTAATCCTCGATTTACTATCCCAATTCTACTAGCCCGATTTTTGGGATGTAACATTCCCTAAAATTTTTATAAGGAGAGGGCAAAGAACATAACAACAACATAGCTTGATCTTCGTCACTAATCTTTACTTCGAGATTCTTTAAGTCATTAAGAAAGGAAACAAACTCGTTAATATGAGTTCTAATGGACTTACCTTCGACCATTCTGAACGTGAAGAGACATTGTTTTAATACTAGCATGTTGGCTAGAGATTTTATCATATATATAAGGCTTCTAGTTTCTTCCATAACGCAGACGTTGTTTTCTCCTTCAAAACATCCTGTAACACATTATTCGTGAGACATAAATGAATACTAGATAGAGCCTCTTCATCGATATCTTTCCATTCTGACTATCCATATCTGTGAGCTTCTTCCCTGTAACGACCTTTTTCAGATTGTTCTAAACCAGTATTGTTGTCATCCGAACTTGCCACAAACTGAAATTTGTAACTTCATCGAGCTTCTCAATATTGAACTTTGATGCTACCATCTCTGAATAAATTGACTTTGAAAATCGAACTAGTTTTGATACCAATTTTTAGGGGATAAACCCGATTAAACAACAAACAAAGTGAAAAAAAATAAGAATAAAAAAGATTGGACATGCAAATTTTACGTGGAAAAACTCCTCAAAAGAGGATAAAAAACCACAAGCAAAAGAAGATTTCACTATAATAAAGGAGAATACAAAAGATGGAGAGTACAAAAGATGGAGAGAAATAAAAGAAAACCTGAAGCCCCACAAGAAAAACCCTTTCAAAACAATGAACAAAATTATCTCAATTTAAATATTTTTGTTGTGTAAAACCTAGAGTAACTAATGCCTATTTATTGGCTGAAATTCGTAGCATATGTGACTATAGTAACTCTAGGTTAATCAGAGTTTAAGTGGGAAACTAAAGACTGAGTTTAACTGGGAGAAGAAAAGCCAAAATAAAATTTGGTCAAAATAATAGGCATTCTCCCACACAATGACTTTAGATTTTATTTTGTTTTTCGAGGACCGATGTTGTCTTTAGCTATGTACAGTAAATCTGAATGTGAATAACTTATTAGTTCCACATATCAACCATTGAAATATATCAATTAAACATAAAATACAGTTTATTCAATTTAGTCATTCAATATCCTGAAATCTGAAACATTCGTATCTCACAATCTATCTGACTAAATTTAATCCCAACTTCATAAATATAGTACATGGACCTCCAACTATCAATGAACATTAATATTCTTCAAAGATCTCATATTCTCTATCAAAGTTACCATGGATTCAAACATAGAAACTTAATCAATCTTGTATTAATACATTAATTTAACATTTGGGTCGTCTTAATCTAACATGCATATAACATGATTTAAAAAAGAATTAAAGAACAAAACTTACCAACTCTTAGATTAGGCTCACGGTAATGGAAGTTTAACATGCAAAGTTTCCTTTCTCAATTTCCTCTCCAAACCTTAAGCATTCAACAATATGTTTGATCAAAATCTCATCAATTCTATTATTCAAGGGTTGGACTTTATTTATCTTAGCTAACAACTCAATAATCTAGCAAAAATTACAAAATGAAACTTATCTATGCTTAAATATGGCTCACGGCAATGGAAAAGATAAAAGCATGAAACTTCCCAATTCTTTCTTTCTAATTTCGGTGATAGATGAAGAAAAAAAAGTTAGCGTTTGTTTCATCTCTTCCCATTAACTCATAAGTTAACTAAATTAATAATTTTAACATTAAATGTAATGGTTGTGAACTACCATGATAAGCATTAATGGAGTTTAATGGCTACGATCAAGCCAACCCACTTTCTAAATACCAAGGTTCTCAAAAAGTTTGATTTTTTCTTTAGTTAGCTTTTAAGCAAAGATTGCTTAATAATTCGGAATGCACTAGGCGAGGTTTGGGACACTAAAGCTCTTGCCCCATATGTGGACATGAAACAAAAGTGATTCTACATGTTCTTCGGGATTGTGTGGCTGCAAAGGAAGAGAGGATGCATGTCGTTCCAAGTGATCAACAAAACAGGTTCTTTTCCGACCCTTTTCAAATTTGGTTATCTTCTAATCTTTGTTGTCACATGAAATCGAAGGAGCGTGGAGTCCTCTGGTCGTGTCTCTTCGGCCTAATTACCTGGTAAAATTTGGAAGAATAGAAACATCTTCATCTTTCAAAACATTACTTGGCCAGCCCCTAAAATTGTTAAAGCTTCTCTAAGTTGGGCACAACAATTTGAATCAAGTCAGAGCATTTATAAGCCCAATTTGATAAACTCATGCTACCATACGACACTGAAGGAATATGAGTTCATCTTTTCTCTAATAGAGTTGTGGAGAGAGTGATTAGGAATGCGTCTGCTGGAGGTATGTTACGCGATAAAGATGGTAATTAAATATTGGGATATAATCGCTACTTGGGCAGTTGTACTCCTTATGAGGCAAAACTCTGGGGTATTCTCTATGTGATCCTCATTATATTAAAGAAATGATACAAGTGGACGACAATTCAAACAGACAATTTATAGGTGATTAAGGCCTTGACCAATAAGGGGATGGAAGATTCAGACATCACAGTGCTTAGAAGGGTTCATAGGACTATGTGATCTGAAGGACGTAGCGGATCCGATATGTGCCCAAAGGGAAAAACTTAGTTACGGACCAATTGGCTAAACTCTGTCTAGCATAGAAGTCAAGCTTACAAATTTTCATTGTGCCTCCGCCTCCTAATGAGGTATTGAAGACTATTCAACAAGATACAGCTTGTGATGCTTTTGAACAATTGATTTGATGTAATTTTTGTTTTATTTTTCACCAAAAAAATATCTTAATAATTTACTTCATTGGTTTTTCTCTATTGATTATAACCATTTGTTCACCTTACAACTTAGTGCCTATACTGTATACTTAGTAACTTAATTAATTCAACTACTAATTCTAATGTAATTTTCGTTTCGTCACTCAATTAACAATACTCGATAGCTCGAGTTAAAAAATTTAACCCTGAATCAGATTTTTCGACACCAACAAAAATTGAATAGTTACAAAAGAGATTTAAATGCTTATATTAATTGATAAAATAATAAATATTTATGCATGAGTTTCTTGTAAAGCAAGAAAAAAAACTAAATAAATCTATAATAAACGAAAAAACTGAATTATACATGAATTAATAATCTAAAAAAATTAAAGAACATAAAAGGAAAGGAAGTAAGAAATTAAATATTAATTAAGATAAAAATATATATGAATAATAAAATAAGAAATTCATGCTGCAAAAATGGGTGCATTTCATTGTAGCACACGGGAGTGGAGAAAAAGAAAAAAATTAAATAAACTTTGTTATTTACTGAACAAATCTCAACAATTTCATTCTTAAATTAAAAGTGTACTTTCAGTCTAATGCATACTTGTTATTGGGCATTATTTTGATTTTTCAATTTACAAACACCAAGTATTTTTTTGAACCCGATAAATGATGCCAACTTAAGAGATTTTGTAAATACATCAGCAACTTGATCTTTACTTTTGTAATACTCTAGCTTAATTGTTCTTTCATTGCTAAGGTCTTGTACAAAATAATATTTTACATAAATATACTTGCTTCTTCTATGTAGCATATGATTTTCTGATAACTTGATGATTCAATTATTATCACAAAAAATTATAATGACTCTTTATTACTTAAATTGTAATTCTTCAAAGATTCTGCTAAGTAAAATAACTAGTCAACTACAAGTTATAGCAACAACAAATTCAACCCTTTTACTTGATAATATGATAATGAATTTGACCAGGAAATACTGCATGTGCCAAACATAAAAAAAATAGCTCAAAGTGCTCCTTCTATCATCTTGAACTCTTGCATTTAAAAATTTCAAAGTTGAATTCCTATTGTATAACGGTTTGTTTTTCAGTGGTGTAGAAAATAGTGATTTTAAGATCACAAATCTGATGAGTGAGTTAAAAAATATTATTAATTAATATTTAAGAGTCAAGTATAATATTATTGAAATTTTGATTGAATAAGTTTTATTAATTGGTCGTATAATTAAGTTCAAGTGGTTAATCCCTAAGTCAAGTGGTTTTGAAAAATGAGGTATTGAGACCTCATTTCTATAAACCGAGCCCATAAATATTTAATAGAAATATTTATGGAATGATCATATAGGTGTATTGAAATTTGGTTAAGAAATTTTAATATTTAGATAGTTAATTAATTGAAAAAGACTAAATTGTAAAAACTATAAAAGTTAAATTCTATAAGTTAAAGGTGCTAAATAGTTAAATTAATAATGTCACAAGGGTTTATGTGGCAATAATACCATAGGCAAATGGTATTTACGGTTGGTGCTTAAAATTTGTTAATTTATATGTTACATTTTAATAAATATTAAAAGAAAGGTTAAGTTAAAATAAAATAAACAAAACAAAACATCACTATTTTTTATGCTCATCTTCTTCAAGCCGAAACCCACCATTGGAGAGTATTTGAAGCTCGGCCAAGCTTCCTTCCTTGCATGCATGTATTTTTTTAGGTCTATTTTTCATAATTTTTATATTTTTGTTATCGTATTAGCTTATTCTAGTAAACTTCGGGGGTTAATTTGTGAAACTGTTAAAAGTTTAGAGACTTACCATTAATGATGTAGGTGTGTTTGTGAATTTGATTGATGGATTCTTGAGTTTTATAGTTATCTATAAGTATTTTGTTAAGTGATTTTTAGTAATTTTAATGTTTAGGTATTAAATTGTTTAAATACTAAAATTCAATGAAAATAGTGTGAAATAGTGAGAAGTATGGGTTGTAATGGACCCCCTAGGAAAATTGGCTACCATGGTTTTTCATTAATTATGGTTAATTTGTGAGTTTCGAGTTTAGGACTAAATTGCATAAAATGTAAAATGTTGTGGTAATTTTGTAAATTGATTTTGGAAGGACTCGGTTGTATAAAACTACTTATTTGAGTGTTGGAATTGTATTAATTGAATGAAATTACTATTTAGATCAAGAAACAGGCTAATCGGATGTAAATCAAGGAAAAACTAAAGTATCGAACTAGTCGTCAGATTTGTTTTCGTAACCATTTTAGTTAAGATGAGTTCATAACTTAGTTAAATCAATTAGTTGCTATTTTGGTTATTTAATATCTATTTGTGTATATATGAATTGAGTTAGTTGGCTTAAAGGAAATGATTAAGACCATAATTGAAAGATACTATGACACTATTGTAACGCCCCACAACCCGGCCTAGAAGTTTAGACCGAATCTTGGAGGTTACATTGATCACCGAAGTGATCTAAAACAATTTTACAAAATGAGTTGTTAAAATCTTATTCGATCACAGTTATTAAAATAGAACTAAACCATTTAGCCTTTTTAGGATTCAAAATAGAGAACTCAAGTCACGTTGAAAGCGTTCGGAAATAAAGTACCAAAGTTTATAGAATTCAAAACAAAACTATTTACGAAAATTCCAAATCAGATTGTACCAAAATCTTTATAGAGGTTTACAGTTCAAAACAGATCATAAATTTATAAATCTGAAAAGTCGTTTTATTAGTCCAACTTAAAACAAATCACTCTGAGACCTCCGGCATGCCAAGTCCAGCTACAGAAAATGAGGGTACCTGCAAAGGGATAAACTAAGGGGGTGAGCTACAATAGAGCTCAGTGTGAGTTCGAAAACGATAGATAAATGAACACCAAAATGTTACAATAAAAAAAATTTAAAACTCAGTAGTAACCCGATATACGAATAGTCTTCACAAACAAATCAAACGTATCAGCACTGAAACACCTCATTCTATAAACAGTTAGTATGGCAATCCGACAGACAGACAGAATGTGGAATGAATGCAACAAATAATAGAAACCCACCCAACCAGCCACACACCTCTCCATCCCCCAATCACACCCCAAAAAGAGCTAATTAAGCTTATCCAACCATGCACACCACATAAGACCTTGAGAGACCCATTCGACCCTACACACCAAGTATGTGGACTAAGCTATTCCAATGTTAATATGCAGTAGAGCTAAAATATATGTCGTACTCTGTATTGCGATAAACCGCTGTACAGACATGTTGCAGTTGAAACTGCCAAAATAGATCAGACTCCCTTCTCTTTGCAACCAAACCCAAAAAGATTAATGCAAATACAAAATGCACACCATTTGAAGACAGACTTATAGAAGCAGAGTACAGAATTAGAAATGCACACATTCAAATGCCTAGAATCAAAATCAAATATAACATAACATCAATTAACACTCAACCAAATCGCTTAATTAGAGCTATGATTGCGAATAACGCACAAGTCTAAGTCAAAATGGAGTCCCAACCACCCTTACAAAGACCTAGCCAAGGGTCGGAACACACAGAATCATAATCAGATAAAAAATAGACACAGTACAAAATTTGGCGACATAAGGCCATACAGACGGGGAGTGCCTAGGCCATGTGGGGGTCTACACGCCCATATGAAAGCCACACACGCCCGTGTGGAAGGGACACACGCCTATGTGAGTAGTCCGTGTGACTCATTGTCCAAAAGTGCTAAAAATTAATAGCAGGGGAAACACGACCGTGTGGAGATCTCACACGCTCGTGTGGGGACACATGCTCGTGTGGTCAGGCCGTGTGGTACCAATAATAATAAAAAACCCTAAATTCCCAATTGCACACGGCCGTGTGGACTGCCTGTGTGCGGCACACGTCTGTGTGGTCACGAAACCACACCAAAACAGGCTACAAAACGTGCCTTTGATGTCGAAACAATCCCCAACCCTCAATTACATGGAAACACACCAAAAACACTCAAAATTTCAAGCAAATCCATAACAATGAACACTTCGACTAGTCAAACTCAAAAACACACGAATAGGTCAGATTTCACCAAAATAAATCAGAAATTTGATAACGAAAACGGAGAGTTTTCGAACACACACCATAGACACGATAGAAAACACCAGAATTGTTCGATTCGCTATTCCAAACTGATCCAAAGACCTCAATTAACATACAAATTAACAAAAACTTCAATTCAATAAAAAAATAGAAAACAAAAGAGAAATCATCAAAATCCCCAAAAGCAAAACCTACCTTATTCTCTTTTGATTTACCAAACACCCAAGATCAAAACTCCCTTAACAATCGACAACAACGATAAAACAGAAGAAGCAAAGAATCAAAAGAAACTGAATATTGTCTTTTTCGGAAGAAAGAAATTGAAAAGTAACAGAAAACAAAATGTAAAAGAGAGGAAGAACGTGCAACACTCTTATTCTTTTTTTACTTTTTGAGATTTAATTTTTCTATTCTCAAAATAAAAATAAATTAAAATAACTAAAACTAACAAATATTTTAGCAATTAAAAAAATCTAAATTAAAATTACTTCCATAAACACACATGAAGATTCGAACCCAGAGGTAAATTAACACGCAACAAACCACCAGACTAGCAGGCTCATTCTGACATAAAACATAACAACAAAACCCAATTGTTCGATCTAGCCACTGATCCTACCTACAAATCTCAAAACTTTCAACCCCAAATTCTGGGGCATTACAACTATACCAGAAATAAATAAGACCATAGTTGAAAGACACTATGGCACCATACCAGAAACGAGTAAGACCATAGCTGAAAGACATTATGACATCACGATTTTATTGAGTAAGACCATAACTGAAAGACGTCATGGTATCATGATTCTAATGAATAAAACCATAGCTAAAAGACATTATGGCATCACGAATCAAACGAACAAGACCATAGTTGAAATTCACTATGGCAACACGACAAAAAATGAATAAGACCATGGTTGAAAGACACTATGGCATCAAGTCGAAAATAAAAAAGACCATGGTTGAAAAACACCATAGCATCCTTCAACCATTTGCTATTCAGCTAACATGCTTCGGGTGAGATATGTATCATAAGTATGAATATGAGATGAATGTTTTGACTAGTATAGTTTGATAATGAATATTAATGCCTTCGTATGATTATATGTTTCATATATCTATAAATATGTTAACTAGTTATGTTTGTGGTGTGTTTTAGGGAATTAAATGGTTATATGAGTATTTTTTGAGTATCCGATGTTATTTCATTTGGTTCAACGGGTAACAAAGACTTAAAAGAGTGAGTAATTATATGAAATGTCATGTGGTTATGAAAGTTGAAATGGAAGATATTGGTATAATGCTTTGACTTGGATGAGTTATGCAAATTGGTAATGTGATGAATGAAAGATGTATTTGCTATGTTACTATTAATTGTTTTATGAAATGATAAGATTATATGTTACCTTGTTGAGCTCACTAACTTGTGGGATTTATGATGTGTATAGGATTTAATAAATTCATGAACTTGATAATGGTATTATTCATCAAACATATATGAATTAAGTCTATTAGGTAAGTTTACGTTTAAGCTATATACGTGCTTACTAAGCACTAGTTGCTTGCGTTAGTTGTTTTCTTTGTTTTGTAGATTATCAGAAAGCTCAATCGGTTGGAATCTCGTCGGAGCACACTTACACTATTCGTCCATCATTTTGGTAGATTTTGGTTATTTTATGAAATGGTTATAAATGACATGTAATAGGGATTTTAATGCTATTTTGTCAATATGGTTGGTTGATGTTTATGTCAAGCTCTCTTGTATATATGTTCTTGATGGTTGATTGGTTTGTAAATGTTTATGTACATGTGTTTGGTCACTTTATTTATGCCTTTTTTAGGTAGATGACATATGGTAAAATAGAATGTGAAGGAAATGGCCATTTGGTATATTTTCCATATGTTTAATATGTGAATTTGTAGCCTTGTAATTAAATTGATTTAGTGTGTGAATTGTGGTGCCAAGTGATGACATATTGGTTAGGCACATAGGTCGAATGGTTTGACATGTTTTGGGTATGTTTGAATGTGTTTCAACCTTGTGAATGTGTTAGGAAAAGGTTTGGATTGGTGTCCAAGAAAGGGATGTTTAATTGTCTTGCATTAGGGGCCATTTTGGGAGCACACGGCCTGGGGCATGGGCTGCCACACGATCGTGTGCCACACACGGCCACCCCATACGACCGTGTGTCATTTAAATTTTAGATGCAGTATTTTCCACACGGCATCAGTTTGTTACATGGCCTGGCGACACTGCCGTGTAACCCATGCATCGAGCTATACATGGTCTGGCACACGGTCGATGACAGTACTATGTGACCCTAAGTTACACGGGCACAATCTGTTACACGGTTTGGCCACACAACCATGTCCTTGAGCCACATGGCTTGGACTGTGTCACACGGCTTGGCCACACGGCCGTCTGACATCTGTTTCCAAAATTTTTATGTTAGTCTGTTTTGTTTCAAATTGGTTCTTGTTTGTTTTCAAATTGTTTTTAAGGTCCTTTAAGCTCGATTTAAGACACGTATTTTTACTTAAGCTATGACTAATGTTTTGTTATGAATATTTGATATTTATTTTTGATAAATGATCTAAAGTGATACAATATGTATTGTAATACTCCGTAACTCAAATCTGACGATGAAAAAGGATTAAAAATGTTACACATAGTTAGCCTACTAACTAGAGGTGTGTTTGTGGTGTTGTGCATATGTTGGCAAAGATTTGTTCTTACTAGTGGATATGAATAGTAAAAAATATAATAAAAATTTAAAGTTAATTAATTATATGATATGACACACAACCAAATTTCAACATATTCATGTATCAAAAAGTTAGACTTCCATTAAGGAATGATTTCATATTTTTAAAGCCTTTAGTTTCAAATACTATATAAGATATACGATAAGATATATGATTTGAGTAAAGATCACATAAAATTTAAAAAGGTAAAGTATATAAATAATCATAAAAATAATGTTTACATTCTATTTTGATCATTAAACTATACAAAATTAAGTATTTTAGTTATATTAACAATAGTTTGAAATTTGACAGAAGTATTAATGCACACTTTTTTTATTGGTCTAATAATAAATTTAGCTGTTGAAATTTTTTTATATTTAGGATTAAATTGATAGAATATGTAAATATTAAAGGACTAAATTTATTATTAAACCAATAAAAAAATCTACCTTAACACTTTCGTCAAATTTCAAACAGCTATTAATATTTGATCATTAAAATATTTGATTTTGTATAATTTAATGGACAAAATAAAAATAAAATAAAAGTCGAATGAACAGATTAGAATGCCATTTCCATACTTTACTCCATTTAAAATGTATGGAGAACATGCAGAGAAATATAGTATATAAATATATATATATATATATATATATATATCAGATCATATAGAGGAACTTTGAACCAAAAAAAAAAATCATAAAGAGGAATCATTCATTAAAGCAGCATAACAAATTGGAAAAGGTGGGGTTGAAACTTGAAAACGCTTCATCCATCTCGATTCCCACATGAATCACACATAATTAGGGGCGAGTTTAAAGGGGTGGGCACTAGACAGGGGCTTCCCACATATTCTCCCAGTTTTTTTTATAAATTTTTGAAAAGTTATAATTATACCATAATTCCTCCTCAATCTATAAATAGGAAGATATTGTACTTTAACGCACTCAAACTCAGTCCTCTTGTATTCATACCAATCGAGCTAAGACTCAATTACCAAACAATATATAAAATTTTAATTTAACATTTCTTTTTTTTAAAATAATTTAATATGATAAATTTAATAATGTCTTTTATCAATCATATTATTTACATTCTTTAATGTATGCAATCCTATTTTTTTTATAATACAGAATAATTCTATAACTATTTTTATTAGTTTAGTTTAGTTAGAGTATAATCTTTTTAACATTAAAATTTTATTTCATATTAAAATTTTACATATACAAGAAAAGAAAAAATGACTTACAAAGTAAACTAGAAAATTAATATCAATTACATATTTTTATATTTAAAAGTGATATTGGTGAAAAAATTATATAAAAATAACACCAAAATTAAAATTAATTGAATCCACTCAAAAGAATTTTAAATTTCTTAATTTTACCACAGATTTTTTTTTAAAATTATAGTTTAAGATATTTACTTTAAAATAATATAAAATTAAAAAAAAATAAAATAATTTTACCATAAAGTTGAGATATATTTGATTAACTCACGTGAATTCAATTATAAACTTTAAAATTTTAAAACAAAATTGCATATTTTTTACTCATAATTTATTGGGTAAATATCCCATATATACCAAAAAATTAAATTATTTACGGAAATGGGCCAGTTTAAAGAATATTTACGGAAAAGTATCGTTTCCCCCAAAAACGCGTCCACGTCAGCGCGTTTTTGGGGGATGCAGGGCTAAAGCGCGCCCCTGGGGACGCGCTTGTGCCACATCAGCACAAAACGCGCTGACAAGGACGCGCTTTGCTGATGTGGCAAAAACGCGTCCCCAATTATGCGTTTTAGCCCGTGTTTTTAAAAAAAAATTATTCTCGAATTTTTTAAAAATTTACGAGAATAAACCTTTATAAAGGCTCAAAGTGACAACACCATTTTTTTTAAGGTGTCATCAATTAATAAGGAAATATAACTTACAAAGGAAATCTTTATATAGACACAAAGTCTCATTTCCCTTTTTTTTTGAGCAAAGTGGGATATGAGATATGTGTATATATAGACTCATGAATAGTTTTGCAGCTTGTTCCTAAACAATGTTGGATTCCTTCCTCTTTTAACTAACAACATGAGATGACATGCTACACTATATTTGATTTTTTTTTATAAAATAATTTCTCTTTTTTTATATTTTGTTAACATTTTCTTATATTATAAAAAACAAGAAACAAAACAACTCAAATATATTTTTTACAAATCTAATCATCACTAACATATATTAATAATCCATCAAAAATTTACAAGAAAAACCCACTTACTGTCCCAAATAAGTTCATGGCAATGGAAGAACAATAAGCTAAGTTAGTCATATAATTAAAATTTGTTATACATTCATGATTTTATCAACTAATAATAACGTTATACATTCATTTAACTAACTAAAATTTATATATATGCCAAAACGCCCAAAATATATATACAAAATAAAATAAGAGTGACTTGAATATCCACCTGTGCCGATGTATGTGACTCCGACTTGCACAAATACAGTAATATTATCTTCACTGCTCCTATCTACTACCTACACATGGAAAAAAAAATCGAAGGCGTTAAGTGTTTTTATGCTTAGTGGTGCTCAAATAATTTTAACTTAATTTATTAAACTATTTTACAACATCCAAATATCAATGAAATATAATAAGAGAATAATTCATAAATCACATTATAAAACTTTTAAATTAATATAACAAAAATTTAAGAAAATAAAATACTAGATAAACCCAAACCCATAATTCTCTTGAAATATTTCTTAATCGTGAAAATATATAACAATAACCGATTCAGCTCAAACTTATATAACATGTTTCTCATTCAAAAATATATAACCCATGAACTTAATTGGGACGGTAAGTGGGTTTTTCTTGTAAATTTTTTATGGATTATTAATATATGTTAGTGATGATTAGATTTGTAAAAATATATTTGAGTTGTTTTGTTTCTTGTTTTTTATAATATAAGAAAATGTTAACAAAATATAAAAAAAAAAAAGAAATTGTTTTGTAAAAAAAAATCAAATATAGTGTAGCATGTCATCTCATGTTGTTAGTTAAAAGAGGAAGGAATCCCACATTGTTTAGGAACAAGCTGCAAAACTATTCATGAGTCTATATATACACATATCTCATATGCCACTTTGCTCAATAAAACAAGGGAAATGAGACTTTGGGTCTATATAAAGATTTCTTTTGTAAGTTATATTTCTTTATTAATTAATGACACCTTAAAAAAAATAGTGTTGTCACTTTGAGCCTTTATAAATGTTTATTCTCGTAAATTTTTAAAAAATTCGAGAATAGTTTTTTTTTAAAAAAACACTGGCTAAAACGCGTCATTGGGGACGCGTTTTTGCCACATCAGCAAAGCGCGTCATCGTCAGCTCGCTTTGTGCTGATGTGGCAAAAGCGCGTCCCAGGGGCGTGCTTTAGCCCTGCATCCCCCAAAAACGTGCTGACGTAGATGCGTATTTGGGGGAAACTGTACTTTTCCGTAAATATTCTTCAAACTGGCCCATTTTCGTAAGTAATTTAATTTTTTGGTATATATGAGATATTTACCCTATTTTATTTACTATATGTCCCAACCTAATAACTTATATTTACTGCCGTAAATCCCCATTTTCTGTACACAATTAACTTTATCAAACCAATTCAATAATAATAAAAAAAACATTAAAGCTCCCTCAATAAAGAATCTAAAAATCTGTTTTGAAGTTGCGACTACTTAAAACGTGGACAGGAGAAAGTTGCCAAAATTAAAGCACAGATCTCCCTCTACGGAAAAACTAACCAACAGCTCTACGCGTTTATTCTCACGTGCCATCATCACCCATCAAGCATGTCTAATTTACACGTGTCACCTACACAGATGCCCCCGCTCCCCTATTAAATGGAAACCCAAACCTGAGGGCTCTCTAACGTCAAAACAGACAGCATCCTAATATATCGAGCCATCCCCCAAATCTAATAGTCAGTTTGTACACGATGGCGGAGTTGTTGGACAAGGCGAAGAACTTTGTGGCCGATAAGGTGGCCAATATGAAGAAGCCTGAGGCTAGCATCACGGATGTTGATCTGACCCATGTGGGCCGTGATGGCATCCAGTATAACGCTAAAGTCTCCGTCACCAACCCCTATAGCGCTCCTATCCCCATCTGCGAGATCTCTTACACTCTCAAAAGTGCTGGCAGGTTTGATCCCCCTCCTCTCCTCTCCGCTTTTCATCAATCTTCTGTTCACTATTCCTTTTCGTTTTCTTTTATAAATATTTGATTTCTGGGATTCGTTTTTGAAGTTGCACCATGGGATATGGTTTATTCATTCATGTTTTGACACATTTTTCTATTCATACTGATCTGTTTAAATGGATTTGGGGTTTGAAATCTGAAAAGAAAAAAACAACACAAGAATTATAATGGCGCTTTTGACAGATTCTTCCTAGCGGATATTCCAATAATGGACCGTCTTAGACATTGGAAATTGGGATTATGTTGGGCGTTTGATTTAGTTATTGATGATTTGTGAAATTGCGACAGGGTGATTGCATCGGGGAAAGTACCAGACCCGGGTTCACTGAAGGCAAGCGACTCGACGATGTTGGACGTGGCAGTGAAGGTACCGCATAGCGTATTGGTAAGCTTGATAAAGGACATCAGTGCAGACTGGGATATTGACTATGAATTGGAAGTGGGACTCACCGTGGATCTTCCTCTCTTTGGAGACCTGACCATCCCTCTCTCTCAGAAAGGAGAGATCAAGCTTCCTACTTTCAAAGACTTCTTTTGACTTCTAATCATCCCTCATGTATTCGTTCTTTTCTGAAACTTGAATTATATGTCAAAAATACTATATGTGCTTTAAGTTGAATAAATTGTTTTTACCAATCCGAGCTAATCCTACATCTATTTTTTTTTTAATAAAGTTTTGAGTTTAGATATAATCATGAGATCCTTTAATTATGAGTTTAGAGGTTGAATTCTAACCCATTAAAATTGAACACATTTCATTACCGTGACACCTTGAACATGAACTTTCTCAGATGGGATAAAGTGATGACTTTCCCTCAACTGAAGTAACATCTCCACCATCAATGAAATGGCTTGGGTCAATTCGAGATAAACAATCAAGATTTGTAACATGGTCAATACAAAAGTAAATATACTAAAAACAATATTTCTAAGGCCTAGAATCATCCGGGGATGTAGCTCAGATGGTAGAGCGCTCGCTTAGCATGCGAGAGGTACGGGGATCGATACCCGCATCTCCATTCCTAATTTTATATTTTTGAGTATTCAATCAAGCGTGCTCCAGAGTCCAGCCCAGTATCCTTAGGCCTTAAACACTGTTTAGTTATTTTTTGTCGTATGAGTTTTGGCGATGCTGATTGATTTTGTTGACAAACTTGTCCCTTCTCAATGCCCAAATGCTATTGGTAAAGGAAGAATGTAGAAACATACTCTGCAGTCTGCACCAACAGACTGTCATAGGTAACAGCAAAATTGACAAAATTCATTCAACTTACGGAGGTGGTTGGGTTTTTGTTCATTCCAATTTATAGGGTTTGTAGAATAATATCAAATTTAAATATTATAGAAAGTAAATGATGTAGGATTATAATTTTATACAATTTTTTAATTTATTAAATAATATAATTTATATTTCAAATTTTTAAAAATACATAGCTAATTAAATGAGGATTAGTTTAATTTATATTAAAAGTTTACTCTATCCCAAATCATGTGCGCATTCATTACTACGGGATATTTCAATATCGATATTTAATCATTTGAGGAGCTTTTATTAATTTTAGTTTTAATAGAAGTAGAAAATAAGATATATATATTTTTTATTTTGTTATTATATCCATGTATTACTTATTCTTATAAAATATCATTCGAAATAGAACTATTTGAGAAAGGATATAATAAAATTCTTTGATTGGTTTTTCTTGGAAAGAGAAATGGTCTGTTTTATTTGACTTATGAATACAACAAAAACAAACCACTACACAATTAACAATTCAAATTAAATTAATATTTTTTACTATTTAAATATTCAATTTGACTAAAAAGTTTAATTTAATAATTCAAATAGTAACGCAATTTATTTAATTGAATTAAATATTAATATTAAATTAATTCAATAGAATAAACTTTAGTTTTGAAATTTTAATTAATGAAAAATATAAAAGTTGAATTGATACATAAAACTATTAAAATAATATACAAATTATATATATATATATATATATATATATATATATAACACTAGCTATTTGATGTTTCAATATAAGGAAATATTCATATGTAACATATTTAGGAAACGAACATCAATATAAGGAAATATTCATATGTAACATATTTAGGAAACTGTCGTTTGTCAGTAGGGGTGTTCAAATTTCGGTTAAATTAAATTAACCGATCAAATCGAACTAATTCGATTAATCAGTCAGTTAATTGATCTAATTCGGTCGGAGGTCGACTAATGATTTTTTGAAAGTTTAGCTATCGGTTAATTTGGTTCGAAATCAGATAATTAACCGAATTAACCGAACTTTCAAAAAACCAATATTATATATTACCAATTCGGTTAATTTTGGTTAATTTGGTTAAACGAACATTACCAATTTATTTTTTGATATGTTTTATACTTATTTTAACAAAAAAATAAAAATATCAAAATTTCGGTTAATTCGGTTAACCGACTGAATTAACTGAAATAGTTCGGTTCAATTAATTTGTTTTGAAAAAAATTTGGTTAGCGGTTAAGGGTTTAAAAAGTTTAGTTAATTCAGGTAATGCTAGTTCGGTTGAATTAATTGATTGGTTAACCAATTGAACACCTCTATTTGTCAGTATAAAAATTTGACATGTGTAATTATTAATTAATTAAGAATTTAGAATAATTTAATAAATATGATTGTATAACATTCAGATAATATAATAAAGTATCAATATAAATAATTTCATGAATCAAAGCAAGCAATAGGGTTCATTCAAAGTAAATAATTTATTACCTTAAATTTAAACATATAATTTACAATATTATTACCATATATAAAGATATGAAAATACTAAAATGAAATCAATTTAAACATGGAAAAATAAAAATCTCACACAATTTATGGAATTCGAAATTTAATCGAATATTTGCAACTTCCTTTATCTTATTTAAACCTAAGCATGGAATTGCCATTAGTATAAATAAGCTTTACGCGATGCTCTTGATGGTGAATTATCCAAAAATGTTGATTTTTAATCATAATTATCGAATTATTTTGATTTTTGTAAAATTTTTGGATTAGACAGATTTTGAAGAGAGAAAGGAAAAATGCGTCTAACTGGACGCGTTTTCAGTGGATATGACAGGAATACGCTTCTAATTAAATGTGCTTTTAACTTTGGCCAAATGATTAAATGTTAGTGATTTTATCCTTGAGTCTCAGGTTCGTTTTGTCTACTACTTACATTTATATTTTTTTATTTCATGTTGCTTCAAGCTCTTTAAATTTTTAATTAATTTTTTAACATATTAGTTCTTTTGTTAGATGGTTAGATAGTTGCAATTACATCCTTGAGTCTCGAGTTGGATTCCTCTCTAGATGGTTAGATAATTACAATTATATCCTTAAGTTTGAAGTTCCATTATTTTTATAAGTATATTAATGTATTTTTTATTTTATATTGTTTCAAGCTTTTTTTTTATTTTTAATTAATGTTTTGATGATATTTTTTAAAATATTTTTATTTTTAACTCTTTTATCTATAAAATTAAATTACTATTGCAAATATCATTAATTGAAAGAAAAATAATAATATGCTTATAAAAATAATTAAAAATATCATCAAAATATTAATTAAAAATAAAAAGCTTGAAACATTATGAAATGAAAAATACATTAACATGCTTATAAAAATAAACCATCTAACGAAAGGAGCTAATATGTTAAAAATATTAATTAATAATAATAATAAGCTTGAAGCAACATGAAATAAAAAATATGAATGTGAGTAGTACAGGAATCAAACTCGAGACTCAAGGATGTAATTACAATTATCTAACCATCTAATGAAAGGACTAATATGTTAAAAAAAACATTAATTAAAATTTTAAAAAACTTGAAGCAACACGAAATAAAAAAATACAAATATGAGTAGGAGAGAAATCGAACTCGAGACTCAATGATGTAATTGCAACTATCTAATCATCTAACAAAAGAACTAATATGTTAAAAAATTAATTAAAATTTTAAAAAGCTTGAAACGACACAAAATAAAAAAAAAAACAAATATGAGTAGGAGAGAAATTGAAGTCGAGACTCAAGGATAAAAGCACTAAGATTTAACCATCTGGCCAAAGCTAAAAGTATGTCCAATTGGAAGCATATTTTTGTCATATCCACTAAAAACATGTCCAGTTGAACGGTTTTTTTATCTTTTATCTCTCTAGAATCAACCTAAATCAATAAATTTCGCAAAAATTAACCTAATTCGGTAATTATAATTAAAAATGATAATTTTGCATGGTGAATCAAGAAAAGTACAAATGAGAAACCAAAATTATTTTAAACAATATTTTATTAGACCAAACATATATTTATTGTATGTGTTAATTTTCAATAAAATGCAAGATTTTAAATTTCGACTCAAACATAAAACATAAATAAAACAAATCATATTATAAAACTATTACATCTAAAATATTAATATATACTCGATTGCATATTACTATGAAGAATATTAAGAGAGTAGATGATGTGGTCCAGTTGGACATCACTTGTCTTTTATTGTCATAGTTTCCCCCCTTATTACTGAAGTGCATTAAAAATATATTTATTCCACAAATGTGTTGTTGGTTTGTATTGTTTACTAAACGATTCTTTATTTTTTATAAAATCTTATGGTTTTTAATAAATTTTTTAATTAATTTTATGGTTTTAATTAATTTGTGATAATTATTATAAATTATTATAAAATTTAATGTCTTTTTTATAAAAATTTTTATTTTTATTTTTATAATATAAAATGAATTAAACAAATGCTTGTCCAGATTTAAATGAACATGGACAACTTTATGTATTATTTAAAAAATAATTTTAAAATGACTTTTTGAATTTTTATATTTTACTGATATGGCAGTCGATGATGATGTTGTACTACCACGTTAGCCTTCGGCGATGATGTGGAACAACTATATTAATGATTAGTGATGACATGGTAATGTCACATAAATAAATAGTGTTGATGTGGTCTCTGTTAGCGATCATGTCAGCGTTACCATTAATTACTAATTATCAACATTAGTCAAGAACATATTTGACTTTGTTAGTTCAAGAGTTCAAATGAGTGCAAAAATTTTGTAGGGATTTAGTTTAAATTTTTGGAAAAAATTGGATGGTGAAAATACCAGTAAGCCTAAAAATTAATAAAAATTTCAACCATCTAATACAAACTTTAAAATTGAAAGTAAAAAAAAAAAATAATAATAAAACAAGTTAAGAATTGACCTTTTTTTTTCCTCTATTGTTTGTTATATAAATTCCATATAAACACACATGAAGCTGTTTAATTAAGAAACTAATAAATTTATGCATTAACAAGTGTTTTTTTGAAGAACATTAAACAAGTTTCAGCTTCATCTGTATGTTTATATGGAATTTCTATTTTATACTTATAATATGAGATAATTTTGTTGTGAATAACCTTTGTTTAATGTATGTAATGATTTATTTATTTGTTTATTCTGAATTTGTTATTATTTTTTTTATGAAGTTTATTGATGAATATTTTATATAATTAATGAATATTTTATAAATTCATTTAATTTTATTTATTTGATATTTGTAAATAATTTTTTTATGTATATGTATATTATTTAATATTTTATATGGTGCGAGGGATGTTGATGAGAATAAGCTGAAGTATATGTAGAGAAATGTATGATAAAAAACAAAATAAAAGAGTAGTAATTCTTTAAATTTTATAATATTTTAATAATTTCTAGTAATTTTATTAACTTTTTAATCATTTTAGAGATTTTTCTATATAATTTTCTATAATTTTTATAATATCAAGGTAACAAAATAATTTTTTATAATTTTAATAAATTTAAAAAAAAACTTAAGATTTTAAAAAAATAAAAATAGCAATTAAGCCGATCATATTATAAATTTTACATTAGCTGCCACGTTAGTACTTAATTGCTTGTTAAGAACTTTAGCTGAAAATTATATCTTAATGAGAGCCAACCAAAAGGTTTAATTATGTGTTATCTAAATTAAGGATTGAATTGATTTTTGAGAGTCTTTTTATTATTGATTTTCCTATTATTTTATGATAATTTTCTGGTATTCTACTTGGTTAGGTAAAAATATAAAGGGATGGGAAGACGGAATAGAAAAGTGAAAAATAAATAAATTTTGAACGTGCTTGATTGAAAATAAAAGTAAGGAAAAAATATATGAGAAATGAGTAGTTTCTATCTTAATGCATAAAAATTAATCATTTCAATTTGGAATGATAAGTGAAGAGAAAATAAGAGATGTATATGAGTTCAAAATTATACATTTTTCATACATTTTATTTTTTCTCCTATTTTTCAATTTCTACCAAGCAATAATTTTCTTTCCATTTTTCTATCTCTACTACCAAGCATACCTATGCAAAAATTTTTTCCTCCCTTCAATCTATCATCGTTTCAATTTTCTTTCCACCCTACCAAGCAAAACCTTAAGCTTAGGTTTTAAGAGAATAGATTTCTAAAAACAACCATACTAAACAAGTAAAGTGAGAGATGACAACTGTATTTATATTTAAACTCTTGACTGAGTTAATGTCATGTGTCAACCAGACATCAACTTAGTTAAGGGAATTAGGAAAATATTTTTCTATATTTAAAATAAATTATATTATTTTAAAGTACTTTATTTTTTATATTTAAAAAAACAGCAAATAATTTACACATGGTGGAATTTAAACCCATAACATTTGAGTCTAAAAATTTTACTTTATTACTCAATCAAAGCTTTATTTTAAAATGTTTTGTATATCTTAATTTTATTATGCATACTTTATTACTTTCATAAATTGTATATATTGATAATGTTATTTATTGAATTGGTGTCATAAGTTAACTCGACAATATCAAGATTGATAACACCACCATGATAAACAATAATAGTACGTACATTTAGTTCAAATTTCAATTTACTCACAATTTAATCTATTTTAGTATCATACATGTGTTATTATTAATTAGTTTCAAACCATATGTTTCATATGTTGGTTTTTAAACACACCTAAATACGCAGTTTCCACACTTAAATTTTTAGTATAATAAAAAAGCTGATTGTAATTCAAGTAAAACAAGTTTTACAAAAAAAAAAAAAAAAAAAAAAAACATCACCTTCTGGTGCAACCTGCAAGCTTGGCCTATTGCTAACAACTGATTTGCATTTAGATGTAATTTGAAATCAGAACATTTGTAAACAATTGATTGAGGAGGAAGTGTCTCCAGCTAATGTGAACAGACAACACTACAACAACCAGGAAACCCAGAACTACCGAAGAGTTTTTAAGGGTTTAAACACCTGAGCCTTCTAAACCTTTTTGGTCTTCAAGGGACCTGTAGGAATTTTAGTCAGAACCTTGGCATCAAAAACCGCATATTGCTTTTTTATCTCAATCACTGCCTTCTCTGCAAATGGGTCAACCTTGTCCTCATACTTCTCATACAAAACAGGTACCGTATGCAGCAACACGAAAGCTGATTTCCATAGAGAAGATGGACCAAAATTCAGTATGACATTTGTATAGATAAATGAACTTGGCACTAAAAGCAAGAGACCAGTGTCATTACATGTGTAGAACAAGGTCAAGAAATTGCACCAACTCCCCACAACCGAGAGGACCCAAAAAGCTGCTACAACCTGAAATCAAAGAGAAGGATATAGTGACTCCCCAATCAAAATGCACTTCAGATTAAGACTTAAACCCTAAACACACCACAAGAAACTTCTTCAGATTCCTTCCAGATGCAATATCTCGCAGTAGTTTCAATGCCTGGTTAAGTTCAATTGTCAGAGCAGAGGCGATCTGAAGGAATGGCTCCTCTGGCAAATGAACTTGTGGGATGCGAGGTGGAGTCCTGTGAAGAAAAAGGTCATATTATATTCTTTAAGAAACCATCAATATGTTAAATAGATTAAAGCTCCTGCAAAGACCCCCAGAACTTACTTGTGGATAAAGGTATGGACATTGGACCAGAGGAACAATACTGCAAGACAGAGTATCGAAATGTGACAGAGCAGAGTAAGTAGGTGGTATTCGATCAACTCAAAAAGGACCCAGATTGCAGTTGCTCCACCAAGAACCCCAGCTGATATCTTCTTGTTCCTCCACAAGAACACATCAACAGCTGCACCAAATCATTACCCAGCAAATGAAATGGAAAGAGAACACCAGCATCTAATTCTGAGACAAACGAGAACCATTAATCTAAGACTTGTAAATAGCAAGACTTTTCTTAAACTCCTTGTGTGCTTAAATGATTAGATAATCTTACTTTTAAAGGACTGGTCTAGAAGATGTTATACTTTGCTCCGTTCCCAGAATGCAAAAAATAGAAGGCAAAAGCAAACCCCAAATATTAGTCTGAAGTAGCTTGGTCCTTAAGCAAATTTCAAATTCCACTAACAAATACAAGAACCAATCAAATCGAAAAATGAAATTCATTTTCGTAACTACCAAACAGATCGTAAAGTGCAAAACACAAGAACACAGATGTATTGATCTTCCATCAAATTAACATTTCTTTTTTAAATTCACTCTAACAACTGCATTTTTGTATTTTTTACTCGCATTTCCATCAACTTCGTTAAAAACAAACCTAACAATAAAATCCTGATCACACTAACGAAACTTGAAAAAAAGAAAAGAAAAGTGAAATGAGAGCTTAGAGGTCGTACGCTTTCCACCACCGAGAACGTGATGAAGAGGTCTCTCCCTACCAAACAACCGATAAATCTTAGCCTTAACGGAGCTAGGGGAAGCTGGTTTCTCATGATCTGAATCCGAATCCGAAGAAGACGATGAATCATGGCCGTGGATCTTCTCCATCACCGACTCCACCGCCGATTGCTTACTCTCCGTTTCCTCCGCCATTGGTTAAAAAAAGTCCGGACCAGTGCCCTAAAAAGACGGATTCTTTATTGACTGTCAGGGTGTCCGAACAGTATACAAGTGAGTGCGAATGTCAGTAGAACTGTAGGGTTTTAATAAAGAAGGAATGTATAAACCTTGGGCTTAAAAAGGGAATGTATAAACCTTAGGCTTGAATGATAAATTTGTCGTAGTTTAGGTGCTTTATCAAAATGGTTGTAGTTATATTTTTGAGTTCTTTTTTCTATTAATTTTTGTTTTTTTAATTTATTTTTAATAGATTTAATGAATAAATTTAAATGTTTAAATTTTTTTTAAAATATTTCAATATTTCATAGGTTTGTTTATTGATAAATTTTTCTATTGAATTATTATTTTTAAATACTTATGCTTATTTTCTTTAATTTAAGAGTTATTTTTTAATTTAATGTATTATTTATTTATTTTATTATTTTTAATGTAATTATCTTAGTAATAAATTACATCTCATTAAAAATATTATACATATAAAATTTTAAATCATCCCTGCTAATTTTTTTAATACTACTTTTATTAAATTTGATAAAAAATGGATTAAAAAAAACAAAAATTGATGGGGGTTAAAAATACAATTAAAATAAATTTGATAAAATATACAACTAAATTTATTATTAAGCCTAACCTTACATGGGAGTGAGGTGTGGAGCCAAAGCTGATGGCTCGGGGAGAATTTGAAATGTTGAATGAGGTATGGTACAGTGGGGGTCTAGAATAAATTGGATTCTTTCAACTGATTTACTGAGGAGTGATGACGCAGAGAGGGAGAAGGGTGCATTCTTTTATTTGAAGAGTTCATCTTAATAGGACACGTGGCAATCATTTAATGGGACAAAGGGTGGCATGGACAGCTATCACTTTTCGGTCGTTTTGGAATTTTTACTTTTTTGCATCAGTAGGGCTCCACGTTAGCTTCATGTCAAGGCTTATGCTTTTTGTTGTTTGTTCCGCTAATGTTTCTTTTTTTTCGAAATAAGTGTTTACCATAATGTGCTTTATTTTTACGAGTGAAGATAAAAATTCAAACTTTATAATTAAGAAATGAAATAAATAATTATTACATTGTATTAATAAATTTTATTTTATTATTTATTTTTTAAAACTATTTAGATTTAGATTCTGAGCTGGCTGAATATGATAATATTATTTTTTAAATTTTATTATCGTGTATTTTGTAGTATACTTATCATTAACATCATCAAATACTAATAAAATATTTCTTTTTAATTGTTAGTTACATTGTATTGCAATTAAATCTAGTCAAGTCAGGTGAAATGCTTCAATATAATATATTGTAAAAATTAAATTTGTAGTTAAATCAATTAATTTAGTTAAATAATTATAAAAATAAATATATAAAAAAATCATAAATGGTTGATGTTGAAAGTATTGGAGATGACCAGTAATTGATGAACTACAAAGCTAGACTAGTATTGAATCTGAATAATATATTGCAACACATTTAAATTACAATAGCAAAATGTTTTAATAGCCTATGTTCAACTAACTGCTAACTGCTAACTAATCTAACTACTACTAACAACTTTCTTTTATTCAGCCTACTACCAGTACCTTTAACACTCCCCCTTAAGTTGGCGGGTGATAAAGATCTTTGACCCTCAATTTGGACAACAAATACTCATGCTGATGCACTCCCAGGGCTTTTGTCATCAAGTCTACTATTTGCTCACTGGTGCATATGTGTTGTGTTTTAACCAACTGCCTTTTGTTTTTCTCCAAAACAAAATGACAATCAATTTCTATATGCTTAGTTCGTTCATGGAATACTGGATTGGCTGCAATTTGAAGGGTTGCTTGACTATCACAAAACAATGTTGTTGGTTCCAGTTTGTCGAGACTAACTTTTCCAAACAGGCCACTTAACCAAATTATCTCTACAATTGTCAAGGCTATGTTTCGATATTCTGCTTCCGCAGATGACAGAGAGACTGTGTTTTGCTTCTTCTTTTTTACTTCCACAAAATAAGCGAATCTCCAAGTTTGATGCAGTACCCTGTAATCAACTTCCTAGTCATTGGACATGTTCCCCAATTTGGGTCACAATATGCAACAATCTGAAGCTTGGTTGAAGTTGCCAACAAGACACCTTGTCCAGGGTCCTTTTTAATATATCTAACGATCTTGATCGCAGCATCAAAGTGTGATTTTTTCGGCTTGTGCATGAATTGACTCAAGTGTTGCACTGTATATGATATATCTGGCCACATATTTGTCAAGTAAAGCAACCGCCCAATAAGTCGTTGATATTTTGACACATCCAAGTACAACTCATCATCATTACACCCTCCCAATATGAACTCATCATATTCTACAAAAGTAAGCCTCTGATTCTGCTCCAATAGCATACTCACTAGCCTTGCATCCTCTAGACCAATGCCTTGAAGTAATTCCAACACATATTTTCTTTGATTTAGCACAACCCCTTCACTTGAACACATGAACTTAATCCCCAAAAAATATTTCAACTCACCAAAGTCTTTCATTTTGAAATTTTGATGAAGAAACTTTTGAACTCTGTTATCATCTCCAAGTTATTACCCGTAATCAACATGTAACAGCCCGATTTTGGGTCTAGTTGGAACAATATCTTCGGGACCACAAATCTGACGAAGAAAAATTCCTTTTTATTATATTTTTATGGTCTACAGTTTTATGGAACGATCTCATGAAAATTTTGTTTGAAAAATTTGGCGTTTGGGCATTCAATTTAGTTAAAAGGACTAAATAGCAAAAAGTACAAAACTTGAATTCTATATGTTAGAGGTGTCCAATTGCTATGAGATTTTAAATTAGAGGTCCTTAAATGGTAATTAGACCATTGGTTAAGTTGGTGGACAAAAATGGACATGGTTTGGTATGTTTCTAAAGTTTTTCATTAAGGGTATTTTAGTAATTTGGTAATTAAAATGAATTAAAAAGCAAAAATAAAGCCAAATTTGTCCATCTTCTTCTTCCTTGGTCTAATTTTACATGGAGAAGACATGCTAGGGTTTTTCAAGCTTCCAAGCTCGATTGTAAGTCTGTTCTAGCCCCGTTTTTAATGATTTTTATGTTTTTGAAATCCTAGTAACATGATTTATCTATTTCTACCACTAATTTAAGATATGATCAAGGTATAGGGTTTTACCCATGATCGATATTTGTGTATTTTGATGTCTAATGGTAGAAAATGTATGTTTAATGTATGATAAACGACTTTTGCTAAGTGATTTTCAGTAAAAATGCCTAAAAAGACTTATTTGTAAAAGTTATAAAATGAGTAGAAAAATATGAATAAATGAGAAATGTGGGCTGTTATGAGTATGAAAATGGTTTGGCTAGGCTTGGGTTTTGAAGAAATTGAATGAAAATCATTTTACAAACTTAGGGACTAAATTGTAAAAATGTCAAACTTTAGGGGAAAAATATAATTTTTTCCATAATGTGATTTTGGGCTGATTTGATTAGTATAATGATTGAATAAGTTAAATGTGATATTATATATCAAGAAAAAACGAGATTCGGACCTAGAACGGAGGAAAAACAGGTATTTGACGATTTAGTCCTTTTTCCATTTTATTACCGAGGTAAGTTCGTATGTTAATAATGCAACGTTACAATTGCATTTTAATGTTTTGATATTGCATGAATTGTATGATTGATTCTACGAGCATATTCGACGAAGCTTCAACAAAAGAGAAAATCCCGGTTGAACCTTACGAATAGATTAGGATACAAGTGACATGTCACTAGGAACCTATGTGTTTATGTGATTTATGTGTCCCGGGTGCTTGTCCTGTACGTCTTACTGGTGGCTGGATATACCAGCATATGTTGTTGATACTTGACAACTTATGTGAGCAGTACCGCGTAGCTACGTCTCGACTGACAGCTTGTGTGAGCAGGCCCGAGATAGCTCGAGAGCGAGCTAATATATGTTATGAGATTTGTGGTAGCATTGGCTACTTATGTAGCACTTATGTGCAAATATTTCCGTGTATCCGATAATATTCTAAGTGGTTCAACGGGTATGTCAAAAACGAGAAAGTATGTGATTATGTTACGAGTTGGTACAGGTATGTACGAAAAACTCAAAGGAAATGAATTTGGTATATGATGAACCATTGGTAAGAATGTGATTGAGTATGTTATGTTCATGAAATTGTGAGTTCATGATTTCCACAGTGATGTTTTTGTGAAAACCTTGTGATTATTGGTCAATACTTGTGATATATGAAATACAAGGTAAATTCGGTTGACGAATATGTGTTTGGCTTTCGGGCTAAATTGAGTTATGATACAACATGTTTTATTCACATAAATTGTATTTTATCGAATATGAGAAAAAGGGAAGTTTGGCATAATTGCCTATTAAAAAGGTTATGGAAGTATAGGAAGGTAAGAGATTAAGAAATTGAAAGATGTTAAAGTATATGCTTGAACCGTAAATACTCATAATTAATGTGCATGGTTACTATGAAGTTAGAAATGATTTGTATTCGCTGTAATCTGTTACAAAGGAGAGATTATGGTTGTTAGGCCGATGCCAAGATATGTTAAATTATGCTTATAAGTTGATGGAGTAAATATTATGATTGAATAAGAATTATAACTGTGACATTTATAGTAATTTGTATTATCTATCTTGTGTTTAAATTGTTGGAGTTGATAAAAGATTGGTAAGAGCTGCTTATTATTTTCCTACGGACTTACTAAGCTATATACCCCTCTTTCTTTCCCATGTTTTAGAGTGTTGTTGAGCTAGCTCGGATTGGAGTTCGCCAGAGATCCTATCACACTATCAAGCTATCACTTAGGGTATTGATGAATTCAAGTATTTTGAGTTTATGGCATATATAGGGACTTCGTCATTTTGTTAAATGTGTCATTGTGATTGTAGCCAATGTGTTGGCTTGTGATTGTCAAAGGCTTGTTTTGATATTTGGCCATGTAGATTAGTTTATTTGGGCTATCATGGTTGCAAGCCTAAGTATATATATGTGTGTTAATACCTTTGGTGATATGGTCATGATATGCTTGGTGAATGATAGAAATGTAATGTGAGATGTTTGGCAATGTGGTCTATTGATGAAATGATAAAGTGGTGTACAATTAGGTATCTTGAAAGTAGTCAATTTTGGATTAATAAATGTTGTGAGTATGATAGATGTGGATATTGTGTTGGTCATAATTGTGGATGATTTGGTTACCTAAGTATGTTATGTATATGCCTTGAATTGGTGTAAGTGTATGCGTGTACAAGGGTGGCAAATGGCTTGATAAATAGCCTTATTTTTGTCCACATAGGTAGACACACGGGCGTGTGTCTAGGCCGTGTGTGACACACGGTTTGCCCCACGGGCATGTGACCCGGCCGTGTGTCCCTTGCACCTTAATTGTTGCAAAACAGAATGTCCAGAATTGAGCACACGGGTAGAGACACGGGCGTGTGTCTTAGTAGTGTGTGCTACACGGCCTAGCACACGGGCGTGTGGCACAGCCATGTGGCACAAGTTAGAGAGCACCCTAATTCAAACACGGCTTGTAGCACGGGCGTGTCTAAGGGTCACACAGGCATGTGAACCTTGTAACATGAAAAATTTTCTAAGTTTTGTAAAATTTTCTAAAGTTCTCGGTTTAGTCCCGAACCACTTCCAAAGCATGTTTTGGGCTTCGTAGGCTCGTATAAGGGACGTTATGATTGAATATGAATGATTTTAATTTGGACACAAAATTTAAGTCTCAGTTTTGTATGTTTGCTTGTGCTTATGTCCGGTAATGCCTTGTACCCTATTCCGGCATTGAATACGGGTAAGGGGTGTTATACAACAAGTCATCCATATAGACTAGTAATACAACAATCTAACCATCATGTCGTTTGGTAAACAAGGAGTATTCATACTGACTTTGCTCATAACCTCCTTGAAGAAGAGCCTCAATAAGTTTCAAGTTCCATTGGCAAGAAGCCTATTTTAACATATAAAGAGATATGAGTAAACGACACACCCGACTCTCCCCTTTTTTTACAAAACCCATCTGGAAGGTCCATGTAGACTTTTTCATACAAGTCACCCTGTAGAAAAGTGTTATAAGCATCCATCTAGAAGAGTGGCCAATCACGCATAATAGCCACACTGATGACAGTTCGTGATATGAGGCGGAGGAAATGGAAGAAGGATCGAATTCAAGTTGTTCAACTCAAGAAGAAAAGATTTGGATGTGACTTGAAAGGAAGAAACCAATTAAATTTAGAAAATAACAAAGGCAATAAGAAGAATAAGAAAAAAATAAATGATAAATATTCAAAATAATAACTAAATAGAAAAAAGATAGATTAAATCAAAGTGGAAGGAGAAACGATAAACGATGGATATGATGGACAAAAGGATAAATATCCAATTGAACCATTTGAGATATAAATCCCAATAAACTCAATTAATGGCTCTAATCAACCCTCCAAGAAATAATCCTTGGCAAATTGAAGGGTGAAGAATGAATTTCCACAACTCCTTGAAGAAAATTGAGAAGAAAACTACTTCTAAAAAATCACAAGAAACAAATTCTCAGAGTTAAAAACTTTATTAATGAAAACAATTGTCTGATTTGCGTACAATGCAGATGCCTATATATAGGCTAGCTAAATAAATCTAAATAAAACTATTAAGTATATTAGAACTCTAATTAATCTTAACAAGAAGTAGTTTTAAACTAAACTTTCTTGTTGACATAAAACTCCTAAATAACTTAAATTACTTAATAATTATTAAAAATTCAGAATGATAAAATAATAAGAGCTGATAAATACAATATTGGACTCATATATAATAAAAGTTAAGCTCCAAACCCGAACCCAATATGATTTAAACTCGAGATTAAAGCACAGAACTCGTAATTCCAATCATAATCCCGTCCAAAAATTCTACTCACGCAATTTTCACTAAAATGATTATAACTTGAACCTCCAAACTCAAAATCAAGTGATTTAAAGTACTTTTCGAAGCTAAGAGATAGATCTTCGAACGCCATGAAGACATCTTAACCCAGAAATGCCAAGATCCCATCTAAAAAGTCATTGCAAGTTTGCTGATTTCCCAAGCTTGAAAATTGGCAGCTTTGGTGAATAGAATTTAATAAAATTCACCCAATCTGTGGACGTATCAGTCTGAACTATAACTTTCTTTGCAACCGGGGAAAATGTCTCTTGAAAATCCAACCCAGCTTGTTGCTTGTACCCCTTGCCCACTACTTGAGCCTTAAAACATTCAACATAACCATCCAAGTTGTATTTGATTTTATGGACTCATTTGCAACCAATGAGAACCTTATCAGGGGCAACATAACCACCTCCCACGTGCCATTATCCTCCAACGCCTGAATTTCCAATTGCATGGCTTCAACCCGCTGAAAATCCAACCAAGCCTCCTCATAGGTTTGAGGTTCAAAAAGAGCAAAAATGCTAGCAGCAAAAGCTTGAGAATGTAAATGTAAATGGGAAATAGGATAATGACTTATACTTGTCTCAAGTGGCACAAATGAAGCAGAAGATTGATGGGAACATACATAATCACAAAGCCAAGCTAGTTGTTTAGTGGCCCGAGAGGTTTGACGAACAGGGACAACATCACGAGTGGTAGGAATAACATCACAAAAGGGTGGTGTGGTGGATGGGGTAAGTGGTGGATGGGGCAAGGATGAGAGATCAAGGTTAAGAAAACCATTGTTATCATGAATGGGAAAAAAGAGGGAAGAGGTTGCAAGAAATATAAAAGGAAAAATTGTCTCATGAAAACAACATCTCAATTAACAAAGAATGTTTTGGACTCAAGGTTGAATAAGATGTACCCCTTTTGGACACCCTAATAGCTCATAAAAACAGTAGGAATAACCTTAGGCGAGAACTTATCAGTGTAATGTGGTTTAGTAGCATAGCATAAACACTCAAAAATGCGAAGGATAGACAAATTTGGGGATTTGTTATATAGAAGTTCAAACAGACTTTTCCACTATAACAATGAAGTAGGTAAACAATTAATAAAAAAACAGGAGGTTAACACACACTTTCCCCAGAATTTGCTTGGAATATGGGACTGGAATTTCAAGGACCGAGCAACTTCAAACAAGTGATGATGTTTACGTTCAACTACCTCATTTTGTTGATGGGTATGAGTACATGAATTCTGATGAACGATGCCTAACGAATCAAAGTAAGTATTACATTCGGTACTAAAAAACTTATACCCATTGTCACTATGTATACTTTTGACATTAGTGGAAAATTGAGTGTTAACCATAATAAGAAACTGTTTATGATAAAAAATAGCATCACTTTTTAACCGTAATAGGTACACCGAAGTCATTCGAGAATAACCGTCTATAATAGTTAAGAAAAAATAATACCCACTATGTATCGAGACCCTATAGGAACCCTATAGATCAATATGTATAAGGGGAAAAATAAAAGTTTCACGTGTGGAACTCAAGGGAAATGGAAACCTGGTTTGCTTTGCAAGAGGACATACAATACACTAATGAATAGAGTTATTATTAGACCAAGTACAAGGAATATTCATCTTCTTCAACCTTGACAAAGGAGCATGGTCGAGTCTCGCCTGCCAGATAAAAGAACAATCGATAGTTGTATGAAAAGAAGTAGCTGTTAGCAAAGGTACGAGAGGTGAAGATGATTGAGCTGGGGAAGAATGGAGAATATAAAATGTGACACCCCATACCCGACTAGGACGGGCCGACCCAAATTCGAAGCATTGCATTAGCTACCTAAGTGACTCTCTAGCTAACGACCACCCAAGACACACCTCGACTTTATAACACCTCAATCTTATTTGAATATTAGTTATCTATTATCATGGAAGTAAATTATGAGCCAACTTTAAACTTTTCCTAGGTATTTTATATTAAGGGCATTTTTGTCATTTTTCAACCTATGGTAAAACTAACCCGAATTTAGATCTAAATATTTACTGACCTTCTTTTAGTCAAAATTATACAAGCCTAAAAATTTCAGCTTAAATTGAGTTCGTTTGCTATGTCTAATTCAAGTTTTACTATTAAGGACTAAATTGTAACAAATACAAGCTATCATGATCTATTTCGAGTTACAAATTAAGTGTGTTTTTATTGAATTTTCCTCATTATGAGACCAATCCTAAATTATTACCAAGTTTCCTTATCATCTAGGGCTCTAATTAAACTAATAAATTTTCAGGACTAAATCGTAACTTAAACAAATTAGAATATCAATTTAAAAACACAAAAATTTAAACCCCAAAAAACCCACACAGCCGTGTCCCCCAGACCGTATGTCATTAAATGCCTAGTTTGTGTAGTGAAAAACTTTTTAACAGATCGCACTCGCCCGTGTGGAAATCCCTCATGCCCGTGTATGATAGCTTCAGCTTCCATACGCCCGTGTCACTTACCCATACGCCCGTGTGGAACCCCTCACACACCCGTGTGGACAAGCACACACTTGTATGAAAATCACTGCACCTATTTTTGTAAAAAACTCGATTTAAAATCTGATTTTACATTTTTTAAATGGCCAATTTAACTCGATTTTACTACGATTAACTAACATACATATACACACAACTTCAATAAATTATCAATTAATTAGAATTAGGCAACTAATTTCATGCACATCAAACACCGAATAAATCAAACAAGTGGCATACCTTAGTTGCTAGTAAACCACTCCATGGAAGCTTCAATTAAACAATCGTTAGTATAAATTTTATGCTTCACACACCGTGTTATCAAGCAATAATACACTGCAAATCATTCAATAATTAAACTCAAACATGCCTCAAAGTTATTATAAAACCATCCAAAATAAATGTCTAATATCCAATTACAACTAAAATTAACTAATTCCCAGGAGTTCCACAATGCCCGACTACAGTCTCTAAAATGCGTAATAAAGTCTCTACTAAGCCTAGATCTTTTGGAACTCTCTTGCTCGGCTCTCAACGATTATCTGCACAGATGTGAGGGTGTAAGCTCTAAAAAGCTCAGTGAATGTTAATAAAAACAACAAGTAAATTAACATCCAATTCATACTTAATTCACAACCAATCATTCACCAATTGTCAGCCAAAAATAATTAATCATGTCAATTTAATTTCCAAAAGCATTTTCAATACCAAAAATCAATTATTCATGGCTTAGAATTATCAAATGATATAGCAATAATCACACAAAAATATATTGGCATACATTTCTCATGGCTTAATCGGATGATCATACATCGGATAAACGGATCTCCTAACTCCCACAAATATCAAATACTGTCCATCGAGTTGAGCGGGCTGAAGCACACCCTCCCTTATAACACCTCAAAAAATCCATTGAGTGGAGACTCATGCTCAACACTCCCTTATCTACTCCAAACAAATCAGTTCACCTAGAGCCATATGCTCACAATGTCACAAATAAAGGTGAGTACCCACTAATCCTATGGCATGCCAACTATATCCAATGGATCCACCATGCATGTTGCCAATATATTCAATCAAACATAACATATAAATCAATCATTAGTGTGCTCAATTTAATGTGACAAGATGCTTATGTGTAACATGTAACATAGCATATAAATCAATCAATTCATTTGCCAATTTCCCATAATCAACTACCAATAGTAACTTCAACATGACATGATAAAAAATTTCAGTACAAATGCATTAAATTATCCATAAGATTAATCTAATTAAATAGCACAACACCACCCAAAAGCTTACATACCATTTTTTTTTTCAACACAAATTTAATTTTTGCACATATAATACCAATCTTGCAAAATTAGCCATCCACCCATAATTAATTAATTGAAATTACTAATTAAGCTACTAATTAAACATAATTGAGGGTCAATTTACCAAATTGCCCTTAGAAACACTTACTATACAATTTTATTCTATCACAACAAGTGGTCAACTAGGTAATTTCGAGCTTTAATTTCGGTTATCTCGGTCCTCTTCAAGATACGAAGCTTCAACAGAGGTAAAGTAGACATTACCACCTTTCCAAAGCTAATTAAACACAATTTTTAATTAACTATGCTAATCGAAATTTACTCACAAAGATACCTTACTGAATTTGTAACATCAAGTCGAAAACTCGATTCCTCACAAAATCAATCTCTCCAGCCCTCCTAATCACTTCCAAACATCAATACTAAACCAAATACACATAAACTAAGCATCAATTTCACATTTAAATTAATTTCACAAAAATTTGAAAAATTAATTCAACAAGATGAAGAAATTCAAATTTCTTCAAATTACGTCACAAATCATGTTTAATCTTGATAAATAAGACCAAAAACCTTCTAATCGATCCATCTTGAGTTGGAACATCCATTGATTTGTGGATTTCCTCTCAAAATTTAAAATCCACCATGAAAGTACTTTAAGCTTTTGAAGAAGATGCATTGATAAAAAAAAAAATCCTTTAATTGACTCTCAAATCATGTAAAAATGTTTCTAATCTTCATAAAAACAAGTTTAGGTTAATTGACTCTCAAATCATGTAAAAATGTTTCTAATCTTCATAAAAACAAGTTTAGGAATAATAATTACCTTTGATTCGTTCTAAATCCTTTGATTGAAAATCTTGATTCAAGAATCTTAAGAAATTTCAGAATATTTTTAGCTGCTTTTGAGATTAATTTCGGATGAATTGAGAGAGTATTTTGAGAAGAAAATTAGTTGGATCTATTCTCTGATGATAGATCTTTAAAACCATGCAAAGAAAACGAATTTTATAGCTATCTAATATGATGTAAATGATGTGAAAAGTAGGCTAGATGCATTGTGTTTAAAACTGAAACAACCCATCAGAATTTAAAAATTGGGGAATTTGCCTAATTGCCACTCTCACATTTCCCTTGTTTTACCAATTAATCTTTTCCATCCAAAATTTTGAATTTTAAGGTTTATTTTCCAAATAAATACTCTAAATTTTCCCTTGTTTTACAATTAAACCCAATTTAATTAATATTTAAATTTAACTCTAATTAACCCTAATAAAAATTATTTTAAATTCTTTTTCGACCCAAATTAATTATTTTCACTTATAATTATCTAATTACTCTAAAATTAATTTTCCAAAAATATTTTTATTTTTTCATATTATTGTTTAATTGATTTTAGATGAAATTAACCTCTTAAATTAAATTAAAAATTACTAGAAACCCCAAAAATTCCTAGTTTCACACTAGGAACTCAAAAAATATATCCGAAACTTCTAGACTCGAATTATACATAAAGGTTGCAATGTTCCCTACCAATCCCCTTCATCATGCCACTTGAGAGGTCCTGGAAAATACAAAACTGTAGGTAAAATGTAACAACACAATGCAAGTCTATGGTGAGTTTTGAAACAGAAACGAGATTATATTGAAAATAAGATATATATATATATAACACATTTTTAAGAGTTGCACCGAGATAAAGGGTATACGACCCTGTATGTGTTATGGGTGTGGAGGAGCCATTCGATAAACGGACACACGGTGAATTAGAAGCACATGCAACAGGAAATTCAAGGTGTTGGAAGCTAGAAAGCATGTGATTAGTAGCACTAGTATCTAAAATACATTCACAAGATGTACTCATACCTGTTAAATTTGCCCCAATTGCCATATTTGCAATCGTCTAGACCAAGGGTTCTTTGTTCAACAAGCTTAATATTTGCTGATATTGTTCCTATGTGAACCTAGGAGCTTGAACCACATTAGGAGAACTTTGAATGTTGTTGTTGGGCACACTGCTATCAGCCACTATCCCCTCATCTGCTACTACGTTGTTACCACCAGTCCCAAGCATAAAATACTTTTTTGTGAATTTGAAATGGAGGGTATATCCAATTTCTCTCTTATGTCCCTTAACTTTACAATGATCGCATACACCATTAAACCGCTTTTTATGTGGATTGACATTTGCTGAATATAAAGAGGTAGGGTCAACAACAATTGGACTTGATACATTCTGCCTCTGTGACTCTTCTTGCATGGAATATGCTTGATTGACCGTAGGCAAGGGGTTTATTACCAAAATTTGACTCCGAACAGCACCATAAGTTTTATTTCAACTCATCATAAATTGAAACAAATGCTTCTGCACAATATGATCAACAACCTATTTAGTCTGCACACAACCACAAGAAGAAACAGGAACTAAAGAATCATACTCATCCCACAATAACCTGAGCTTGGTGAAATAGGTTGAAAACGAAGTAGTTCCTTGAAGATGAGAAGAAATTTCTCGATGCAAGAAATAAACTCTTAAACCATCAATCTTGTTGAATCGCTCAACTAAGATCTTGCTAAACCACTATTGCATTTAAAACAAAAACTATACCTACAGAGAGTTATTTACTAATCGTGTTCAAAATCCAAGATAACACAATAACGTTGCATCACTCCTACTGTGAGTACAAATCTTCTACCAACAAATCTTTAGAACAAATACCATCAATGAAACCCAATTTATTTTTGGCAATCAACGCAATTCGCATCACATGACTCCAGATATTATAGTTTTCAATTCCAATGAGCTGATGAGAAACCAGCAAAGTGCTAGGTGTATCAGATGGATGTAGATAGAGATGATGATTGTAATCAATAGGACCTTTAAAACGATTCTCCATTACAACAAACACTAAAAAAAACAGAGACAAAATGATAAAGAAAGCACAAGAAACATATGCCAAAAAACTCAAAGAAAAACAAAGGAAAAATATTCAACTCGTCGTCCCCAGAATTAGACAATCGACATTGGTTTTGATACCATGTTGAAAGTGTCGGAGATAACCAACAATTAATGAACGACAAAGCTAGACTAGTATTGAATCTAAATGAAAATATATTACAACACACGTAAATTACAAAAGCAAGGTGTTTTTATAGCCTATGTTCAACTAGCTACTAACTAATAACTAATCTAACTATTACTAACAGCTTTCTGTTATTCAACCAACTACTAGTATCTTTAACAGTTGAATCATTAGTTTTCTGCTTTTGATTCTCGATTTTTATCGGTTTTACAGCGATTAGTTTATTTTTGGTTATTTATCACCAATTGAACTACCTGTTTTCTATTCAATTGGTTGGTTTAGTTCTATTATGACAAAACTATCTAAATGAAAAGCAAGCGCTCTCAATTTTATTTTCTATCTATAAGACTCAAATTGAAATTCAAGAGATTTTTACATCAATAATACAAAAAAAATTACAAAAATGAGGTGTAAAACAAATTATTTACGAAAATAGGTCGTTTTGAACAGTAGAAAATGATGTTGCCATGTTGTCAGATGACACCACCCTAAAAAGTACACCCATCATGAGTCAATGGTTTCAACTGTTTTTTTTTTTAATTAGTGTTGCCACCCTAATTGACAACACCAAAAATTTTAATCTCCTAATATATTTCCCAATTTCCTTGACCGTATATTGTGGTGGAAAATACTAGTGTCGTCGAATGGGTGGTGACACCACTTTTTAACCTAGACCCCCCTACATGCGTGCTTGGGCAACAATCAATAAATTTTGAATGGTGTCGCCAACAAAGAAAGTGCCATTGAATTAATATTTTAACCCTCTTTCTCAGCAAAAAAACAAACAAAAAAACAAACGGAGAGAGAACAAAATTGAGTTCTTAAGAAATATTAGGTTCTAAACAGTTGCAGACGTCTTAAACTTGGGTTCCTACACCTATTAAGAATCATGATTGAAGATAAAAAATAATTGTTTTTCATTTCAGAAATCAAGTTTGAGTTGATAAGGTTAGTTTCTAATTGATTTTTATGTTATTTCATTTTTTTTACTAGTATGTATAGTTATGTTACTATATGGTGATAATATTAGAAAAAATTCGATTTGAAAATGGTTTTCTTGTAGAGCGGAAAAATAAAAATTTTGAAAATCGAACCGGTTTGTGATATTTATAGAAATAATTTTTTTCCTGAAATAATACTTGTGTTTTGAGCAAGACAGATCCTAGACGTTCCTAGCTTTCAATCAAATAATTTCCTTTGCTATTCTCATACCACGAATTGCTTCGAGTGTGGACTTGAATAATTATGGATCAAACACAGAACAAAATAACTTACTTTCAGTAGGAAAGTAAATCTCTTTCTCTTATAGAAAACGATAGAATTGTTATTCCTAAGGGTGAGCATTCGACCGAGTCAAGTGAAAAAATTTTGAGTTCATGAGTCCTACTTTATCATCCTAACTCAATTTGAATTTGTTTTTCAAATCAAGTCGAGTGAAATGAAATTTGAGTCGAGTCGAATCGAGTGAAATTGTTCAAGTTGAATTAAAAAAATTAAACATGTCAAATAAAAATATTGTTACAGTATAACTAATTCCATGTTAGAGCACATAAATTTTAAACCATATATATTTGAAAAAAAATTCAAAGCAGAATAATAATAAAAATAAGATCCTTGAGTATGATAAATTTGAATCATTAATTAGGTCCCAAAATTATTATTTTAGAAATGTTTTAAAATTTTAACTTTTTAAAATATTTTTAAAAATATAAATTTTGAAATTTTTATAAATATTTTGAACTTTAAAAATTATTTTAAATTTTTTAGTTTTATTTTGTAATTTTTGTTGAGAGAAAGACAAATTTGCTTATTTTCAATGTTGACGGGGATTAAAAGGGTATTTACACTAATCTGTTATTAGAATTATTCGAATTGTGAAATTCAACTCGACTCAAACTCAAAACTTGAATTGACTCGAATAATTCGAATAACTCAATTCGATTAAGTCGAAATTTAAATTTTTTTCGATTTTTTGGAATCGAATCGAGTTTTTCTCACCCTAGTTATTTCTAAAAATATAATTTATACTTAGAAATAAATTTTAACAATTTTTGGGCAGAATAACAATATCTCAAAATTGTATTTTTAGCCTTACCGGTGCCATCTATTTATAAGAAGAAGAAGTGAAACCCTAGTAAAATTAGTAGAATGCAATTAATGCTTATTTAATAGAAAAGCAATCCCTAGTTGAACTAGGAGAGAAAGGGGTTTTGGGCCTCTCTTGTATCAAGTCCAATTATACGTGTTTCCCTAACTTTTAACCCAACACTTTATAATTTAATCCAACCCAATATAAATTTTTCTATTTCCCAAAATATGCAATATTTATTAAATTAATTTTCCATTAAATAATTTTATTAACTCAATTAAAACAACTTAATACACTTTGTAGATGTCTTCGTCGGTGCATGTGTCTTTGGACTAGCATCCACCAACAAATACGACAACCTATTTTCCATATTTCACTATTGGTAGTGGACTAAGGACATGAAATCCTCCATACAATCTTCCATCGGAGGCCTCTTATCCATACGATTGTTCCACACTATGATCCATTATTGATGTTTCAATGCCCAATTCTTTGCATATTTTTCCTTCTTATTAATGTCGTGGACATGGTTCAAATTGAATGGAAAGTCGGGAACATCTTTTGTACCATCGAATTGTCGCAACACTCGATCCCTGTTGTACCACTCAATGGTTGAAAAACTTATGATGGATGCTTTAATGCACCAGACGTATGAATTACCGTAAGTTGATCGAGGGATTACACTTGCAACGTGGGTTGCAACATATGTCATCCACATGAACTGCACAATTAATAATATGGTTAAAATAACATGAGTAAAATAATTACATGAAATGAATATAAAATTATTTTCAAAATGTTTTACCTCTTCTCCGATGCATGCCTCAATCATTTGTCCATATACAACAAATGTTTCCCCCTCCCAATCCGCAGAGAAGTACACCATCTGAAATAAAAACAAATTTTTTAGATATCATTTTCATAAAAAAATAATTCTTAATAAATGTTTTAATTTTTTTACCTATTTATAAGTGGGAAAACAATGTGTTGGTAACTTAACTTAGTGATGTAAAAAATGACATCCTGTATAGTGCGTAAGACTACAGTAGTAGTATGTATCGTGCTTTGTTGCCTAACAAAGATCACGGTATAACGTAGCTAATATTGTTGAACCTCAAATCTACAAACCAACAACTTGGAAATCTTCCAATAGAGGCAAGTACATCAAGTGGACTCTGTTATTAGATGAGTTTAGTAGGAGTACCCCCTATCAGCTCCATTACAAATGCTCAAGTAATACACATCTTCTCCCACCCAGACACAACATTAGGTGAAGTTTTGAAATTTTGCTTGAGCCAACAAAATTTTAAAGTGCTAAATCTAATAGCACCATCAGTTGGTGATTGTCCAAGCAATTGATAGCAATGCAACACGACATCAGGCACCTTACTTAAACCCTTGACTACAGCTTCGTCAACTAGTAGCTCAAGTTGTAATGCAACATCTTCTAAGGTGATGGTGCACTCCCCACACGACATATGAAATGTGTGGGTTTCTAGGCGCCACCTTTCAACCAGTGTCGATACTAAGTTAGGCCTAAGCTCAAATGTCCTAAGCAATGTTGCCATTGCAATTCCCGTGACATTCAAATACGGGAAAACACAGTCGTCCGACTCATAGGTTGGAGTGTGGACAATTACTTAAATATGCCAATTAAAATATTAATGACATGCGATTTTATAAGTTAATCACTAATATCAATTATATTTTTCATTTAAATAAATAACATTCTTATTTAAATAACTAGCAAGTAGCAATAAATTTTTTTACCGGCACATTAATCTTCAAAGCGATACGATTTTATAAGTTAACCATGAATAGCAATTATATTTTTTCGTTTAAATAAACAACATTCCTATTTAAATAAATAGCAAGTAGCAATAAATTTTTTTACTGACAAATTAATCATCAAAGCAATATAATCGATTACTCTATCAATGAAGTCATCTTGATATATCTGCACAAACAAAATTGATTAAACATAAGATATTAAAAATAATATAACGCTTGCAAACATTCTAGTAAATATTTTTTCCTACCCCATTTTCATAAATAATTTTTTTAGTATTATTTAGATTAAAAACCCTAAATAATAACAATATTCTCGTAAATAATTTTTTGCTCAACCTATTTCCGTAAGTAAATAGTTTTTATCTCAACCCATTTTTTGTAATTAATTTTTTTCGTATTCTTTAAATGAAATATCCACATAATGATATTAACCACCGACTAAACAAAAAAAATATAAAAATAAATTACGTTAACCCAAATATTTGCAACTGAAAATTTCTATTATACACAAATAAATATTAAAACATTATTTTATTTATTAAAATAAAATATAAACATAACCGATCTATTAAAATATAAGTTGCAAACACAAAAAATAACAAAAAAAAAAACTTCAAGTTGAACTCCAAACTATAAATAAATTATAAACATAATTAATTAATATATAAATTACAAACATAAAAAAAACCCAAAAAAACTTCTATCACACAGACTTACCTCTCTGTTTCACAAGTTGGCCTCCATAGCACAAACACCATAAATAAAATATAAACACAATTAATTAATATATAAATTACAAACATAAAAAAAAAAAGCCAAAAACTTCACACACACTAGAAACAGTTTCACAATCTGCCCCAAAACTCCAATAAATAAAGTATAAATAAACATAATATAACCTTAAACCCTAAATCTAAACACTAAAAATAAAATATAAACATATAATATATAAATTATTAAAAAAATTTTGACCCTTATCAGTTTCACAAGCTACCCCAACACTCCAACTTGTGAGAATTTCTTTTACCGATGCTTCAGCTGGAAAGATTTGTGGGTGGAGAAGAAGGGAGGGCACCAATGTTTATATACTGGATTAGGTGACACCGGCTTGACACCTCGGCTGTTGATGTGATCAATTGGTCACAATAGCCCCTCCCCTAATACACTTTACACATATTTCTCAATTTTTAAATTAATTTCACCACTTCATTAGGCGACACCAATTTATTGTATTTATTATTTTGAGTATTTATTTAAAATATTTGTATTCTTTTAGTAAATTTTGACGACACCAATTAAAATTTAATTTTTTTCAACTAAAATTATTGGCTCATGTTGAGTGTACTTTTTGAGGTTGTGTTGCTTAACAACATGACGACACCATTTTTTATTGTTCAAAATAACTATTCTCGTAAAGAATTGCTTTACACCACCTTTTCATATATATATATATATATATTCATTTTATTGATGTAAAAAAAACCTAAAATTCTATTTAACGTGAGTAAAATAGAATTTCAAATTTTATAAATGCAATATTTTTTTCATTTCAAAATAAGTGCAGCTATTAAGATGATACATATCCTTTTAATATATTTTTTAAAAAAAATTTAAAATATGTCATAACACTTATATTCCTTATAAATTTGGAATTTAGTCTTTATACTTTATTTTTAGAAATTTAGTTCCTTATTTTTCATATTTCAAAATTCAGGTCCAACTACTAACATCGTTAAAATTATTTTATTAAATTCAATTTCATTGCAACATCTTTTTTTAGTTACATTACTATCAAGTAAGTAATTTTTTTGTTAATTTCAAAATATCATACCAAAATATAAAAAGTAGAAAGTCTAAGTTCCTGAAAATAAAAGTATAGAAACTAATTTCTAAATTTGTGGAAAGTACAAAAACATATGGCATATTTTAACTTTTAAAAAAATATGAAAACAATACATAGATTCCCATGTCTTTTTACTCAAATTTTTATAAAAAAAAAATGAAACAATGCGAATGAGTCATTGGTTGTGTTGGCAAGGTTAAGGTCAACATCCAAATTTGAGTTTCAACATGTGAAAATACATGTAAGAAGTCTTTTTCAAATTTATTCTTGAGACATTTTGATATTTAATTTGATTGATTTGAATATGTTTTTAATTTAGTATATATTGAATTAATTTTAATTATAATTAACATAATTATGCAAGTAAACTCCTTTAAGAAAAGACAAAATCACAACCCAAGTTTCTTAATTAGACAGATGAATGAGTAGTGAAATTGGAAACTAGTAGGTGAGTGATGCGCAGCCCTTTTGACTTCATCCTTGGATTTGGAATTTGGGAGGTTTGGACGGTCAAAGATTCATGTATTCCAATGCCAACCCAAACGAAGGCAAATGGTAGGTTCAATTGTTGTATTTTGATTGAAATGAGAGGCTTCATTCATATATATCATTCACCTTATCTTTATTGTTTGATTTATAACTTTTTCTTATTTCAGGATAATTGTTATCTTTTCTTTTAAGGGATAATGAAGTATTTTGTTATCTATCGAATATTTATATGGGTGAAATTGACAAACTGATGAGGAGAATCGACCAGTGTTAAAATGGAAATATGGATTGAAGTTATTAATGGTGAGATTGTAGTATTTTATGATATGTTTTTCCCAACTATATCTTAATTTATTCACAAGATATGCCATGCAAAATGGATAAATAGGCAATTCATATCATATTCATTGTAAGGATTTATATTGTGGACTATTCTGGATATTAAAATTGATCTTTACAAATGAATTAAAGTTGCTCTCCACAAATCTCGTATTGAAGCTTCATTTTCCCTAAAGTTTCATGTAGTTCAACGTGCACATGTCAATTTTTTTCTAGAAATCTTATTAAGTTTTTAGTTGGAAAGACTTATTTGGTGGGAGAGTTCATCCAAAAGTGAGGCTAAAACAATTGAGTGATGGGCTATCATATTGATTCTATTAGGCACGACTCCACAAACATAAGTTGATACCAAAGTATGTAAACATTTGATTCTATTCATGTTTATTCTATTTTCTTATGGATTTGAGCAAAATCTTGATGAATCTTGTATTTATAAATGTATAAAGGATGAAAAGATGACTTTTTTCGTTCTATATTTTGATGATATTCTATTAATTAAGAATGATACAAAGATATTATTATCGGTTAAACTGTGGTTATCACAATAATTAATATGAAGGACTTGGATGAAACTAATTATGTTCTAGGAATTTGATCCATAGGGATCGAAAGAACAAAATGATAACTTTATCATAAGTTTCATACATAAATAAGATTCTAGAACATTTTGTGATGACCAATGCAAAGAAAGATTTTTCTCTTTCTTTGGATGATTATACTAAAACGGAAAAGAATGAGAGTACGAGAAATGTTCTATACACTTCAGTAGTAGGATGCCTTATATATGCTATTCTTTACATACGTCCTAATATCTATGTTGTAGTAGAAATGATGAGTCGTTATCAAGCGAATCCTAGACCCAAACACGGGCAAACCATTAACCGTATACTAGAATATTTCCAAAGAATGATGTATTTATATGCTTGAATTTTTTGGAGGGGGTGTAACTATTGGAAAAAGTCCGGTTTAAAAAACGGTTTTCTGTCACAATGAAAAATTAAAAATTTGAAAATCGAGATGGTTTGTGATATTTATAGCAATAAAATTTTCCCAAAAAGTACTTGTACTTTTTGTGAGACAAATCTTAGACATTCCCGACTTTCAACCGAATAACATTCTTCACTATTCTTGTACCACAAATCACTTCGAGTATGGGCTCGAACAATCAAGAATCAAACACAAAACCAAGAATAATTTTCTTACTTTTAGGTGGAAAGTAAATCTCTCTTTATACAAACCGGTAGAATTGCTATTTCCGGAAAATTGAATCTATACTTAGAAAATAAATTATGAATATTTTTGGGCAGAATAACAATATCTCAAAGTTGTGTGTCTTTAGCCCTAACGGTGCCATCTATTTATAGGAAGAGAATGAAGAATCCTAGTTGAATTAGTAGAATACAAATAATACTTATCTGATAGAAAAACAAGTCTCCTAGTTCTACAAGGAGAAAGGGGTGGCTAACCCTTGTTAATTATACTAGGGTTGCCACCCCTTATACACATTATGAGGGGTTTCGGGTCTCTCATGAATTGGGTCCAATCATACGTGCTTCTTGGACTTTTAACCCAACATTTTGTAATTTAATCCAACCCAATACATGTTTTTCTATATCCCAAAATAAATATTATTTATTAAATTAAAATTTCCAATAAAATAAATTTTAACCTAAGTCTAATTCCGTTAAAGTCATGGAAAGTTTACCGTAAAAGAATCTATGAGAAAATATATTTAATTTCCATATTGATCTGCCACAAATCGATGTGGCAAATTAGGCTTTTCTGACACACTTAAGGAGCTTTTTCTCGAGCAATAGAGTTTTTAGTTTAGTTTTTCGTTATTTTCGTATTTTTATATTTTTCATGTAATAAGTGGAAATCTCTCGTTTTTGTCTTTTTTTATCCAAATTGGCCAATAGTGTCATTGGGAGGTCTAACATGTGTTTGAGTGATGTAGGGACGTGTTGGAGGTTGAAAACAAGCAAGAACGACATCTAGGGAAAGGGTATCGTGATATCAAACCCCTAGAATAGCGATACCTCCGGCAGTATAAAAGACCAAAGATACCTTTCAGTGGTATAGCTATTAGAGCATGCCCAAAGATCAATCATGAGATGCTTGTAATAACATACTTATTTTACCTCGTTTATTAATATAAGGCATAGCCATTATTATTTCAGTTTATTTTTTGTGTATATAAATAAATTGTTTTATAATAATGTCCTGAGAATAAGATGATTATTCTTAAAAGGTCCTTAGTCGAGTATTATTGTGGGCTTGGACAACAATAATGCATTAAGACTAACGTGTAGTTGATTGATGACAAAGCGTTGTCATTGATATGAGATGTCAAAATCAATACATGAGTATGTGTGTTAGAGAACAACATATTAGACTGACATGCTATGAGTATGTTTCTTGGATTATTATGTAATAGTTACAACATTACTTATAGTGATTACTATGTATACGATCCTCAGACCTAAGGTCATCATTATCCCAACATCGTGAGTCATATATTCTGATACAATCAAACGTCCACTATAACTGGTTGTTCAATAAAGGTTGATGTTGGATATACCATAATCTATGTAGTGGGATATGGTTTATCAATATAAAATTTGTCCCTCCTACATAATGGGAGCAATATCCTAGGCCACTTGATTAAGTGAGACTAGAAATGCATGGTCATGCTCGAATAAGTTGATATGAGATATCATACTTATTTGTTTTTCATAGTCTACTCAGGATATCAAGAAACATTAGATGGGCTATGCAAGTGTGACTATTCCATAACTTATGTCCATTCTAGATATAAATGACAAAAGGATTTAATACATGAAGGGTTAATCACAGAGAGGTTATGTTGAATCATGACTTCTTGTAACTTAGGTAGCAATGATGCATTGCTAGATGCTACTCATTGTTTGTAATATCAGAACCGTTCTAGTATTACTACTAACGTTACAAGAACCTGCAGGGTCACACCCTATGGTTGAAACGAACAGAATCCAAACATATATGTATTGAGTTTAATTGACACATGAATTAAAATGATTATAGAATTAATTCAATTGGGCAATTAAGTATCGAAGGAATTATCTGTACACGTATGTTGTACACATAATGAAAAATATGGTTAAATTAATATATGAATTTGATTCGTATAAAATTTAACTAAAAATAATTTATCGAAATTCATATTATAATTATTGTAATTATAATTTAGGATCAAATATTATTATAATTACTGTAATTGTAATTTTTTTGGTCAAACATTATTATAATTATGGTAATTATAATTATTATATTCGATTAATTATTATGATTTCATTCATATAAAAATATCAATTATTCCAGAATTAGGAAATATATGGTTTTTTAAAAAAACCCTATATACCCGAAAAATAAAGTGTGTAGGTCTGGCAACTGTCAAGAGATTTTTCTCTCTCTGAAAAAGTTTTAGAGACTGCTTACTGTTCGTTATCACACCGGGTGGATTACGTAGAGGCTAAAACTTTTCGTAGCAACTGAAACTTTTAGTAGCGGCTTGGAATCGACATACAATAGCGTAATTTCTTTCTTCGATTTTTTAGATGATTAAAGGTAACCGTTCATACCCTTTTCACCCCAATTCGTTCCTTGCACATGGATCCCTGGATGTGATCGCCGGATTTATTTTTTTTTGCTGCGCCATGGGATGTACAGGTGATCCTACAATCGCGACATCCTTCTTGGATATCGCGATATCCTCTTCTAGGTATCGCAATATTACCTTCGTTAGAAGGACAAACTTGGACAAAAAGGGCAACTATTCTCTACCTGACCCACCAATCACACAAGACCCATGTAGGGGCAATTTTGGCATCGAAAATTCATTAGAACACCCTTCAAAATAGCCAAAAATTGTTGAGGAGGAGAGAGACACATTAGCTTAGTTTTAGGTTTAGTTTTCTTTAATTTTTCTCTGCACTTTTATAAGGTTTTTATTTTTCTCTTCTTCTACCTTAGATTAGAGTTTATTTTTCTGCAATTACTTATTGTTCTTACTGTTCTTTATGTTATTTAAGTTAGTTATCACTGTAGATAAGGTTTACTTACATTTCCAGTCATTGTACCTTGTTTTCAAGATTCTTTAAGCTTTAGTTTAATGTATTTCAGTTTATTTTACTTTAAATCTGTTAAAGCTTGTTCTTTTTATGTTTCTTGCTTTAGATTTTGTTGTTAGATGCTTTTGGTTTCATGCTATTTAAGTTTTCTTGCATAAAACTCTCAACTTACACATTTTTCTCAAGCTTTACTTTCATGGTTTCTTTGTTTTCCATTGTTATGTTTATTTTCTTGACTTTGAGTATGTGTAGTTAAATCATTAAGGAGGTTAGTTGATAGAGATATGGATAAACTAAAATCTATGGACAAAGGACTAAATCGTAACAAATTGGACTAATTTGAATAGAACTAAGAACTTAGGTAGTGACACCCCTAAGGGAATATTAAGATAAAGTGAGACCGAAAGGTAATCTTATTGCGCACCCGTTCATTAGCCTCGGATTAACTGACAAGATCGGAAGATAACCGGACCTAATTTGTCTAAGTCGGTGAAATTGAGATCGGAAGATAAAATAGAGCCATTTGGTAATTTACGTGATTTATGTCCCTAGTCTGAGATTTGGTGAACTACATCGATGTCAACCAACCCCCATTACTCATTTTCTAGATAGTCCCTCTAGTTTATATTTCTTGCAATTTAGTCCCTAGATAGAATATTTAATTTTCTTGCAAGCTTATCTTTTACGAATTGCCGTAATATAAAATCGTATTAGTAGCCACTTAGCCTCTATTGTGTATGCTAGTTATTGCTCAACCGCCTCTTCCTTTGGGTTCGATCCTTGGAATACTTCGATGTTTCATTGTAACACTATAAATATTACAACTGGCATGTATGCTTGCAGTAAAATCAGGCTTTAAAAATTATTGTATAAATTTGTTGTTTTAATGCGCACGCACACAGCCGGTCACATATTCAACAGATTCATAATGACCAATTAATTTAATTCCATTTTCAAACTTCAATTATTAAATAATAATTCGAAAAACTTAAATTAATTCTCACGTCATTTCCATACTTAGTGAGAAACCACAATCATTTCCGAATGTAAGTCATTTATCTAACTTTATCATTTCTATCTATTTTTATTCATTTGATTCTATATGCAATCCGTTTATGGCTTCAACGAGCTTACAGAGGGATCGATTAGACATATGTAATTAGGGCTCAAATGATTTATAATTAAGTTGTAGCTTTTCACCTATTAATTATAAACTCATTTAGTCACGGAGTCTTTCCACTATAGTATCATGACTGAGCTCTCTTCAATTACATAATTTACAAAAGTTACCCAATTAATGCTCGTCCAATAACCTAGTCATAAGTGTGTTACCCTCATAGGATATCCTTAATCTCTTTGGAATAAATCTATTCTCCCAATATAATTCTATTTCATCTCATGGTAGTTATTACATCTTCCTTCATGAAAAGTCAATTACTATGAATAGTAATCAAGTCATTCATCAGAAAGACAGATGAGCAATAGCCACATTTAATTTTTATCTATCATGTAATGCAAATGAGAGGATGTAATTTACTCTTTTCTTGGGCTATGAATTTTATTATTGTGAATAATGCTACATACTGCAGAAGTCGTGTAACAGCCCAATTTTGACCCTAATCGGAATAGTGGTTTCAGGACCACAAATCCGAGTCAGTAAAATATTTTTATATTATTTTCTATGTCCATGATGTGTGATTAAGCATGTGTGAAATTTCTGTGAATTAATTTGTCTATTAGTATGCTTAATTTGAGCAAAGGACTAAATCGCGTAAATCTTAAAAATAGCTTTCTATTTTATTAATGGCTAAAGTGAGATGTCTTTTTATTGGGAAGACCTTATGTGGCAATTTAGCCACTATTTTAGATAGTGGACGACAATAGGTAATGGATATGTATATGTATGTTTTTTTTATATATATATAAAAGTTAAAAGTTCATATTATATTATAAGTTATTATTTAAAATAAAAAAAAGAAACATGGGTTTTCATAGTGGACGACAAGACATGTATGTATACGCTTTTATATATATACTTTATAAGTTAAAAGTTTATATATTATATCATTTCAATAGTTTAATAAAACAAAGCCACATGAGTGTTCATCATTTTTTTTATTCTCTTCAACCGATAATAGTAAGAAAAGAAAAGACTTAAAATTTTTATTTGGTCTATCTTGCTTCCTTGTCTCTTTCGAATGAAGCTAGAAAGGAGAGGCCGGCTGCATGTAGTGAAAAACCATGAAATTTGTTTGCTTAGAAGTTAAAATTTTCAAGTAAAAGGGTAACTCTTCTAAACTCTCCTTGCCCATAGCTTTTCGTTGACAAATTCTAGTTGCATTGTTGATTTGAGCTTAACCGAATGTGTGGGAGAAGAGAAGAGTTTCTTTTCTAGTTGTAAATGTTGCATGTCTAGTAGACGAAGAGTTTCTCACTTGCGTTAAAAAAAAAAAAAATAGTGAATGCTTGTGTTGTTATACTCCATTTCTGTAACTCTGGGGTTGATTAGCAGAAAAAGGAAGGAACAAATTGAATAGGTAGAATCGGTGTTGGGAACCTTAGTGAGTTTTCCTTGAACTTTTACTCTCTTGTGTTTGATAATTGCTGAAACGGTTAAATTACCGTCCGGATTTTACCTTGATGGTATTGTTAATTGCTGCCCTGTTTATGCTGTTCGATTGTGGTGTTGATGCTGTTTGAATATTGCGTTATTAATGATGTTTATTTAGTTGCAGTTTATGGTGTCCAAACCTGATTTTTAAAGGGGTTAATGCAACTATTTATGAAGGTTTGAATGAAAATTAAAAAGCAAAGTAAATGCTGTAGAATTTATGTCTAAGTGTTAGTCAATGTGCTGCATTAATAAGCTAATTGTTAATTATTATTTAAGTGATTTGGTGGGTCATTTGGGCTGCTAAAATGTATAATTTGAATGCTGTCTGAATTGATATTAAATACCCAGTTATACTGCCATAAATTGTGCATTTAAATTTTTTTTTTATTTTAGAAGTATCCAAATACTATCTGAATTGGTGTTATTTCCCATTTATACTATAATATTTTGTATATTAATGTTGTTTATTTTAGAGCATCTTAATGCTATCCAAATACGTAAGACTTTGAGACCTTCTTTGAGGTTTCATGAACTAAAATAAATTCCTACTGTATTCATGTTGTCCAAATTGGAATGAATTGGATAATGGTCTTGTTTGTGTTGACCATTTGTGAGGAATAAAAATGTTTGTACTAATTGTAATTAAATGATAGGACGGTTTGAGTTTGAACTTGATTTGATATTTGAGTTAGTTAAAATATTAATTTATTATTATGTTTTGATCATGAAACAAATAGATCGATTATAAATCGGGGAAAAGAGAAGGTCGTGGAATAATCATCGATGACTTGGGGTAAGTTTATAAGCAATTTGGTTAAATTGAATTCTTATTTTAAGTAACATTAATGTGTATATGTTCATTAATGTGTATATGTTGAATAGAATGAAGTTTATTAAATTATGTAAGGCCGAATGTGATATTTGGGCAAGATATATGCGGCCGAATGTGTGGTTGATTTATGTATGAAATTTTATATATTTGAATTGGATGAATACTTATGGACTAAGTAGTAGATAAATGTGGACCTTGAATGTGGTGATTATAATTGAATAAGCAACTATGTGTGCGATACATTACCGGAAGATGGCACTATGTGTGCGAGAAATGGGTAATGGCACTATGTGTGCGATACATTACCGGAAGATGGCACTATGTGTGCGAGAAACGGGTAATGGCACTATGTGTGCGATACATTACCGGTAGATGGCACTATGTGTGCGAGAAATGGGTAATGGCATTATGTGTGCGATACATTACCAAAAGATGGAACTATGTGTGCGAGAAATGGGTAATGGCACTATGTGTGCGGTACATTACCGGTAGATGGCACTATGTGTGCGAGAAACGGGTAATGGCATTATGTGTGCGATACATTACCAAAAGATGGAACTATGTGTGCGAGAAATGGGTAATGGCACTATGTGTGCGGTACATTACCGGTAGATGGCACTATGTGTGCGAGAAACGGGTAATGGCGCTATGTGTGCGATACATTACCGAAAGATGGCACTTCGTGTGCTAATTATCAAATAACGACTAAGTGTAATTGAATATGATTATGTGATGAATAAGTGCAGGTATAAGTGTGAAAATTTATGAACAATGTGCTCGATATTTGAGCGAACTTTCGGTAAGAAGAAATGGAGTAAGTGAAATTATGAAAGAGTAAATTTAGAAATAAAACAGTTTTGGACAGCAGTAGTTATGTGTCTTTGAAAAATCACCAAAAATGGTGGAAATTGAATTAGAGGTTGAATAAGATATGAAATTAAAGATGGATGAGTCTATTTTGGCATAAGAGAAACGGTGTAAACAAAAGAATTTTATATTCTGTGATATTTTAATTTTTGTGAGACAGTGTCAGAATGATTTCAGAATCCCCTATTGTAACTTTTAAAATTCATTAAAAATTGTAAAAAAATAATCATGGGATAAAATATATATCCCTGAATTTATTAATGAGTCTATTTTCAAGAGAAATAAACGGAAACATAATTTGAGTTATGTACAATGAGATAATTAATTATTAGTGAATAAAGGTCAAAACTGTCAGACAACAGAATAGGGGATACTTTAAAGAATAAACTGTACTAATTGGCTAAGAAAAAAATTCTATAAATTTTATGGTGTAGAAATATTTGAGTCTAGTTTCAGAGAAAATTTACGGTTCTTCATTTGGAGCTCTGTAGCTCGAGAAATAAATAATTTAGTGACAGTGACTCAAATAGACAGCTTGAGATAAACATGAATAAAAATGGAACTATGTGCAATTATGACTGTATTATCTTGAGAACATATTGTGAAGATTTATGAAAGCCTGTTAATAAATCACTTATTATTTATATACTTACTTACTAAGCTTTGTAGCTTACTTTCCTTCCTTTCCCTAATCTTATAAGGTTGTATGCTAGCTCGAGTTGGAGATCGTCGGAGATGTAATCACACTATCAAGCTACCATCGTGGGTAAAGAGTGAATACAAACCTCTTAAGTTTATGGCATGTATAGGGGGCTTAGTCATTTGTTTATTTCATAATTGGTTTGGCCTAAAATGTTGGTCATTAATATTTAGCAGTTCATTTTGTATAAGGTCATTGATGTTGACTAGTATTATTCAAGTTATATATTTGTGATGAAAATTGAAAAGAGATAATTTGGATAAAATTTTATGACTCAGTTCAATACGTTTACAAGTGTATGTGTTCTGGTAATGCCTCATACCCTATTCCGGCGTCGAATACGGGTAAGGGGTGTTATAAGTCGTATACCCAATGCACTGGTTTTTGGTTCCTTATCTATTTGAACTTAGGCTTTTACTTACATCGAAGTATACGAGTCATGCATACATAGTCCATCATCCACTCACGATTAAGGTATGCCGCACTATGAATGCCACAAGTGAATAAATCCATAAACAAATTTAGGATCTATTCTACTTGGGTCTTGTCCAATGTACTATCAGTCTAGTCAGTCACATGTGTGTCTCTATCTTTTGGAAATCATCTGCTCCGATACTCAAGACAAATCATCTCCCCAATTTGACTTGATAGACAACATATTAGCCTTTCAATTGGTTTGTTCATTTCTGATTAGACTAAGGACATGTTTAGGTTCATCTACTAATACAAGTTGTCTTTCTGTATAAAGATCCGACCACGTAATACCACTTAGTATTAGTTAAACGTTAGATAACCAATGAGCTAATATTTGTTTTCATTTTTCTTTGCATGAAAAAACCATTGAGAATAATGTACAAAGGGTATTAATGTAATTCATTATAATGACTCAGTTTCTAGTGGTGTCGAAAAATATGGTTTTGAGACCTTATATCCGTCAACCGAGTTTGTAAATATTAAATAGGGATATTTATGGAGTTAGTGTATAATTAAATTGAAATTTAGTTAAGTAATTTAGCTAAAATAATGGCTAATTAAGGTCCAGGGACTAAATTGAAAAAGTTTAATTACTATAGATTTGTAACTAAGAAAAGGCTTGGAGACCTAGATAGCAATTATCCCAAGGACTAAAATGGTTATTAAACCATTGTTTTCTTATGGCTAGTGGGTGGTAATGATGATTTCCATTACGCTTAACTAATAACTAAATTATTATAATCAAACCTAATTAACTTAATTAACTAAGATTAATTAAATACTAATCATAATATATACGTGAAATTGGTGGGTGGAGAAATGAAAACTCATCTTCTCCAACAGGCCAAAATAAGAAAACCAAAGGGAGAACGCCTTTTTTGAGTCCTTGAGTATTCGACCATTCAATTCAAGTAAGTCCCTGGTCATTTTTCATTGATTTTTATGAAAATTGAATCAAGAGAGCTTGGTTTAGCGAGTCCATGTACCAATTTGTAAAACTGTTGAATGTTTTAAAAGTTTCCATTGTTGAGAAATGGATGAATTTGGTGTGAATTTGATAGAAATTAAGGTTACATTATAAAAAGGACAATTGTAAAGCTTAATTGTTAGTTTCGTACACTAGGGACCAAATTGAATAAAATGCAAGATTGTCATGAAATTTCAATATAAATAGAAATTAGGATATCCCTAATGAATATATGTGAAATCAGATTTTTATCCGAAGCTTTAGATAAAAAGTTATACTTGTCCCGGGTTTAGGGACTAAATTTAATAAATTATAAAATATGACTGATATTGTATTTGATTGTGGATTGAATGGAAATAGATAGTGTTATATGTTTGGTGATTATACGTAGCTAACATAGACGCAAAATCTTTGAGAGGGAAAGGAAAAAACGTAAGTTGTCAATGAGTGACTCGAAATTTTGGTTTTTATTTTTATGATTTGGAATCAATTTAGTTGTTGCATATTTTTTTTTTATATTTTGCATAATATGACATTGAGGTGAGTTAACAATGATTATCTAAATTGAAATTCTATGTTTGAGATTAAATATCGAGATAGTGGACTAAATAGAATAGAATAGATAGTAGCATGACTTAATTTATATATGATATTGTTGGATCTGGTGCCCTAAGTGTAGTATATTAGTTTGTAAACTTGTAATTTTTTCGATGATGATCTTGGATGCTATTGAAGAGTCACGAACAATCAAAACTCACCTACACACAAACAAACACATCCGCATGCTAGGCATTGAGAGCTCAATGGTGCTAACATAATTTGAATTCATAACATGTATAACATTAAAAAAAAAATGAGTAAACAAGTTAAGTAAGATCATGAGGCATCAACAACATTCTCATAACAAAAATGGCTACTTCGTTAAAACTTAATCAAGTTATCATCCAACATTACCCACTTCATTTCTAACATGTTCTTAACATATCTCAAGCTCAACAACTATTCTTTTATGGTATCAAGCTTCATCTCAATAATGGTAAACCAAGCTAACCTCAACAATTGAAATTCCTACTTATTGGGTTCATTGAATCAAGCTTCCTAGGTTAAGAATCCATAAGAAAAATTCAATAAAAAAAAAAAAACTCCCTTACCTCAAGAAATTATGGCCGACAATGAAGACGTTTGGTTGGGAGAGAAGAAGATGAAAGTGAACTTAATATGTTTTCTCTCTCCTACTTATAAGCTTATATATATTAAACTTAATGATTAAAATACTTAACAACAATTTAAAGCCATAAATTAACCATGTAATCATTAGTGGAAATGGATGGTAAGGATCATCCTATGCCACTAATCATTTTTTAAGCATAGTTAAATCACACCTAAATCCTCGGTATAATTATCACTTAATGGGCTTGTTTAATCCTTGGTCAAATCCTCTTAAGTTTGGGCCACTTTCAATTTAATCCTTATACTATACTAAATGACTCATTCAATTAATCACTTAATAGTTCAGAATTCCATTTCCATAATCATCACATAAACTCGAATAAATTTTTGAGCTAACTTGGCTTAGGGGATTCGGTCTCAAAATCGAAATTTTTTACATCAATGAAAATCAGGTCGTTATATATTAACAAGTAAAAAATAAATAAATAAATTATAATGGAAAAATAGAAGAAAAATAAAAGAATCTAATTTTTTGATATTATGATCATACATGTAGATCAAAATAAAGGATAATGTCAAGCTTACCCAGATTTTAAACAAAACCTATTAAAATTTTGAATATCCCTTTTATGCCTTTTGTACCCTAGCCCCTGGCATTGTTGAAGAAGATCTGAAAGATCAGTTTCAACCTTCAACTATCATAGTCACTCCATCATTCTTCTCTGTTTGATAGTTGTGCGACGATAAACAGTGATAATTATATAGCTTCCCATTAGATTGGCCCAGAAGAGATTACTCAAAAGATCATCATATAATCTCTTTCAAGGCTATTTTTAGGAAATTGACAAATTTAGGAAGAAAGAGAGAAGAAATTGCTTCAAGTTGGCGTGAAAATTCAGTTAATCGAGGGTTGAATAGAGCGACAACAATTAGGATTTTCATGTGAAGGGAAGAGAGAAATAAGAGAAACAGAAGAATGAATGAAATAAAAGGAAAAAATATTTTTTATTTTTCCTTTGTGCCACATCATGATAAAAGGTTAATTTGCTTACAGACTTCTATCAACGTATTTAACACTAAAAGGAGTGACACCTATCCTTCTCTTATTGGCCTATGTGCTACATTATAAAAAAACTGATGCAATTAAGGTTAGGTATTGAAATTAGTTAACAAAATAAAACTTCAACAACTAAATTGGACATTGTGAAAGTAAAGGTACCATATTAGAGCAAATCCTAAAGTACAGGGGTCATTCATACCATTCCCTTTAAAATTTTGGTTCCCAATAATGTCACCACTGAAAATTGTAATGCAAGTGCATGTGTGGATCAAGTAATAAGATAATAAGAAGATATCGTTCCCACAAAGACCAAACTCTAATCCATATCAACAAAATAAATTCTAATTAATAGTAAAATTAAACTAAACAAATTATAAAGGTCTCACTAAAAAATAATGAAAACTTTCAAGTTTTTCATTCAATTTTACGATCCTAGAACTCTAACGTCACATAATCCATTTAATCAATTATCCCTCATTCAATCGTTCAATCTATGTAATTAGTAAGTCAGGATTCAATGACATTAACTAGACCCTTCCAGTATCTAGCTAAGTTAATCCCCTTGCCTCACTAGTTATTCCTATACTAGGAAAGTTGGATTAAGTCATTAAGAACAAACCTATTAGGTTGATTAGGGCACTAATTATATTCTTACTCTAGCCACAAATTAACTCGTTCATTAGTACTATTAGAGTTAATCCTAATCTATTCAGCAACTTGTGCCTAAACAAGCATATTAAATAAGCACATAATTGAACAAATAATTAACATATATCAAAACAATTTAAGAAAAAGGTAATTAATTAACTAAGATATAAACTCCATCATTTCGGGAAAAATATGATTTAAGAAAAACATCACAAAAAAATGATATTCAAAACAATTTTGCATCAATAAAAAGTAAAAGAAAATAATCTAAAAAAAAAATAGATGAAGAAGATGAATCAAGCTTTTTGGATCTCCTTTTCTTGTCTCTGCAAGCTTGAAGTTTCCCTTCGTGTGTAAAAGTTTTTTTTTTTTTTTTTTTTGCCTCCAAGCAATTTATTCTTCTTTCTTTTTCTCAAAAGCTCTAAATCATGTAACCCTAAAATTATGGGTTTCTATTACAACACTCCACTGAACAAAGAATTACATTGGAACAAAGTACTTGCTAACAAAATTTTTGAATTGGAAAACATGTTCCACAACAAATTTGATCTAGTAAAGCAGAAGACTTCTCTTTACCACTTTTCACTGTATGTTTCAACTTTTTCATTCTTCATTCCAAACATACAATGGAAAAAGGAAAATGGGGAATCAGTTTGAACTAACTGTAAAAATGATAGGAAATAAACTAAATTCAAATAAAATATAATTAGTCTAAAAAACTATAAAATATAATAAAAACTAAATTTAACACTAAAATTTACTCCTAAAATACTATAGAAACTATACTAATATAGCTCTAAATATGAGAGTTACCACCCACTATCACCTGTCATTCATACATCTCATATTTGAGCCCATCATATTACACCAGGTTGCATTACAGACCTACCAAAGACGACCTAGGTGGACCTAGAGGATGAGACACCTAATGAAACCTTGGAGGGACAACTAACTTCTTAAGGTTACGTGGTAGTTTCTCCTAAGTACTAATGAGGACATAAGAGAGAGAACCTCCTTCTTTAACCTTACTCTTAAATTCCCATTACAACAGAACCACTTGAATCATCTTATATCTCTTAGTCCACTGGGTGAATCATCATAAACTTCATAAGCCACCTCTTTATATCAACAAGTTTAATCAAATCTAATTTATCGATCTCAAGCAGCTCAACCTTTATCACGAATTAAACCTCAAGTTTAATAGTGTTTAATTCGTGATCGGACCTACAAGTTAAGTTTGGATATACTTGCTTACTTAAAATATATAATAACAACTTTAGAAAATATGTTTCTTTAGCTACTAGATAACAAATATAAACCAAAATTTGATCTTAAAGATTGTTAAAGCTCAATCTAAGCAAGGTTTTTAATTTTTTTTCTGGGTACGAAGCGGGAAAAAATTGTTGTAATGCACATAATACAAGTAAACAATATCTACGACTTGAGCCCACATGTTGGCTGTGGAATCAACATCCATGATAATTTTTTATTTTTATTTTTGATAAAACAGGAATTGTGATTTGAAACATTTTTGAATGACAACTTCTCTTGAAATATATGGTCAAATCTTGTGTATGAAATAATATTTTTTTAAATAAATAAAGGGAAGTTATTTGGTACACTACTAGTAGAGTTAAAAAAACTCCACAAGCAGGGGTGAAATGCTGCCATGTGTCCTGAGGGAATACTAAAAAAAACATAAAAAAATTAAAATAGGCATGTGTCATGGGCTAAACCGTGCTTATGGAGTTAAAAAATTCCACTAATAGTGGACAAAATACTAACCCGTAAATAAAAGCATTAAAATATGAAAAAATATTTGGTACATTGTTAGGGGAGTTTTTAGACTCTACAAGCAATATCAGAAGGGTTGATAAGTGTCCTACAAGAGTATAGTAAAATATTTAAAAAAGGATAATTTTTTTAAAACTATTCTAATATACCAAATACTAACATTAAGATATTAAAAATATATATTTAACACATAAGAAAGAAAATGACAAAATAGTGAGATAACTTTAAATGCTAGCTTGGTTTATTTGTTTAATAACGTGAAAAGTACATCTACCAACAGCATAAGAAAAACACAGGCAAAATTAAGTAGCATCATCTTTCATTTGAATACATATAATTGGTAACAAAATAGCTTAGACTTCATAATAAAGTGAAACAAATTTGTACTATAAATTTAATTATTTGTGTTGATAGTATTTAAGAGTCGAGTTGACTGTCATTGTAGAAACAGAAGACTGAACAAGGAAAGAATCAAAACAAAAGAGTTATTACCAATAAAATCTAAAATTGCAAACTAGAATTAAATAACCCAATTAGCTCTTTAAAGGAAAATAAAAAAACCCCAATTGATTGCATATGGTCAAAAGTGTTTATTGCTTCAGGTTTGACCTGAATTCGAATCACGCTAATCACGTTTGTTGTTCGGACTTTATCCTATTATTTAATTCAAAAAATTTAAAATAAAAACCCAAACAACATAATTCATCATTTGATTCGAGTTTTAATTTTATTTTATCTGATATTCATGTCATCAATATGGTTGAATTAGCCTTCAACTGTCGTCAAAACAATCCATAAACATGGAAATTGGAATTCTTGTATCTTTCTTTTGTTCTGCTAGACTTTAGGGGTTCCGATTCTAGATGTTTCTGAATCTGATTGATGATAAAAGTACTATAACAGTCCCTATACCATACCTTAAATTGCATATTGATCCCCTATTGAAAAATGTTGATATTAGAGGAAGGGGCAAAATTAGTATTATAACAGTCCCTATTATTTTTCAATAAGCAATTCTAAGGTTTAAAAAAAATAGAAATGACAGATTTTTATTTTTATTTTTTAAAAATAAAAAATATTTTTTTTCAAAGCTAAAACTTTTAGCTTTTAAATTTGAAAATAATAATAATAATAGTAATAAGCTGGACAAAGTCTAAAAGTTTTTTCAAATTTTCGACAAAAAATCTTTAAAATTTTATTTTTTAAAATTTCAAAAATTATGAAAAAGTTATTCAAATTTTAATAAATAATATGTAAAATACATTACAAATTATAGAACCTTTTTTTTCGAATTTTCAATAAGATTTCTAAAATTTTCTAAAATTTAAAAAATTATGAAAAATAATCAAACTTAGAAAATGGAAAAAGTATTGTTTTTTATAAAAATTAATGTCTTTGTGAGAAATATGAAAAGAAGGTAAAGAATCATTAATATTTTAATGCTACTTTCATAATTAAGTTAATTTTAAAGGTTTTGTTATTTTGATTTTGATTTTTAAAGAGTTTTCAATTTTTTTCAAAATTATTTGGAAATTTTTAAAATTTTATTTTTTAAAAAAATTAAATTATTTTTCATTTTTTAAATATGTAAAAATTTTATTGAAAATTTGAAAGTGTTTACAATATTTTGGTGAAGGATCTACCTACAACCTTCCGTACTTCTTTGTACCTTTAATATTTTAATAATCTAAATTTTAAATTTACCGATATAATTATACTTGTCAAGCATGTAAATTTTTGAATCAATCTGATATCTCCATCATATCGATCTAAAATTATATATGAATATTTATTAAATGGTTAGAATTCTTTTAAAATAAAAAAATAGTTAGAAATTTTTTAATTTTATCAAATTTGACATACATGATCTATATAAATAAAATATAAAATAGACGATTGGATCATTGAGTTTTACAACAATACAAGTGAATTTCTCCCTTAATAATTTATATTTTTATATTTTTTTTAAATTTTGAATTTTTTTTCATAAATTTTACAAGTATACTGTTTATTTATAATTTTTAAATTATTTGTTAACTTTCTCCAAATAAAAACAATAGAGAAGATTTAAAAGTCAGAAATTAAATTTTTTATACCTTATATATAAATAAATATTTAATTGCACAATTTCAACAAACCAAATATTTTGTTCTTTCATCTAATCTATAAAATAGTTGGGTTTTTTTTTTTTTTTTAGTTTTTCATTAGAGACAATGCCACTGTTTGGCGGAGAAGTGAAGTTGTCGACTTCTAGCATCCGAAATTCCGGATGCATTCCATCGAACATTGCGAAGCGCCAACATGGACTCAGTAACGGGTAACGGCAGGCAGGCTCTACTTTCCAATCATCACCATTAACAAAATTGGCTCTGCACTTCACAACCCAATAGTAAAGTAAACTGCACTTCCTTCGTTGGCAGTTTTATGTACAGTACAAAAAACTAATAGGACCATATCATTTGAAAAGACTGAAACAAGACACCATTCCCATGAAAAAAATTTAAGTTAGTGTTTACAAAATTTGGTACAAATTTCAAAAATAAGTTAGGAGAAATGAATTCCATGGCTCTCTAATTGATTTCATGCTCAGAACTGAGCCTCTTCTCCCCTAAACAATCAAAATCACAACCCATTGACCAACCTCCATCGAAACTGAGAGACGTATTTTAAAAAAAAACAAAAAAAGTCACCTCATCCTCCTCCGGTCCGCAGCGTGCTGAGACAAAGGCACGATTTCCGACAAAGGCGTAGAAAGCGGAGTTGGAAGCGGCGAGTTCCGACAAATGGGACAAGACCCATTAAGTTTCAACCAAGCATCCAGACAAGAAACATGGAAATAATGCCTACACTCAGGCATCATCCTCAACATCTCCAAATCCCTATACTCGCATAAACAAATCGAACACGTCGTGTTAAGGTTAGTAGAACCCACAGCAGCCACCTCTTTAGTGAACTGGAACTTGGGGTATGAGTTTATAACGGCTTGATCGAGCCCAACGACGACGTTCTCATCGTCCTCATCTTCGGCAACGAAAACAACCCGGGGAAGGATGATTCCATCGGAGGCGGGGGTAGGGTTGGGAGAAAAAGAGGAAGAAGGACGGCAGCAGATGTAGGAAGCGAGGAGGACGATGGAGAGGAGGACAAGGAAAGCAAAGGCAATGGCGATGGAGTAGCCGAGGCCTAAGTTGGTGAAATAGAGAGGGGAAGAATGGGAATGGGTGGACATTTGAGGAGAGGAATAAGAGAATCCATTTGATTAAGGAAAGAGATAAGAAAAAGAAAACGGAAAAGAAGGTGGGGGAGATTTAATGCTCCAGCTGCAGCATTTATTTACTCACTTTCCAACATTTATTTCTGCGTTCTAAATTACACAGAGGGTTCAAATAAGTTCAAAAGTTTTACTCGTTAGGATAGTAGAAGATTCGATTTTTTATATTTTATTTTAAATTTTTATAACAACAATTTTTATAGTTATGAATTACGTTATTTATTGAATTAATTTTTTATATGATTTAAATTTTAAAGTAAAATTATAGTAGATGGTAGATTTGGATTAGTTTTCATGTTTTTAGGTTAGGTAAATAGTAGATTTGGACTCAGCATACTATAAGAATCTTGTACTCAATGTCGGTGATGTTCTCTTTTGTGTTTTTGGCATGTAGCTAGGGAGTATTAGTTGATTAAAATCTTTTGATTATAGATAGTTGTATAAGATGTTTTGTAGTAGTATCTTGTGAATATGTTATTGGTGTTTTGGTATATATATATATATATATATATGTTTTGAAGTTTGTATTTGGTTTGGTGAACCTTTACACTTCACTAAGTTATGTCATTTTGGTACTTTAAAATGCTTGTAAATAAGATACTCTTGGTATGTTGATGATAGTTTGGAAATGGTCATTTATGGCATAATTGGCACATAATTGAACTAGGTTATTATGCATGAATTGAGGCAATATTGGTATGTTTCGATAGGTGAAGTTTTGGTACAATTGTGCTGTCTTTGAATGACATATTGGTTAGGTGATTTAGGTTGTTTGAAATGGCAAGTTTAAGTATGTTTGGATGATATTTGAACCCCTTGAAGGTGTGCCCAAATGGTATGAATGGCTAGGTAGGAATTGGTTTTGAAATGGCTTGATTTTAGGTAAATTTGGGTTCACACGGCCTAGGACACGAGTTGTCACACGGTCGTGTGTCATCTAGGAGTTTCTTAGGGTTCAAACCAGTGAGTTACACGGCATGGCACACAGGCGTGTGGGGCATCTCAGTGAGTTGCACGAGTGAGGACATGGGTTGGGACACAACCGAGTGTCCCTTGTTCAAAAGTTACATGGCCTGGGGTGATGTCACTCGGCCTGGAACACGGCCACGTGTGACCCCTATTTTTCAATTTTTGCATCTTTTTCTTAAAACTTCTGATTTATTTCAGATTAGTCTCGAAGTGTCTCAAAATTATTTTTAGGGCCTTGAGGGCTCGATTTAGGGTCGGAATGCATGTGATTGAATGGATTACGATATGTTTAATTTACTTAAATATTGTGGTGTTAAATGTTTCTGATTGTTCGGTAATGCTACGTAACCATAATCCAGCGATGGAGACGGGTTAGGAGGCGTTACACTATCTCTTTCAATTTACTCCCAAACCTTCATTAATTTTTCAAACCTTAATGAAAACCGAGTGTGACATGTAATTAATCAAAAGTTATATCTTTTGTTTATTGGTAAAGAGTTATATCACTTGATTTTTGACAAAAAATTATAGCTATTCAAACAATATTGTTTGAATAGTTATGTTTAATCAAGAGATATTAGATGAATAATTATGTCTCTTATATATATGTGATTATTCAGAAAAGACACCTATGGCAATATTTCTTTATGAAGAGACATAAAAATTCATAAAAATAGGAATAAGATTTTATTTGAAAAATATACCAAAAATTCTAAAAAATTCTTCTATTATAAATAGACATTTTGGAGCCTTATCCTATTTCTTGATTTTTTGTTTGAGTTGTTGTTTGTGTTCCATTCATATTCTATTTGTGTGTTTGAAATTTTTCTCACCAAAATTTTGTTGAAACATAAACATCCTTGAATTGGGGAGATGAGCTTCTAGAGTAGTGGATGAATGTGGATGTGAATTATGTTAGTGATGATTTTATAAGTAGTATTAGAGAAGGATGGGTCTAAACTATGTAACTGAGATGCTTCTTTTTTGTTTTAGAATCATAACAATAAGAGTTTCATTCAAATTGTTATTCTTTTAGTTTTAAATTAATGTTTTAGAAATTAGATTAGATACCTTTTTAATTTAACTTACTTTATATATAGAAACATATTTAACTTAAAATATCTTTTTAAACTGTTTTGAATAAATAGACTTATATATTTACAATAAAAATAGATTGAGATTAAAAATGGAATAATTATTAAAATAAATATTTAATTATAGAAATAAATTATTTTTATAAAGATTTATAAAAATTACATCTATTTTGTATTAAATTCTAATATAACTTATTTTTAAGTATACCAAACATTGAAAATCCTTTTTTTCATTCAAACTGTTTGAAAGTTTTAAATGTTAAGCCTTAGTAATGATGAGTGGCTTTTTTTTTTTTGTTTCTTTTGAATTAATAATCAATGGCTATAGTTTAATAAAAATGAGAAAATAATTCTTATAAAATTTTATAAAATATTTAATTTACTTTTATAAAATTTTATTATTTTAATTATTTTCTAATAATTCTTATAAATTTTTTTTTTATAATTTTTATGATTTTTACTATATTATTCTAACATTATTCATACACCACTTGAACAATGTCCCAACCGGGAATAAGTTGATGCAACCAGTACAGCTTGAAATTTTCATCAATGCGGAACGAGTTGGTTACTCCAATTTTCTACTAGAACGGTCTGCACCAATCAGTGCGATCCGGACCAGTGTGAAGCTGACCGACTACATTGTTTTAAACCTTAAAACTACAATTTTCATTTTACTTGAACAAAAGGACAAATTTAAACTAAACTGAATTTTGGTGGATCAGTCGGGGGGATCCACCAGAAATTGATGTCATTGGGAGCCTCGGTTTCTATTGTTCTTAAAAAAAGACATACAACAGTTCCTAGTGCCATACTTCAGATACGAAGTTGGAGGATTTAATTTCCCAGGAAGATTGTTGGCTCCCTTGCTGAGTACTTCTACAAAAGTTCTCTCCTAAACATTGGAGAATATATATGCTGGAACTGATAAGGTTCTTTCTTCTTCTTTTTTTATGAAAAATAAGGATTTATTTGGAATGGCCATACATCTAAAAATGCATGCTAGAAAGAAATATTCTTACCTCACAGTCTAAACCGTTAAATTTCAATAGACAGACAACCTAAAACAAGACTTTCGGTAATCTTTAAGCTTAATTTATCTGCAATGTTCCAGAAAAGTATCCATGACAAAGAACTAAAGGTTGCGAAATAGGAAGACTATAAAGAAAACAAACATCATTTGATGTTTTGAAGTTTAAAATAGCTACTGCTCTAACTGTATGATCTAAAGTGCTAATAGAACTTTACAAAGATGTCATTTAGGCCTCACCAGGTAGGATGCCCATATGTCATCAGCTGGAGGAGGTGGCTGGACCCAGTGGCCTGGAATGCGGCTGCACTCAAGTTGTATAATAAGTCAGCTACTCAAATGTTCTTATGCTTTATGATGCATCCTAAAACAGCTAGCAGCCAATGATCATGCAAATTTGTCTTGTAATGCAGTGTCAAATAGCAGTTTACCATAAGCGCATATTAAAGGACACCTAATAGAGTGGTGCAGTGATAATAACACCAAAAATGAAAAAGATAGGGGCATTGCATATGCATACAATTGCTCATGGTTAATGAAATGCAATTAGAGAAAAGTCTTGCTGTACTTACCTTCCTCCTGGTCTGATATAAGCATCCCATGTCCTTCTAACCTGCACATGAAGATTTAATGGGAGATTTGAGTAAATGCACCTGAACACAGATGCTGGTAAATTAATCACCATCCAACATGCATCATTCATGCAAATGGAGAAAGCAATGCAAATACTAGCTACTACATATGCCGCTAGAAAGGAAAACATAGCACCATGCACAGAGCATCTAGAATTTGAAGAAAAATAGCTGAAAATACCTCAATAAGTGTGCCCATGTCAAAATTGCTTCCATGGTAATAGTGATAGAACTCAATCGGTAAATTAGTCAAAGGATCATATGCCCGAGTGTAACCATGTCCTTCCAATTTATTTTTGCCAGATTCCATATCAGTGACTGTACCAGAGCCCTTTTTGTCCTCATTTGGTGTTATTTGGTCTTTTCTCTCCTTGTTTTCATGTTGACCAGTCATAGGATCATTTGAGAGGGGTCTCTGATTTTGAGTGGCCTTCCTAGTTTCCTCAGCAGTAGCAATGGCATCTTTAGCAGCATCTGTATCTGCTGCAGCCAAAGCTTGTCTCTCCTCTTCCTCAACTGCAGCTCGAACTTTCTCCAGAAACTTGTCATCCTCCTCTGGAAGAAAATGGCCTGCACAAGTCGAAAGCAACCTTAAGAATCTAGGACAGTTTAACCTGTTGAGGTCACATATACGTAATCATTCTGCACACAGCAGGAAAATTAAGGTAATGCCAACCAACCCCCCCCCCCTTTCCTTTTTGGCATGTAAAAGTCTTGACTATTTGCTAATATATTTGTGATGTATGTTTCCAATCAACCATAAAGTGCATCTCTGATAACCTAGAGAAATATAAAAGGAAAGCATCTATGATAACCTGCATATTAGTTGCTGGATTTAGCAGTTAAAATCAATCTTAATTGTTTGCACTTAGAAACTACTTGAATAATTAGATAGAAAAGAATACAGTAGCTAATTCAGTCTGACAAATTAAAGTGAGTATAATTTTGTTACAGTACCTTGTTTCTTCAACTTATGGATCCTCATTGAGCGCAACTCTTGCAACTTCTCCACCATCAAAACTAGTTCAAGCTGACACATAAGACATACAAAATTAATAAACAAAAAGAAATGAAGGAAATAACTAAAAATCAAAATAAAAGAAACCCCTAAAATTAGCACTTCTCTAATGTTAATCTTCCTAGAAAAGACAGTTTAAGTGATAATACAAGAAAAGGTATTGTATCATAAGTACATGGGAGAAGCATCAAGGAGGTTTTTACAATCAAACTGTTATGTTGCCACCAAATTGTAAAGTCGACAATATAAGTATAAACTAACAGCATAGATGAAAGAAACTTGTCGTTTTTCAAATCCTTTACCTCAGATTCCAGTCTCCTTTTTTCTTCCTTGGCTTTAAGCTTTGCTATTTCCTTCATCTTTTCGACCTGCAAATCAACTTAGTAGTCATTACCAAGCGAGCTTACAAAAACAAGAGAAAAAAGGAATTTTGAGTTGTTGGCATCTAATGGAAGAATCAACGAAAATCTGTCAGTATGTTCATAGCAAGAAAACCCTCCTAGAACACAAGTACCTTGCGGCTCGCAATGTCCTTGGCAATCTCCCTAGCTCTCCACTCATCAGCTTCTCGGTCAGCTTGATCAAATTGTTCATGCTCCTAACATGCATAACAAGCTGAAAATATTAGCTATTTCCCACACAGGCCAAGAGGGGAAAAATAGAAAGATAAGGAGAAAGCTTACAATGAGAAACCAAGAAAAACAACCTTTGCAAGCAATTCTGCAATTCGTTTCCGCTTTCTTTTCCTCCAAAGGTTATTCCTTTTAGACTTCTTAATTTTATTGGTCAGTCTAGCTACTGCTGATTTCTCCTCCCACGGGATCCCTTCATCTGCAACATATCTAAAGGGCTCTAACTGAGCTCTTAGCTTTGACATCAATGCATTCGCCGCTTCCACAGACAGTAGCTCTTGAGTTTCCAAATCAATCCTCCTATCTTCTAGATACTTCAAGAACTCAGAAACAGAAGGGTCCATCGACCCATCTTTTATCATCGTCAGTATTTCCAACTCCTTTTGCCTAAGGAACCAATCGATTTTACTCACAGTTAAAAGGAAATTCAAAGGCATTCGGCACTTATAGTTGATATTAGCGAACTATATAGGAAAACAAAACTAACATACACGGCGTTGGCAAGATTGAGGGTATCTTGCAATTCTCTAAGGCGATCACGCACATTTCTGGTCTCCCAAAATGTACTCGAATTCGGAGGTTCCGGCGGTAACATTGGGAACCAAGGTGGAGGCGGCGCGGGTTGGAAGTGAACAGGATTCATTGCTAAATATGATTAAAAAATTGGATTCAATGATTAGATAAACATTGTGAATTAATAACAGGATACCTAGAGGCTTTATTCAAATTAGAGATAGGTTCGTACAAGGAAAACAATAAAACAGAAAGAATATCAAAACTCGTACCTGCTTTATATTTTTCTTTCTGAAGAACTGTTAACTTCAAACCCTAGCAAAAAGACACGAGATTTTGAGACGAAAGATGGCGCTAAAAGTAAAGATCTGGAGGAAACACCAAACATTTACGGGATTTAAGTGGGATGAATTAAATGTGAAAAGTGAGTTTAAAACTTCTCTGGTAAACTGATTTCGGGAATATTTTTTAAAAGTATTTAGTAATACTCTAAAAAATAATAGTTTTTTTTTTAATAAATAAGTATTTAAATTAATATTTTAATAAAAAATATAAAAAATAATTTATTATAATTTGTTGTTAATATTTTAATATATAAAAAATTAATTTTAATTATTTTTTAAGTAATTAATCAAAGGTGTTAGAAGAGTGAAAATATAATTAAACTATTGAAAAAAAAGTTAAAAATTTTAACTTTTCTAATTGGAAAAATTGCGTTTAAACAACTAAAAATTTCCTTCAAACTTTACTTGTTTAGCTTTACTTTTGTTTCAAAGTATTTTTCATGTCAAAAGTACTTCCGAAAAACACTACTAAACACAGTCTTAGAGGGGGTCCATCGTCGTTCATGACATAACTTGGCTCCAAATATAAATATGAAATTGGGTAAACTGTTTAGTCGGTCACCCAACTTTTAGGCTGCTTTCATTTTGGTCCCAAAATGAAATCCTTGCAAATTGGTCACTCAACTTTCAGAGCACTTTCATTTTAATCACCCAATCGTTAAATCTCTAACAATGGTTAACTGTACACTCCACATCATATTTGTACTTTCATTTTGGTCACCTAATTTGTAGGTTGCTTTTATTTTGATCACCCAAAAAATATCTTTTTTAAGTATTGATCAGGGTAAGAAAAATCAAAAATTAAAGTGAAAAAGCGATAGAAATTAAAATAATACACAAAAATTGTCAAATTGTATTTATTTATCTCATTGTCGAAAATTCTAGATTTGGGCTTTGAAATATAAAATTTTAATTATTAAGATTCAAAATTATTGTAACAAATAAGTTGTCACTATCCATGGATAATTTTTTTAACAATTTATTTAATTTATTTTGATGTTTTGAATTTATTTTAAAAAATTATCAATGAAAATTATTGTCTTTAATAGTTATTTACAAAATCTAAATTTTTTTCACTATATGATCTTGAATCTTCGTACTAAGTTAAAAAGTAAAGAAAAATCATTGCAATTAGTTTAATTGATTAATTTTATCATGCCAAACAAAATTCATAATTTTTTTCATCACTTATTTACCCAAATGAATAACAAACAATTAATTAAGGATATTTTCATTTACTTTTAGGAAGATTCGAGATTATATAATCAAAATAAATTTAAGTTTTGTAAACAGTTATTAAATATGAGTTATTTGAGTTGACTTAGTTAATTTCAAATTTTTTTAAAAAAAATTAAAAGGAGATTAAATTAATTATTTTTAATATTATAGTAACAAATATATTGACATTATCAATGGAAAAAAAATTTCAAACAATTTATTTTGATGTTTTGAAATTCAAATTTTCAATATTAAAAGAATTAGATTTTTTGGCAATGGAATAAACAAGTAAAAATTGATTTTTTTTTTTTGCATTATTTTAGTTTTTACTACTTTTTCACTTTAATCATTTATTCTTTTTTACCCTGATCAATATTTAAAAAATATATATTTTGGGTGACTAAAATAAAAGTGTAAACATGATGTGGTGTTTATAGTTAAATGTTGTTAAAAATTTAATGTTTGGGTGACTATAATAAAAGCGCCCTAAAAGTTGAGTGACAAAATTACAAGAAATTCATTTTAAATGACCAAAATGAAAGCACCCTAAAAAATGAGTGAACAACTAAGATAATTTACCCTATAAAATTTTATTCAAGGACCTTATTTTTTAAAATGATTAATTCAAGTTTATTTTTAGAAGGGCATATATTTTTATTTTTATTTTCTAATTTAATATTTAATAACTTTATTTTATTAAAATTTTATAATTCTTTCAAATATTTATATTGTAGTATTGTCTGTTCTTCTAAGATTAATTTTTTATGTGTACTGAATTATATAATATATAAAAATGACATGATATAATTTATTACAAATTTAGAAAATAAGTCAAGTCAGGTTTCAACATTAAATGTTTAAATTTGAGCCAGACCTATATTTTAAACGAGCCTACTTCTTTAGTTATGCCTATTTTTCAAACTTATTATCTTTACCTAAACTCTTTTAGTTTTTTTTTTTTAACTCCACCCTTAAATAGATATGATTTTTAATTAGGAAAAGAAATTCTTCAAAAGGAAACAAAACATATAAGAAAAGTGAACAGGCTGTGGGCAGGTCCAATTCAAGCTAAAAATGGGCCTTGCATACCGAAGTGAAGCCTGCCTAAGTATCGACTAGAAAACTTTATTGGGTTTTATATATATAAACCCTCAACTTATCAAAAACTACTTAATTAGTACTCTTTTTTCTACCTTGTTGATACTTGAATTTATATTCCATCATTCAAGTTAGTATCTATAGACTAACATCGATAGTTTATGCTGTTGTGGCATTAATAATCAATTTAGAGGTGATATGTGAAAGCCTCTTAACATACTACTTGAAAAATATAAATAATGAAAAACTCTTTAAAATTATATAAATTTATAAAAAAAAATAATTTTCTAACATAAAAATGTATATAGATAAATGATTGTCCAAATACATCTGAATCTAGAGAAAATGATGTACAGATTCATTCAAGATGTGTTTTTTAGTAAGTTTATATGTTTTTATTTTTTATAAAATATCAAATTATTATTACTATTATTATTTTGAAATTAAAAATATATAAAAATTTTAAAATATATAAATTAATAAAAAAAGCTCATATAAAAAATAACTTAAACAAAGAGTTGACTAGAGTCAAATACATGTGAAAAACTATTTATCTATATTCATTCTAGACAGTGTTTTTAGTACTTTTATATATCTATATATTTTTATAATTTTAAAATCTTTATAAATTTATATGTTACATATTATAATTTTTTATACATTTTCCTAAATATTATAGACTTTTTTATATATTTTTAATTGTGTATATTTTATATTTTTATAAATTTATAATTTATATATTTTTAAAACAATAACAATCTAAAAAACTAATATTTAATGACAAAAATAAAATATATCAACTTACTAAAAACCACATCTAGAATGAATCTAGACAAATGATTGTCTAGATTCAAATGAACATTTGTCCAAGTTCATTATTGATGTGAAAAGATTACATTGTTTTATTAATTTATATATCTTTAAAGATTTTTTATTTATGCTTGTCACGTGGCATGTTGAGAAGTTACCACATGTCACCACTAGATTGGCTATTAGTGCCACATCAGCTCAAAGTAATGGTGTTAGTGCAAAGGTACAGGGGGCAAATTTAGGGGGTTGGCAGGGGCCTCAACTCCACCTAAAATTTTCCATTTTGACTCTTTAAAATTTTTAAAATTTTAAATTAGTAAAGGTAAAATTATACTTTGGCCCCTTAAAAATAATAAAATTTTGATTTAATCATTTAAAAATTACATTGTTACTATAGTAAAAATTACAATTTAATTTCACCCCTAAAAATATTTTTAGCTTCGCCACCTAAATAACGGAATACAAGTTCAAGTACCAACTAAATACACCATTAGCCATTCTATCGTACAATACGAGTAGAAAGGTATTACCAAAATACATTAAGATTGATGCAAAATTTTGGAGGGTTACATCAAAAGAGTGGACAATGTTCGAAAATGATTCATTTAATGTGTGATCGAAGATGTAAAGATGCGCAAATACATTTTTATTTTCAAAAGCCAACGCTTATTAGTTGATCCAAATCCGTAAGTACTCAAATAAGTCGGGATGTAAGGTAGCTATCAATCAAATATGGGAACATGCGTGATGTTGGGGAAATTAAACTAAGAGTAATTACATTTTAGTTTAAATTAATATTAACTTCGGTAGTATTTGGAAAGTCCTCTAATAATTAGATTTGGGTACAACTGTTTGTAATTTCATAAGAGTGACAAGTTTGAGTAACCATTGTAACTAAATTGAGTGTAATTGAGCATCCTAATTACACTTTCTGATTTTTAGAGGGTGAGAATTGAAGTAATTACATATGTAATTACACTTAAATCTAATTTTCTTTTTAAAAATATTTTTATAAGAATTATAAAAGATATATATTATAAGCATGAACATGTATGAGTGCTTGGGATCGTTATGATAAAAAAAAATTATATTCTAAATCTTAAAAAATTATATTATAAAAATAATTTGTGTATTTTATAAGGTTATAACAAAAATTATATTATTTAAATCCTAAAAAATTTCTAAAGTTATGGTCAAAAAATTTATTATAAAAATAATTTACATGTTACAAAAGTGTTATAATATACTTATTTATAAAAAGTTATGTCCAAGAAGTATAAACATAACTTATTTATGTGTCCATGTTATATATTATAAAAATATATACTTACTCATAAAAGAATGTTATAGTTTTTATCATAACTTATTTATTAAAAAAATAACTTTCTAAACTTATGGCAAAAAGTTGTATTATTTATAAGAAATGTGTAATAACCAAATTTGCCCGGCCCATTAAAACTTAATAATAATAAAAAACAGTCCATTTGAATGTCCAATTACAAAACAAATTAGACAAACCCATTAGCCAAAATAAAAGCCATTTAAAAATAACAAATAAGGTCCAAAAACAATGTCCATTTACAAAAGGATTCAAAGCCCAAATCAGAAAAACACAAACAGTCCACCAAACAGTCCAAAGAAAATAACATGACAATTAGCCCAATTGGACCAAACTGAATCAGCCCATAACCCGAGGCCCAATGGCCCAAAAGCTAAAATTTTCAGAAAACCCTAAGGAGCCTCCAAGCTGTGTGCCGTCGACTCTTCGTCTGCCTTCACGCGCACCAACCGCGCGTCTGCCACACGCGCCCCACGCGGCCTTTCACCAGCCACACGCGCACCCCTCTAGCTTCTCGCGTGAGCTCCACGCGCACCCCTCGGGCTCCTTGCGTCGTTCCCCGTGCCCACGTGCGTCGTTCCCCACGCCTCGACCAACGCCCACCTTGTGCCTCGGCCGAACCTTGTCGTTGTTGCCCCAGTACCACTACGCACGTTAACCGAAGGACTCCCGCACGCCCTCGCCTTCTCCCATACTCTGCAAAAAACTGACAAGCAGAGAAACAGAGGCAACCAAAGCAGAGCATAACAGAAAAAGGAATCAAGAATAGAAGTCGAGTCTATAACACCAGTTATAAAAACCAAAGCGAAAACCATTGTAAAGTCTTCTTCGGCTTTTGACGAACACTAAGAAATCAAAAAAGAAAAACAGAAACTTCAAGGTTGTCTTCGTCTTTTACTATTTACTGTTATCTACTGTTATTTTTATTTTTTTTGTGATTTCAAAAATCATATAACGAAAAGAAGAAAGGGAATCTCACCTGAACCCATATCTCGTCGTCGGAGAAGCCTGTGCCGTCGTTGCTATCCATTTCAAAGAACGGGTTTAAGGGATCGACTTCGAGGACACCTAAACAGGAGGATTAAAGGGCTTCTGGGACGGAGTTAAGGCCCACCGTTTGGAGCATCGCTGGCCACCGATCCGGTGGTGGTGCGGTGGCGCGATAAACGGCTCTAGGAGCCCGATCGGTGGGGAAGGCGAAAAAGGGGATAAACAGAGAAAGAGAGGAAAAAGGAGGTGTCGGCTGCTGAGTTTTTAGGAGAGTTTTAGGGTTCCAAAAATCTGATTTTTTTTGAGACATATCAGGCCTTATATGTTCTTAACAAAACGACGTCGTTTAAGGAAGGTGGGGGTCCGCGCGTCAACCCGATTTTGACCCGGATCCGCGCCTTCCCATCTTATAAGAGTTATTTATGAAGCTAGTCCCTCATTCCCTGGTTCCTTGGCAATTTAGCTCTTTTAACGTCACGTTTGCGATTAAGGGGTATTTTCTTGATCCGTCCCCAATCGTTTGGGCGCCTTTCACTCGAGTCCGTCGATTCCCTTTTATTTTCAATCGTTCCCCTAGATTTTGTTGTCATTTTAATTTAATCCTTTTGTATATATTCTGTTTTTACCATTCTGCCATTATACAAATATTAGTACTATTATTATTATTGTTATTATTATTATTATTATTATTATTATATTCATATTAAATATTAATATATATTACGTATTATTGTTATTGTTATATTTATTATCACTATATTATTATTATTACTATTATTATTGTTATTACTATTATTATTATCTTACAACTATTGTACATTGTATTAATTTATTTGTTAATTTGCATTTAGCTGTTGCTCTTACTCTTATTTCCTTCATCTGTTTATCTATCCATTATGTAACACCCCAAACCCAGCCCACGAGTCTTGACCGGATCTGGTTTGTCACTACGGAAAAACGTTTAAAATATTTTAACCTTAAAATAAAACATGGAAATTTGTGTTTATTTATAAAACATTGTTTATTTAAAATGCTAAGTAAAAATTTGATGTCATAAAGTATCCAGATTTGAAAACTTTAATATATATATAAATTTAAGAAAATAATATCATTTGCAAATAACATTTCATCGTCAATCCATAATAAAACATAATAATAAACTTCAAATGCTTAAGTGGCCTTATTACAATAATACTTATCGAAATACTGAAATTATAAAATATGAAAACAAATAAAATTAACTTCTGCATGGGCCACCTCGTATTCACTCCAACCCGGTCCGATCACCTAAAATCATCTGCGATGTTTGATAAAAATTGGGTGAGTCATACAGACTCAGTGTGTAATTAGACCACTGAATTCCATCCACATGTCAAACCATATAATAACCCATATAACAGATATTAAGATAATTTAATCACATGCTTTCACTTATTGGGCTTGGCCCACAACCACATCACATTCTTATAATAGTGTAATCAACTATATGTTTCCACATACTGGGCTTGGCCCATTTCCACATTAATTCACATAGCAGACAGATTTATGCAAAATGCACCCAATCCAGCCTAGGGTCCATCCTTTACACCTACCTTGGCAGACCCCCTGCCCAAGGCCGTGGCTAATCCACCGATCACGTAGTGATCCACATATCTTACCTTGGCAGACTTGCTGCTCAAGGCCGTGGCTAGGCCACCGATCACATAAGTGATCCCACATATCAATCAATCTATGGTGATGCACACAGCTATCAACCGCCGAGATGTGGCACCTAGCCAACACCTCCCTTGATGAAGCACATAGCTAACATCAAGCGCTAATGTAGCACAAGGCTAACATTAGACCACGTACATAATGTACACCATTTCTTCTTTCACATTCAGATCCCATCCCATGCACATGCAACATATGATAATGTCATAACATAATAAAATGATGCATGCACATGCTATTCGGCATACAAACATATTCTCATTGGCATATTCACATTCTTAATATTTAACACTGACCTGATTTTCGATATACCCCTTAAGGGTATCCATTCATAATTGTCACTGCACACATTAGCATTTACACCACACATACAATATAACATAAACCCGGAAAATAGTGGGTTAATCACACACCTTACTATTTAGCGAAATCCTTAGCTACTTGAATTTAACACGATCCCGGAACTTCCTTATGCCTGTCGATTTACCCTTAAAAACCAAAATACACAATCGGTCACCACTTATACCAAAATGGCCTATGTAGCAAATATAACATTTGGCCCATATAGCAATTATAACATTTTGGCCCATAAAGGGTATTTTCGTAGTTTGGCCCATAGGGACATTTCGTAATTCGGCCCATTAGGGCATTTTCGTAATTCAGTAATCGTACTCACTAAGGGTAATTCGGTAGTTTTATCTTTAACGGTGTTTTCGAAGATTCACTATCGCCTCGAGTGATACAAAACTCTATTTGGGTCTCTACGGAACTATTGAGTCAAAATTCATTTTAAGCCCAAACGGGTAATTTCGCAACTAAAACTTAACTAGTAATTTGGGGCATACAAATTTAAACTGTCCATTTGCGTCATACTGACTAAATTAGCTATAATTCGAGTTAGAAAACTCGAAATCTAGATCCGTAAAATTTACTTGAAACTAGACTCATGTATCTTCTTACTGAAATTTTTCCAGAATTTTTGGCCTATCCATTTAGTACAGTTTATTCCTTAAAGTTTCCCTTATTTCACTGTCCAATGATTCTGACCTCTCTTAACTTAATTTCAAATATCTCACTGTACGGTTTTCATATACTATTCCAACTTATTTCTCTTGAAAATAGACTCACTAAGGAATCCATACATATAAATTATAACCCATAATTCATTTTGTACAATTTTATATGATTTTTCCAAAACAGATCAGTGAACCCCGAAGTTAATCAGAACCAGTCTCACTAAAATCAAGATATCTCAGAATATAAAATTCCTTTTCCTTCTTCGTTTCTTCCATATTAAAATAGACACAGTAAGCTTTAATTTGATTTCTTATTCACTTTCTAATTCCTTTTCTCCTATTTTTAGTGATTTTTCAAAAACACATCACTGCTTCTAACCGAAACTGTTTTATTACAAAACATGATTATCACTACCATCACGGATACCGGTTATCAATTTTCTTCAATATTTCTACCGAATCACAGAATATTTCATGTAAAATTTCAGAGAGATGTGAGGTTTTCTCACCATTTCAAACATATATTCGGAAGACTATGAGATTACACACCTTATTCGGAATCCGTAACGCGATGCTCTCCGCGGCACCAAAAATCCGAGTCACTTATAACGAGGGATAGGTTTTCGATTGAACCTTTGATAAAGTACTTCGAGACATTGCAACCAGCATAAACTCTCTCATGGCAAGTCCCTAGACTCTCAACCATATTACAAATTAGTCCCCTCATTAGCTAGCTTAAGCTTTGGGGGCTCCAAAAATACAAAAATTATCAACTAAAGTCATCAAAATCACTTACTTGCTAAAGGATTTGTTTGCTGAAATTTTTGAGCTCTCCAACCCTTGTTTGCTACCAATTCTAGGTGGTGATGAAGAGAAGAAAAGATGATACTTCTCTTTTCTTTATTTTCATAACCCTTTTTTTTTTTATCTCTTCTTTCTTTCTTTTTTTATCTTCATTCTATTGGCATTTAAATTTTTATGTTTACGCATCTCATCCTTGTACCGTATTTCAAACTTCGGCATATTCAAACCTTTACCAAACATTTCAGTATGTAAAAAATGAATCTTGAACGAATTTTGAGATCTCATATTTGAAAAACAAGGCAATATTTGTATGTTTAAAAGTATGGAAAATTACGTCCTAACGTGCTGAGTGTTGATTTTTCATTCAACTAAATAACCAAATACCCTTTTAATTATATGTTTGAAGATCAAAGATGATCTCGATGTCAGAGTATAAAGGTGTTATATCCTAACGTGTTGGGTATGATACTTTTATTCCTTTGAAACGAGTTTAATCTTGAGATCCAATCCAATTTAAGTAACCCATTCTCAATATTTTTACCCTAAATATTTTCAAATGAGGCAATATTCGGTGTTTGGAAACTCTAGAGATCGTGCCCTATGCGTTGGGTTTCGGACTCCCGCTTGGCCAAACACTCAAATATCCTTTTGATATTCTAATGCATAGGTCTCGGGAATTAAAAGATGATCTTGGATTCGAAGATTAAAATCATCGTGTCCTATGTACTGGATGTGATATTTTATTCATTCGGAACAAGAAAATCTTGATGTTCAATTTGAGAAAATTCAAATGTTTCCAAAAGAGATCAAATTCTTAAATTCTTTTAAAATTTTCAGACTTCAACATGCCCGAACCTTTTTCCAACTATTTTATTACGTAAAAATAATAAGAACGCATACTTGAAAAACCGAGGCAATATTTGTATGTTTAGAAGCACGAAAAATTACATCCTAACGTGCTGGGTGTTGGTTTTCCGTTCGACTAAGTATTCACGTACCCTCTTTCTTTTACATGTTTTGAAAATCAAAGGTGATCTCGGTGTCAGAGTATAAATGGGTCATATCCTAACGTGCTGGGTATGACGCTTTTATTCCTTTGAAACGAGATAACCTTGAGATTCAATCCCAAATCGGCGAATTCTGTTTTTTACCTTAAATATTTTCAAGTTTTCAACATTGGGACAACATCAATCAATCTGGTACCAATTTTTGGCGTGACGAGGGTGCTAACCCTTCCTCGCACGTAACCGACTCCCGAACTCGTTTTCTCAAATTTTTGCAGACCAAAAACACTGTTTTAGCAAATCAAAATGTTTTATTAAAACAAAGGTGATCCGATCACACCTAACAAAGATCGGTGGCGACTCCCTATTTTAAAAGTCGATTCCTGTTTTGTCAAAAAATGGTTACGACAAAATGTTATGAAAGTTTTGGATAATTTATAAAACATTTTTAATAAAGGTGATATATTTTACATTTTATATTATTTGTACTTAATTTACGTATTATAAAAAGTGATATAACCTTGTATAAATCTTTCTCTAAATTAAGTTTTTATTGTTGGAAAAAATATATTTTTGGAAGCTTTGAGGCATATTCTCGATTGGTAAAGGTGGAGATTTGAATCATAAAACTATGGTTTTATATTCTACCCCGTAAGACCTTTAAAACAGTATATTATATGCTTAAAATGGTTGAGTGATGAATGAGAAATTGATGCTCAAAGTAAGCCACTTGTAAATTATGTTAAGGAAAATGGAAAGTTTAGTTTCACATTGGTTAGATATCAAGTGTGGAATATGTTTTTATATATATAAACCAACTTGGTGATTATTAAATGATTAAGCTAATACTCCCCCTAGCGTGTAGGGGGTGCAAATCCAAACCAGTCTGGGTTGGAGGCGCACCCACACAACGCAAAATGTCCGAACTAGTCGGACCTAGAAGTAGAGCTTATCTCTTCAAATTCTGTTTAGAATTAAAATGACAAATATTAAATTGAGTTTAATGGCTCCTTTAATTCAGACATTAATTTGGGGTTTTTTTAATGGCTTCTTAATTCACGGACACTAATGGCTCCATTTTCCAAAAGTTCTTCCATTTTGAAGATTTTATTTAAACCAAAATAATCTGCAGGAGAATATATACACTAGATTTTCTCTATTTTTCATGCAAAAATTTCGAGATCATTTCCCTGCATATTTTGAACTTGTTTTCGGTGATAGAAAAAAGCTACGCTACAGTTTGTTGATCATTGCAGTCGTGCTACTACCGTAATCATCTCGTTGTTGTATCCTAGGAGGCAATCAACCAACGTTTCTCCAGCACTAAAGGAGCGACCGAATCTATCTTAAGGAAACTGTGAAAATAGGCCTCAACTACCAGTCGGATTTCTGCCTACTTATGAGTACACAATTTCGATATAATTTTATTTCCAATTTCTTTTTTTAGATTATATATATATATATATATATATATATTGTTATGGTTCGATCGTGTAATTTAAATTAATATTTACATTATTGTTTGTTTCACTGACGTATTTGCAATAATCTTAAGACAAGATCTTTACCATTTTCTAATCCGAGACGAATAAGACACCGAGGTGAAATTGTATTATGTTTGTAAACAGAAATCAATTAAACAATTCTGTTTTAGGATTTTATTCCTGTCGTTCTACAGAATTTGTTTGATTTTCTGTTTCCAAACATAAATCAATTGAACAATTCTATTTCAGGATTTTATTCCTGCTGTTCAATAGAATTTATTCGATTTCTATTGTTAATAGTAATCGTCTGAGAGTAACAATTCTATTACCAGATATTGGTTATTGATTCTATTTCAGAATTTTTAGTTCCTAACTAAATTTTTCCGTTTAACAGAATCGAAGGGTAGTATAAACTAGAAATTAAAATATCTGTTTATTATTATTACCAATTTTGGTTTCGTTTTTGAAATCTTAACAGAAAAAAATGGAAACTCCTACCAATTCACCCAATTTGCAATTTGGAGCATTGATTCCAACTCAGGCTTTGACTCAAAATTCAGTGTTGTCGATGGCTGTAAGCCACAACGAGAAACCTGCGAAATTCTTTGGACAGAATTTCAAGATATGGCACGTTTCAATTGTAACATCCCAGTTTTGGGCTTAGTCGAAATTGTGGTTTTGAGACCACAAATCCAAAGTAGAAATATTCGTTTTATGATTGTTTTGAGGTCCATGACATGTTTGCATGATTGTGTAAAAGTTTCATGAAGAAATTTTGTGAATAAGTATCCAATTTGACTTTTAGGACTAAATTGCAAAAGTTGAAAAATATGAGATTCTAGAAGCTTTAAGTATGAAATAACTTTGGATTATTAATTAGAGTTCCTTAAATAGCAATTTGCCCAATTTCTATTTTTATGGACAAAAATAGGCATAAGTAGGTAAAATTTAAAAGTTTAGTAAAAAGGGCATTTTGGTCATTTAGCTAATAAAAGAATTAAAACGTAAAATAAGTCAAAAATCTTGTCCATCTTCATCTACATTTGTAACATCCTGAATAGGGCCTATGCATTTTCAGTTTAATTGTATGAAATGACAAGTTTCAAGTACTATGAATAAATTTTTGATACTTTTGGAAACCTAGAAATGCATGAAAATGGAAATGAAAAGGGAGATAGAAATGAAAATGGAAATGGAAATGGAAATAAACACTTTTGGAAACTTAGACATTTTTGGAAACCCAAACGTTTTTGGAAACTTAGACATTTTTGGAAACCTGAACATTTTTGGAAATGATCCAAAAATGGAAACTTGAACATTTTAGGAAACTTGGATATGTAAGAAAAATGGCAAGTTACAGAGCCGATCGAAAATTTTAGGAAACTTAGAAATGATGCTGAAATGTCAAATTTTAAAGTTTAAAATAGGAAATAAAGGCAAGAGGGCCTTAAAAGAAAAAGTTGGAGAAATTTGACACACAAACAGGCTTGGAAAAGTGGCCTGAAGATGTCACTTAGGGCCTATGGAAATGGCGCCATGTGTAAGAGCTGTTGGGCCTGGGTTCGAGTCACTTGGGAAGCAAATAATGAAGTTTTATTTTTGCTTCTAGACACACCAAGGTGGACGGCACAAGCATTCTAGAAATAGAGGTGTTTTATTTCCATAAATATTTGATTAATTAGGGGATAAATAAAGGAGTTTTATTTCCATAAATATTTGATTAATTAGGGGATAAATAAAGGAGTTTTATTCACATAAATATGTGAATAATAAGAGATAAATAAAGGAGTTTTATTCACATAAATATGTGAATAATAAGAGATAAATAAAGGAGTTTTATTCACATAAATATGTGAATAATAAGAGATAAATAAAGGAGTTTTATTCACATAAATATGTGAATAATAAGAGATAAATAAAGGAGTTTTATTCACATAAATATGTGAATAATAAGAGATAAATAAAGGAGTTTTATTCACATAAATATGTGAATAATAAGAGAGAAATAAAGGAGTTTTATTCACATAAATATGTGAATAATAAGAGATAAATAAAGGAGTTTTATTCACATAAATATGTGAATAATAAGAGATAAATAAAGGATTATTTTCTAATGAGATAATTGAGGAGATAATTGATGGATTAAAGGCTTTTATCTTTTAAATAAAAGAGATAATATTATCAAAAAGAGGAGTGGTGGCCAAGTAAAGGACTCCTAGGCTGATAACTTTGGCTATAAAAGGAGGACAGGAGGGCTACTCATCAACATTTGCTCCCTCTTCCTCTCTGCCGAAATTCTCCCTAGGCAAAACCCCTCTCTGCCGAATTTTTATTAAGCAAAAATCCCTCTCTTTTTCTTCTATTTTCTTCTCCGTTCTACTGTTAAGCTGAATCTTTGTGGATTCTAAGAAAGAGGGCAATCATCCACAACATCAAAAGGGGATTTTTGGGGAAATCTAAGGATCTAAGGTAAGGATTATAAATATAAATATGTGGTTAAAGATTATGATTCACGTTTTCAAAGTTAGATCTAATCTAACACGAAGTTATAGGATTTCAACAGGCTTATAAAGGAATCCTCTTCAGATTTGGAATCCCATCATAAGTATTAGCCGATTTCAAGGAAGAGGAATTCTAGCAACTGTTGGGACTTGATTAAATCAATTCGGCAACTAGGAGTGAAAGATCTAGATCGGTAGATTGCTCTACGGGAATTCACGGAAACTATTAAGCGAAAAAGGTGTGTACCCTTACTAACCTTCAATAAATTACGTGGTAATTATTAAATATATGAATATGTATCAGTATGTGAATGTGGTTAAGTACCACAAATGTGGTAAGGAGTACCCAGGTATGTTTCCTACTTTTGATAGGATTATGAATGTGATATACTTTGAACATGTGATTAGTAACATGAATGAAAATTAAGTATGTGGAATATGTTATAAAATAATTGGGGCATTTGGGATATATGTGAAGGAAGAAAGTGAAGGTGTTGACTTCGGTCTCACCAACGAAGGTGTTGACTTCGGTCTCACCAATGAAGGTGTTGGTTTCGGCCTCACCAACGAAATATGGTGGCTACGGCCCCATTGCGTGAATATGGTAACTTCGATTACATTATTTGAATATAGTGTCTAATGACACAACGTAAGTGGGCGATGAGCACGTCGACTGCAGCGACTGCCTTCGATGGTGTGTAGCGGATGGAGGGTTGACTTAGTAGTCCCCACGGTGTAATTGGCAGGTACGGGTGGTGTGTAGCGGATGGACAAATAGGCTTGGGTTGGGTTGCATCATTATTTGATTTGAATATGCTTTGATATGAATATGTATGCCTGGAATGTTGATTGTTAGTTTGTGTACACATTGAGTCTGTTGACTCACCCCTTTGTGGGACTATTTTTCAGGAAATGAGCAGTAATGGACCGGGTCGGCAGGAGCTAAAGGTGGCCATGCATCACTTGAAGAATTTATTAGAATTTGGACTTTACTCAATTTTAGTATTTTCAATTTTATCTTTGGATTTGAATGATGTAATAAGGCCATAAGGCCCAAGTTGAATGGTTTTATTTCCCTGCTTTTATTTTCAGTTGTTATGTTATGAATTATTTTTGACTAAGTTTAATTAAATTTATTTTAAAAATAAACCCTAAATTGTTTTGTCACCAAAATTAAATGTTTTCTAAATTAAATAAATGGGTTTCCAACCTAAGCCCAACCCAAAACCAATATCTTTCTAAAAATTCACAAAAATTTTCTAAGTAACAAAAGAATTTGAAGCCGATTTTCTTAAGGAACATACCAGATCCGGTTCAGGCTCGTGGGCCGGGTGTGGGGTGTTTCAACATTAGTCGAAATTCTCAAGAACACCATAACTAGGGTTTCTTCAACTTCCAAGCTTGATAGTAAGTGCATCCTAGCCCTGTTTTTAACGTTCTTTACGTTTTTGAAGTTGTTATCAACCGATCTAGCTATTTCTACCATTTATTTGAGCTAGGGTTCATGTTTGATGTGTAATAAACATATTTTACTAAGTGATTTTTTATGAAAACACCTAAAAAGGAAATTTTTGTAAAAGTTGTAAAATGAGTAGTAAAAATCTAATTTGAAGGAAAATGTGGGCTGTTATAAGCATATGTTAGGATTGGCTAAGCTTGGGTAACAAAGAAAATGGACACATTTCATTTTACGAGCCTAGGGACTAATTTATAAATATGTGAAAGTTTACGGGCAAAACTATAATTTTGCCAAAGTATGGTTTTTGGACTGATTTGAACAATGTGATAATTAAATGAGCTAAATTTGTTATTATAGATAAAGAAAAACGGAGTCCGAACCTAAACCGAGGAAAGAACAAGGTTATGGATTAAATCGAATAGTTAGCCATATTTTGGTACCAAGGTAAGTTCGTGTGTAAATAATGCAACATTACATTATTAGGTATTTAATGCTTTAATATTGCATGAATTGTGTAATTCTTTTTGTGGACTTGATTAATGTTGACTCGATGACGATTCGACGAAGATTTGATACCTCGAAATCCCAGTTGAACCTTAGGAATAGTTAGGATACAAATGTCATGACATTAGGGTTATGAGTTTACGTGTAAGACCATATCTGGGATATGACATTTTTATGAGATGTCGTGTAAGACCATGCCTGGGACATGACATCGATATAAGAATCGTGTAAGACCATAGTTGGGCAGTAGGCATCAATATGTGATCCCATGTAAGACCATATCTTGGATATGGCATTGGTATGATTCTATGTGTATGTGATTCCCGAGTATCCTTTAGTATTCCAAGCGATTCAACGGGTAGTCCAAAGATTATGTCAACGAAATGACAATGTATGAACATGTTGAAAGGGTACAGGTATGTACACAAAGTTCATACATATCGAGATTATAAATCAATGAGACCTCGGTAAGAAGTGAATGAATAAATCATGATCACGAGTTTTATTATACATTATGTAAATGACATGATTTAAAATGTATCTATGATACTTGATGGCATTGTGATAGATTATATTATGTTATGTGTACAATAATGCATGGTTAATGTTGTTAATTATTTGCATGCAAACTTACTAAGCTTTATGCTTACTCCCCTTTCTTTTCCATTTCCTTATAGTATCGCCAAGTTAGCTTTGGGATCGAAGGACGTCGGAGACTCGATCACACTATCAATTGGAACTTTTGCGTATAGTTAGTCTCAATATTTTTAGTATGGCATGTATAGAGACTTAGTCTTTTTGTTATATGTCATATTGGTTTAGCCAAATGTGTTGGCTTATGATGATATTTGATTCATTTTGTATAAGGCCATGGAATGTGGCTCATATTGATTATTGGGTTGTAAACCAATTCATATATGCATGCATGTGCCAATGCCATTATGATATGGCCTATGGTTATTGTTGGTTGAATGATAATGTGTTGCATGTGATTATGGATGTTTGATGATGGTGAAGCACTTAGTTATGCCATGTTAAGTGCCTTGAAGTCATATATATATTTGGATTGGTGTGGTTTTGATGTTGTGTAGGTTGGTGCAAGTATGGGTGACAAAAAGGCTTGGTAAATAGCCTTATTTTGTCCACACGGGGGTGTGTGTCTAGGCTGTGTGTGACACACGGCTTGCCCCATAGGCGTGTGTTATGGTCGTGTGTCCCTTGCACCCTAATTAATGCAAAACAGAATGTCCAATAGTAAACACACGGGCACGAGACACGGCCGTGTGTCTCGGCCATGTGAGAGACACGGCCATATGACATGGGCATGTACTTAGGCCGTGTGAAGTCTGCACTTAATTTTTGGAATTAAATTCACCACAAGGCCTAAGGACACGGGCGTATGCCTTGGTCGTGTGACCTTATTTGGTTGATGATGTCATAAACAAAATGTCCCTTATTTTGGACACGGCCTGAAGCACGGACGTGTGATATGCCTCACGGGCGTGTCCCTTCACCCACACGGGCATGTGGACCTTTTTGATGAAATTTTTTTAAGTTTTCCCAGAAGTTTCTAAAGCTCTCGGTTTAGTCCCGAACGGTTCCCAATGTATGTTTTGGGCCTCATAGGCTCGTAATAGGGACGATATGAGTGTATATGAAAAGTTTTAAATTTATATGGAAATTTATGTCTCGATTTTGTATGAATGCTTGTGTTTAAGTCCAATAATGCCTCATACCCTGTTTCGACGTCGAATACGGGTAAGGGGTGTTACATCAATGCTTAGAAGATATTGATCGGATCCGTCTCACATTATTTCGATGGAAGACATTGAGATTCAACCTGACTTGTCTTATGATGAAGAACTGGTCGAGATTTTGGCCCGCGAGGTGAAAGAGTTGCGTAGCAAGCGAGTTTCGTTAGTGAAAATGCTATGGCGTAGTCATAGTGTCAAGGAAGCGACTTGGGAACTAGAAGAGACAATGGGATCTCAATACCCCCACCTCTTTTTAGGTAAATTTCAGGGACGAAATATAATTAGGGGGAGAATTGTAATTCGATAGTCAGGGGTGTTGGAAAGTGTATTCCCGGGACCTCGTTCCCATAAATCAGACTTGTAAATATTTACGAAGTTAGTTGTGTATTTAATTAGATTTCAGTTAAGTGAATTTGCATGAATTAAGAGTTATTATAGTATAAGGACTAAATCGCGTAAAGAGTTAAAAATTGTATTATAGATTAAAAATTAATAAGGAGACTAAAGTAGTAATTAAAGTAGTATAAGGACTGCATTAACATATATGTAATATATATATATATATGTTTTATTAATTATTATTATGAAATGTATATACATATATGTTATATTATAATTAAAACAAAATAAAAGAAATAATAAAAAGTAGTGGTGGCATGCAAATTAAAGGAAAAAGAAGAAAGAAAAAGAAAAATAGAAAAAGGGAGAAGAAGTTGTGGCAAACCTAAGGACTTTTAGGTTCAAATTTAAAATTGGTTAGTTAATTTAGTCCATTTTTTTGTAATTTTTATATTTTTGGAATCCCGGTGTTTAGAACTACCCGACCCATGTTGAAATTTTAGCATTGATTAATATTTTAGATGTTGTTATTGTTGAATAGTTTTAGTATTAGGGATTTAATTGATATATTTTTTAAGTTAGAAACGGAAAAGGATTAAATTGTATAACCACTTGTAAATTTGAAGTAATAGGGATTAAATTGTAAAAATTTTGAAATTTAAGGGTTTAATTGAAAATAATGAGTTAAATTTAGCTTAAAGTAAAATTAGTATAAAAATATTGGATTAAATGTAAAGAATAAAAATTAGTCTCGGTTTAAGGACTAAATTGGAATTTAAGCAAACATTGAGTAAAAATTAAAATATTCAATGTGAAATTGAATTGTGTTGTATTTATATATTTTAATTGTTTTAATTCCGTAGCTAGCATCGTACCGTAACCCACAACTAAGGGTACGTTTGGTTCACTGTAATGGAATAGGGTTGTAATTGAATAGAGTTGTAATAAGTAATTCAACTGTTTGGTTGAATGGAATGGAATAGAGCTGTAATAGAATTCTTGTGTTTGGTTGAATGGAATGATGTTGTAATAACATAAGGAAAAGAACTAAAATGACCAGAATACCCTTAGCAAAATTTTTTTAGGTAGATGATTATTATTATTGTTATTAAATTTTAATAAGATTATTATTGAAAATAATTTAATAAAAATAATAAATAATTTTATCATATTTTAACATAATTATTATTAAATATAATTTAATAAAAAATAATTTAATAACATTCTTAATATAATTATTATATGAATTAAAAAATCAAAATATATACTATAAAAATATATAATCTACTTTATTATTTTTAAACTGCAATACATATTTAATGTGCTAAAATATCATTATTGAAACAAATAATTTAATTATTCTACAATAAAGAAATATTAGAAGTAATAAATAACTTGAGAATTATATTTTGCATAAACATAATATTGATATATTAACAAAAGGTTACATGATTTCATTAGTTTATATGTCATAATCCATATGTTACAACATCAAAAAGTTACAACATTGTAATGACATATATCATGTCATTATACCGTCCCAAATTTTACAAACACAAAAAGTTACCAAAATATCATCAATACAACTATGATTTTTAATGGTCAGCAAGAAATCTTCTGACCCATTCCAATCGTACAGAAGAAGGTAAACTAAAGAAAATGAGCATTTACGTTGGATGATCTGGAATTTTGCTCAATGCTCGAAAACGCTCATCCACAGTTAAACCTTCTATTTCACATAATGTTGGATATAAATTTATAGCTCTTTCTTGGATGATCTGAAATTCTTCTGACTTTTGTTGAATTACCGCATCGGAGGCAATACTCCTACTAATTTGTTCGCCAACGGCCCGCATGTTTTCCGCCAATAAAGTGGCAGCATCATGAAATGAAGAAGAAACATGATCACTTGAATCAGAATTCATTTTTTTCTTCTTTGAAGATGTGGAACCCCCTTGGTTTCTCGCTGGTTGCGATTCTGTATCTGAAACATCCATGTCATCCAAGAGATATTAGCTTCACATCCATAGAAATCGTTTCTTTCTTCATGAATATTTGTGGTAGCTACATCCTCAACATTTATTTCTTCAATGATATCAGCGGCTGTTTGAGCATCTTTCCCAATGGCTCGATCTTTTGCGTAGATGGCAGTAAGTTGGTCGTAATTAGGGAAACTATGATGTTTGAATTGACCTGCTTCTTTATGACTCTATAAAAAAAAGGAATTCATATTAGTTATAAGTTAGGTGAAAATAAGATAATAAAGACTTGAAATAATTCTTACATTTATATATGAGTTCCACACCGCATCTTCAGCAACAACGACCTGCCTATGCTCATCCCAACCAAAACCGCTATTGTTTTTTCCATTAAGCATGTCATAAACGATTGACCAATCCCTTTTCAGTAGTCTAATCCTTGATTCAATATTAGGTTTAGCCTTCAACATTGCATTTGGTAAAACTTTTTCTAACATTTTTTCCAACTCATTTAAATAGCTGTCTTTAAATCCCGTATCAGCATTAAAGGTTCCAACATTGTGCAAGTCGACCATACAAGAAACCAACGCAGCATCTTCTTCTGGAACCCATTTCCTTTTGGTTCCTCGAGAACTTTGGGAAGAAACATTTGATTCTGAAAAACCTGACATAATTGTCTTAAGAAAAAAAACAAATTAACATTTGACGGCATTAAGACATAATAGGTAGCTAGATTCTGTAATAATGGTAAGCTTGAAATTTTAATAATTGCAAAGGAAAAAAAACATAACTGTATATTGCAAGTATGGAATTAATGTTTGAAGTCAACATCGAATATGCAAATGAGTTAAAGCCCCATTGCAAATGGTACCCACTTCATTCTTCAACCAATACACGGGACATACAATATGTGACATTTAAAGCTAGTCAATAATAAAGTCGGGAGGTTATTTCCATGGCTAGTGCATGGACAAAGTCCTTACATCTTGAAGGGGCTTTGGAGCATTGGTCTCACATTGGCAGCTTCTTACATTGGATGGGTCAAGGTTAACGTGGATGATTCGGTTTTCCATTGTAGTTCAAGGGTGATAGTAGGTGGAGTGATAAGGGGTCCAAGTGGTGGTTGGTTAGTTGGCTTCAATATGATAATTCATCTAAAAATTAATATATAATTAAATTAAATATTGAAAGAATACTATAGAAAATAGAAACAGTAAAGATGTATGAACTGAAATTATTATTGCTTGATCTTAATGAACACCAATGTGATGTATTTATACACAACTAGATCAGCTAGATATGTAAACTGTTTAACAGAAATAGTTATAACAAACTAATAATTTACATCTTCTAATAACTGCTTTACAACTTCTAATAAATATAATTTTAATTTTAATTTTTATTGAAATTAAACATTAAGAAGACAAATATATCTAATTTATAAAATGAAAATTACATAAATAATAGTAAGGATATAATAGTTTATTTGTTTAAATTTATTTAGTAGTAGACCCATTTCGTAATTTCACAAGCCATCACTTAAGTTAAAATCTCTTTAATAGTAGCAAACAAAATAGCAAACAAAAGAACTACCCCATGTAACAACTCATCATTCGTCATATGTCAGAGGCAGAGCCTTTGAATTTCACCTAAACATATAATAATAAGATAGTAACAAAACCAATGACAGATTGAGTAGCTAGCTTCAGTAGAACCAAAATGAACAATAAGGATTACCATATAACATACCATATAATGTATTAGCAGATAACAAACATGGAAAGTACTGGTTCAGGTTACACAAAAAAAGAGTGACTCTCAAACAACTTTTTCAATGCTTCAAAGTATTCAAGAAGAGGAAGATGCTATAATTGATGAAATGGACACATGAAGGTCAAGGGTAAGGTCATTCCCTTGAAAAGTTGTTAACATAAAATCTTCGTCACAAGAAATGAGGGGTTGAATTGAACTTAATACAATTGATGGTACGTTTGTATATAATAGCTTATGCATTGATGGACATTGCATTCAGAAGAGAAATGAAACAATTCAAAAACCATACATTCATTTCTAAGCATTACACTACCAAATTTCTCTACCATCACATAAACTCACAAAAACCAACCATCTACAACAAAAATCAGCTCAATAGAAACCGATCACGAAACAACTGAAATTTACAGCTCAAACAAAATCAAGAAAAGGAAAACATACATAGCACTTCAGTCAATCCCAAAGCCACCTCTTCATCAAATAAAACCCCATCATTTCACTGCAACTCGCTGAAGGCCACAAATAGAAAACAGACTCAATTTCGGAATCAAACAAATAGAACTTATGCAATATAAAATTTAGATCCAAAAACAAGATCATATAAACCAATTAATATACAGAAAATAAGCAAAGATTAAACACAGCACTTAACATTGCAACTTTGGCATATAACTTCTTTTTTTTTTTAATTCCGAACTTTCTTTTTCATTCAAAAGCAGAATTGATTATGAGAGTATACTATCTAGGACCAAAATGTACAAACTTCAGTATCAAAAGCCTTTAAATTAGAACCCCTACAGATACCTTTCTCCATAAAATGATATACAAAAATCACCAAGCAAACTTTGAAAGCAAAGAGCAAAAAAAAAAAAAAAACTTTTATTACAAATCTGAGTTTTCCCATCCAATCTCATAAATGAAATGAATTTTAATCATACAACACCATCAATACATTATTCTAAATATTTAAAAATATCCATCTACTTAACTGTAAAAAGCAGGCACCAAAAAAAAAAACATTGATCTTTTGGGATTGGATTTTTTTTCTTAAGCTTTATTACCTACCCAATGCCAACAAACAAATAACCCCAAAAAGATATTAATTAAAAACCGTTGGTGAGACCCATCAAAGAAATTCAAATTTCAACAAGAAAATTGTAAGGTTAGAAACTTACCAGCTTTGTCCCTTTTGTTTGAAGAACAGTTGATCTTGATCTTTTAACGAGAGAAACAGAGCAATAGAGTGCTTCTTCTAATAAAATTTTATGTTTGAAGACGGTGAAGAGGAAAGGGAATAGAAATCTCTATGTTTATTAAAAAAAAAATCAGACGATGGTGAAGGAAGCAATAACGAAAATAGGAAGAAAAAATTTGTGGGTAACAAAAATGGCAGAACAGGAAAATGAAAGGAACAATAAAAAGAAAAATGTTTACTTGACCTTGGATGAAGGGGAGGAATGCCGGAGTCGAAGGAAGCAAGAACTGGCTGTTTTTGAGGTGAGAATTTGGCAAGGGTAAGATAGGGATCTTCAACAAACGAATGGGTAATCAGTGAAGAGGGAAGGGAATAGAAATCGGTAAAAATCTCTACTTAATGGTGGAATGGAATACACGCGTAATGGGTACTCCATTCAACCAAACATATGTTTATGTGGGCCTGCAGAATAACATTGTAATGGGCATGTAATGGAATAGCTATTACCTTCAACCAAACATAGTGTAAAAAGGGGAAGGATAAAACCGACGTCGAATAGTTCGAAATCCATGGTTTATGTTTTTATAATCCGAACTAAGTTGTAAATTATTACATTTTGAATTATTGCATATGGTAAGCATCGAAGGTGAGAATTAATGTGCTTTACAATTGAATTGAATTCATAGTTGATTGAATTGGATTGATTTGGCATATTTTATGAATGTATTGAGTAATTGGAAATTGAAATGAATATATGTTTAAATGTGGTAATGTGCAAATATGAGAATTGGATATTGGTTGTATTTGAAAGGTGAAATGAAACCCTATTAACTGTATCGGGATGAGTCAAATATAGATGGCATGCCATCGGATAAGAAGAGTTCAGGGATTTCTTCAACTTCGAGTTGATGAGGCACTAGGTGCCAATTTGCTTCGGTTTAATCGATGAGACATTGGGTGTCAATTTATTTAGAGTTGGGCGCATTTATTACTTCAGATTTATTCGATGAGACACTGGGTGCCAAACTAGTGTGTTGGTTGGATCTGTGTATCTGTCTGAGTCCGAGTTGTGTTAATAGGGGTAAATAAATAACAAAGTTTTATATTTGATATTGAAATGACATGGTATGTGAAATAGAAATGAAATAATGGATTGAAAAATGAAATGTAAAATATGTTGTGAACAAATGAAATATATGAGTTATGTACTCATGAATTGAATATGGAATGAGTTGTGCCATTGTATAAATGCAATGTTGATTGATATATGGAAAGCTATTTATATAGCAAGTGATGTGAACTGAGATATTTGTAAAAGTCAAATCAAGTATGAAATCATGTGAAAAATTGAGTACAACATGAAATGATGTATTAATATGCATGAAATTGAAATGATGATATCTTGTAATGGTATGCTTAGTTAATAGTGTAATTGAATAATTCAATTTGAGCATTCATGTATAATTATGCCGTTTAATGTTCGGATTATAGAAATATCACTGAGTTTGACTCAGCGTACAATTTTATTTCTCGTACGCAGGTTAGGTACTTCTCTTTAGATCACCGACTCAGCATCCAACAATGATCCCGATCTCAAATGTGGTGATGTTTACCTTTTGTGATGGCATGTACCTAGTATGTCCTAGTTGATAAAAATTTGTGAATGGATTGTAAATTGAGTTATAAGTATAATGTTGGTTTGAGTATATAAATATATGTTGGTGTTTGAAGCCATAAATTAGCATGTTATTTTGGAACCAATGCTTGTGAAGTGTATGCGAACTTAAGCTTGGTGTTTTAGGTAGTTATAAGTTAGGTTAATTTGAATGAATTGGTATGCTTAAAATCTTGATTTGAATGATGCATTGATGATATGTTTTGATGATATAACTTGTGGTACCAATGAGGGTACATTGGTCAGGCACCTAAGATGATTGTTTTAGCGTGTTTTGAGTATGTTTGATCGTGTTTTGAATTGGTTAAATGATTGGTTTTTGAGTTACTTAATGTCCAAACAAGTAGGAATTGGTAAACTTGTTATTTAAAGTACATTTTAGGTCCACACGGCTAGTCACATGGGCGTGTGACTTGGCCGTGTGAGAAACACGGTTGGGTGACACGGTCATGTATCGTCTGCTGCGTGCTTAGGGAGCAAGTCAGTTAGCACACGGCCTAGCACACGGGCGTGTGGCTTGGCCATGTGACCCAAGTCAGAGAGTTACACGGGCACGAACATGGGCTGGGACATGGACGTGTGTCCCTATTTCGAATGTTACACGACCTGAGGTATGGATGTGTGTCTCAATAGTGTGAGTCACGTGGCTTGGCCATACGGCCGTATGACCATTGCAGTTGAATTTTTCTAACTTTTTCCTCAATGTTTCAAATGTTTCCGAATTAGTCCAGAAACACTTATAAAGTGGTTTTAAGGCCTCAAGGGCTCGAATAAGGAATAATATGCTTGTATAATATTGGATTATGCTATGTTCATTGAAATGTTTTGAAATGAATGATTTAGGTTACGTTTATTCGGTAATGTTCGTAACCCTATTTTGACGACGTATACGGGTTAAGGGTGTTATATCCTATGTCAAAATTACATATTGAATGGGTTGTCAGATGCACTTTATGAAGTATAAAGTGTCAAGAAGATGGCTAAGGAATTATAGACGTCATTAGACCATAAATACAAAACCGAATATGCTGAAGCTAAAAAGTTTTTAGTTTCCAAATTCTTGAATTTTGTAATGGTTTATTCTAAACTATTTGTGAATCAAGTGTAGGAACTTCAACTGATCATTCACGAAATTCTTGCTGAAGGGATGGTGTTAGAAGTCAAGAAAGACTTCAAGAAAGGAAAATAACCTTAGAATGGGTCTAAATTGGGACCAAAAGGTAGCATTTCCAAGAAGCAAAAATTTCAAGGGAAATGCTTCAGTTGCAACAAGATAGGGTACAAGTCATCTGACTGTAGGCTTCCAAAGAAAGTCAGAGCTAATGAGGCCAATGTTGTGGAAGAAATATTCAAGGAAGTGTCTGATATGGACTTATGTGCTGTGATTTTTGAAGTCAGCATGGTTGACTCAAATCCAAGAGAATAATAGCTTGATACTAGTGCCGCACGTCATATCTGCTGCAACAAAGCCTCCTTTTCTGAGTTGGTGCCTTATGACAAAAGGGAGAAGTTCTATTCGGGTAATGCCAAGACTTCCAAGATCGAGGGGAAGGGTACTGTGGTTTGGAAGATAACTTCTGGCAAAGAACTCAAGCTTCAAAATGTGTTGTATGTGCTTGACATATATAATAACTTTCTGGGACACTCCTAAGTGTACATGACTTTAAGATGGTGTTTGAATCCCAGAAGCTAGTTTTGTCTAAATGGGGAATGTTTGTGGGAAGGGGATATGTACTAAATGACATGTGGAAACTTAATGCAATCTTTGTAAAAGCAAAGGCAATGAATAAGAATGTCGCTTCTTCTTCTATTTATATGCTTGAGTCATTTAATTTATGGCGTGGTAGGCTCAGACATGTTAATTATGATACTTTACATAGATTAATTAAATTAGAGCACATTCATTCATTTCAAATTAATTATAATCACAAATGTGAAACTTGTATAAGGCAAAATCAACAAGGTCTTCATTTCAAACTGTTGAAAGAAGTACAAAACCACTTGATCTAATACATAGCGATATTTGTGACTTAAAGTTTGTTCAAACTAGAGGAGGGAATAAATATTGTATTACCTTCATTGATGATAGCACAAAATATTGCTACGTATATTTTCTTAAGAGTGAAGACGAAGCTATAGAGAAATTTATTCTATATAAATAGGAAGTTGAAACTCAAACTAATAAAAAGATTAAGATAGTGAGAAGTGATCGTGGTGGTGAATATGTTGAACTATTTGGTGAATACTATGCACAATGTGGTATTATTTATGAAGTGACAACACCATACTCTCCTCAATCAAATGGATTATCCGAGCGAAAAAATTGGACTCTAAAGGAAATGATTAACGGATTGCTAGGAAGCTCTGGGTTATCACAGAACATATGGGGGGAAGCTATTTTATTAGCTAATTACTTTTTAAATAAGGTTTCCCACAAGAAAAGAGACAAGACACTATATGAGTTATGGAAAGGTAGAAAATTTTTCTACAACTACTTGAAAGTGTGGGGGTGTCTTGCGAAGGTAATGACTCGGTTACCAAAGCAAATGAAAATAGGTTCTAAAACGGTAGATTGTATTTTCATTGGCTACGTAGATCATAGCAATAAATATTGGTTTCTTGTGTATTAATCAAAGAATCCTGACATTCACACGAATATTGAAAAAAAAATGTCTCATTCTTTGAAAATATCTTGCCTTGTAAAACTAAGGAAGTTAAAAATAGTCAAGACGCTCAACAAGAGGTTGAAATTGAGATAGAGCTAAGAAGGACCAAACGAGCAAGAGTGGAAAAATACTTTGGATCGAATTTTCTAACATTTATGCTAGAAGCCAAACCTTAAACGTATACTGATGATATACGGTCATCCGAAAGCACCTTATGAAAAAATGCTATTAAAAGTGAAATTAACTCCATCATGCAAAATCATACGTAAGAATTAGTAGATCTTCTTCTGTGAATTAAACCATTAAATTCTAAGTGGATTTTGAAATGGAAAATGAAAGCAAATGGAACAATTGATAAGTATAAGGCCAGATTAGTTATAAAAGGTTATAGACAAAAGGAAGGCCTTGACTACTTTGATACTTTTTCTCTAGCATCCAAGATAACTTTTATAAGGATGATACTTGCAATTTTTGCCTTGCTGAATCTAGAAGTATATTAAATAGATGTTAAAACAACTTTCCTAAATGGAGATTTTGATGAAGAGATTTACATGAAACAACTTGAGGGTTATGTAGTTCCAAGACAATAAAGGAAAGTTTGTAAATTGATGAAGTCTTTGTATAGGCTTAAGCAATCACCAAAGCAATGACATGAAAGGTTTGATAATGTCATGATGACAAATGGCTTTAAGATTAATGAGTGTGGAAAATGTGTGTATGTCAAAACTGCCAACATTGGATATATAATCCTATGCTTATATGTTGATGACATACTCATTGTTGGAAGTAACAATAAAATGGTAAAATGTACTAAAAACATGTTAAATTCAAGATTTGACTTGAAAGATATGGGACTAGTTGATGTGATTTTGGTCATCCAAATCAAGAGGTCATCTAAAGGTCTCATATTGACTTAGCTACACTATGTGGATAAGATTCTTGGAAAATTTAGCAAAGATGATTTTGATATAGCCAAAACTCAAATGAATACGAGCCAACATCTGTCCAAAAACAAAGGTGAAAGTGTTGACCAAGTGGAATATGTAAAACTCATAGGTAGTTTAATGTACCTTATGAGCTGTACTAGATCAAATATTACTTTTACTGTGAGCAGTTTAAGTAGATTCACAAGCAATCCAAGGGAAAACCACTGGAAAACAATTGTGAGGGTACTGAGATATCTCAGATATACTCGGGCTACAGACTGTTTTATTCCAGAGATCCTACTATTTTAGAAAGATTCTTAAATGCCAGTTGGATATCTGGTATTCAAGATACCAAAGGCACAAGTGGATATATTTTTACATTGGGAAGAGGAGCTATGTCATGGAAATCCTCAAGACAAACGATTATAACCAGATGGAATTTGAGTTTGTAGCTCTAGACAAATCTGAAGAAGAGATTGAATGGCTTCGAAACTTCTTGGAGGATATTCTTGACTAGCCAAAGCTTATGCCCATAATATGCATATATTGTGATAACCAAGCAACAATTGGTAGAGCACAGAACGTAATATATAATGGTAAGTCGAGACATATGCATTGTTGATACAATACCATTAGACAACTGATCTCAAATGTAGTTATCTTTATTGATTTTGTAAAATCAAAAGATAAAATTACGAATTCGCTAACTAAAGGCTTAAATCGAGATCAGGTTGATAAAACATCAAAAGGAATGAGACTAAAGCCCATGAAAATTTAAGGCGTTATATGAAGGAAAATCCAACCTAGTTGACTGGATATCTCAAGACCAGGTTCAAAGGGACAACCTACTTGCATAGACCTTGTGAAGTCACTGTAGGGGTTTTTATACCAAGTTTGTTTCTATGATATAAACAATGATTAAAAAGTAGGATAGGTTAAGCAATGCTTTTAATGATCGTTGTGTGTTTTGGTGAGCCGAGCAACATAAGTCACCTATGTGAGAGTGAAGTAGGGCCTCTTCGAGGAGACTACTGAGGCATAGTTCTCTCAAACTCTTGTAAAATCAGGAGATGTTCACGGCCATATGAACATACTCATGAGAACTAAAACCTAGCCAGAGAGGTAGTTGTGTGAGGTATATCATCGTTTACACAAACGGCAGAACAGTTCAGGACATCGCTTCTACTTGTCAACTAGTAAAATAAATATACTTTCACAAGGGAAGGTTCAAAAGTTGATGCCTACCTATCCTATGCAACTATTGATCGTAGATTGTATCACCACATCGAGTCAATGTTTTTCACTAAAACTATCAATTTCATTCATGTGAGGGATTGTTGGAAAAAATTAGATTTTTGGAAGCTTTGAGGCATATTATTGACTAGTAAAGGTGGAGATTTGAATTATAAAATTATGGTTTTATATTTTACCCCATGAGACCTTTACAACGATATATTACATGCTCAAAATGGTTGAGTGATGAATGAGAAATTGATGCTCAAAGTAAGCCACTTGGGAATTATGTTGAGGAAAATGGAAAGCTTAGTTCCACATTGGTTAGATATTAAATGTGGAATATGTTTATATATATGAACCAACTTGGTGGTTATTGAATGACTAAGCTAATGCTCTCCCTCATACGTGGGGGGGTGCAAATCCAAGTGCAGCTGTGCTACTGTTGTGTTTATCTCGTTGTTGTATCTTGTGAGACAGTCGACTAATGTTTCTCCAACACCACAGGAGTGCCGAATGTCTCAACTACCAGTCGAATTTCTGCCTACCTACAAGTACACAATTTCGATCTAGTTTTATTTTCAATTTCTGTTTTTCAGATTATTCTAGTTCAACCTTGTTATTTAAATCAATATTTTACATTACTGTTTATTTCAGTAACATATTTGCAAATTTATAATTGCGCAAATAGAAAAAGGTTTCTTGCACCATATTTTGGGAAATAATACCATTTGAGAGAATAGTGCCAGACACAAACATCATAGACAACTCACAAACTCTTTAATTTGAAAACATCAAGGCTAACATGTTAACATCTTCACCTTAGTATATCATAAAAAACAATGTTGTATCGTGCTAACATGTTGCATATTCCATAACTTCAATCATAGGTGGAATTGATATGATCTATCCTTCTTCTGTGTACTATTCAAAGTATGGATCATACCAATTTCGAAGTTTTGGATGTCTCAAATTCAAGAGCTCGCAAGCTTCTAGTGCTTGTATCTAGCTCTGTTCTCTGAAATGGTAACGTATCCCACGATATGATGTAAGAAAAACTTTTGTATTTGAATAACGAGCATCTACCACATAATATTTGGGTTTGCAGTGTAAACACTAAACAGTATGTAGTTTTAATTATAAAAACTTAAATAAACTTAATTTGGGAAAAGCCTTATGCTAGATTCTAACCCTTTTTATAATTTGTAAACTAGGTTAAAAATAATTTAAATTTTATAACATGTAACCTTTATAAAACATATTTTATAAAGTGTTTAATAATTTTTATAACACCTATTATAAATAATATATTTTTTATCATATTATGGCAAAAAATTAGAACATTTTTTTAAAATAAGTATATTGTTTTTTATAATATATAGTATGGACATGTAAATAAGTTACTTTCATACTTTTTTGGCCATAATTTTTAATAAATAAGTATATTATAACATGCACATTATTTTTACAATATAATTTTTAGGATTTATAATATAATTTTAGAAATTTTTGGCTATATCTATCCCAAATATTCATGTGTTCATGCTTATAATGCAATTTTCATAAATTAAACTTGTATAATTTTAAAAAAAATAAATCATGTATGAGTATTTGAAAAGCCATAAAGTAATTGAATTTGAAAGTAATTACCTATGTAATTACTCCAATTCTCACCCTCTCTTCTAAGAATAGAAAATTTATTTGGAGTGCTTTAATTACAACCAATTTAGTGGGATCATCAATTACAATAATTGCCCAAACAATTATACTCAAATCCAATTATTAGATGAGATTTCAAACCCTACCTAAGTTACAACACTAGAATTATTAGACCGCGAACTCCCCTCGATTCGTGCAAGTTGATACTGGAAGCTCTCCTTATTGTCCTCTCATTGTACGTCTCGCACACACTCATCTGGTGGGGTGTTAAACTAAGCCTTATTTGATAAAATATTTTGATATAACAAATTAAAAATGTTTTTGAATATAAGCTAAATTTGACAAAATAAATTTTAAATTTGAATTCTAAGAAATAAAACTTTAAATACTTACAATAAACTCTTAGAAAATTTTGAAACAATTTTAAAATCAAGTGAAAATATTTTTAACCAAGTCAAAATGATCTCAATTAAGTTAAAATCATTTTAACACATCAAAATGATTTTTAAACAAGTCAGAATTGCTCCAGGCCAAAAAGTATCGATACCATTTGGCCAAGTATCGATAATTTTTGAAAATAATCGATACCGTTAGAAAAATCAAGACCAAAAAAGCATTCTGTCAAAACCCTAAAATTTATCGAAACCATGTTTTTGGTATCGATACTTTTTGAAAATAATCGATACATTTCTTAAAAACGATACCAAAATTGTATTTTGTTTCTCATAAACCCTACAAAGTATCGACTCGGTACCAATACTTATTCAGAAACCCTTCCAAATATTTTTGAAGTATCGATTATTTCATTCCAATGGTCACTGAATTAGCATTTATGACAAAAAAAATATCGATACCCTTTTTGGAGGTATTGATACTCGCAGTTGCAGGTGAAATAAATGATTTGGTTTTACATTCCCAACGGTCATATTAACTTCACCAACAACCTCAACGACTGAAAATCTATTAGGAGGTATAAATATCATCTTTTAAAGTCCTACAACATCCAAGAAAGTACTTTCAAGCAAAAATCATCAATCAAACAATCTTAGAGATTAAATTTTCATATTCTTCTTACATACATTTGTGAGCCTTATCTCTTTTATTTTGCTCTTTCAATTTGCAAACAATTTTATCTTGTAAGGATTTTTCTTTATTTGCTCATTTGTATCTCTTTGAGAGGTTTTGAAACTTAAGATTTGGGGTAGAAATCTTAAGGAGTTGTAAGGTTAAGCCTTGTCCTCAAAGGTTGAACAAATTAGTGAATTTGGGAAAAATCCTTAGTGGTGGAAAGCTAAGGTAGTGAAGTAGGCATTTTGGGCTGAACCACTCTAAATTCTTTGTACTCTTTATTTCATTTTTGCCTTTGCTTTCACCAAAATTTTTAAAGGCCAATTCACCCCTCTTGACATTTTCGGTTTGCTTCATCGAGCTTTCATCGGGCCTGTTCAGGTCGCGAGTAGGTAACTCAGATCTTATTTGAGTTTCGAGTTAGTGATTATTGGTGTATATCACACCATAAATCGAATTGCAATGTATGCTAAATGTTTGTTTGTTTTGTCCTTCTTACTAAGGCCATGTAAAATATTAACCCACCAGAACCAGAAACAGGATTATGTAAAATAATAATAATAATAATAAATATGGTTTAAATCTTTCTTAACTAATTAGTCCCTTCCAACTTTAATTTTTTCCGTTTTTGTCCAACAGTTTGGTAATGTTAACACGTAATTATACAAACTTTAATTTTACTTTTTATGATGTACTTATCAAATATTAGTCCCGAAAAGGAGCATTATACAGACTTAGCTTTAAAGCATTGCTGGATGGGTGTAGGTGATAAAGTTGTAAGGCTAAGGAATCCTTAATAAGGGTTAGATGAAGCAATAACCAATGTTGAAAAATCTACACATGTTTAAGCATGAAAAAAGGGGTTAATCTCCAACTTTTTTCATTTATAGGGTCCAACCACCAATATCATCAAACTTGAGGTGCTGACTCGATTGTCTATTCCGAGATTAAAGCTTTATTCGTTTATAAGGTAAATGACACACAACACCACTTTCTCTGCCTACCCTTTTTTTTATCATTCGGCTTTTACTAAGCTATTTTTAATGCCATCCTTTCAAGTTATATTATTATATCAAACCTTAAAATATATACTTATAAAATGTAGTTTTTGTACCTTAGTTACTTAATATGCCTTTTACATTTTTAAAAAATATATCTATAAGAATTATTTTAAATTATTATTTTTTAAAACTATAAAATTCAAACAACATTCAAAAATCCTTAAAATTATAAAAAAAATCCCAAAAAAATATAAAAGAAATTTAAATTTTTCATAAAATTCTTTTAAAAAAAGTTGTTTAGAATCAAATCAAACCATAAACCAAAATGATTTTGGACACATGTAAATATCTAACTCTTTTGCATAATACTTTTATTGATTAAAATATGTCATAAATCTTTATATTTTTTCATGAATTTAAAATTTAGTTTCTGTACTTTTATTTCTAAAACTTTAGTCCCTCTATTTTTAATTTTTCAAAATTCAAGTTCAACCGTTAATATTGTCACGCCAACAAATTTTAACCCAAAAATATTAATAATGTTAATACTTTGACCTAAAATTAAAAAAAAATACAAAAATTTAAATTTAAATTTATAAAGAGTATAAAAATGTATGACATATTTTAATATATAAAACCCGGTTTGAGAAAAACATATAATGGTTGAACCATTTTTTTCAACGTCTTTATATTGCTTTTTAATGTATAAATAAAGTTGATGGTATTATATTTCATTTAAAATTTGAGGTGGAATGCGAAACGTAAGAAACATACGAGTTTAGGTGGAATGCGAAACGCAACAAACATATGAATTTGGTTGTGGATGTAAATGACAGACCCCTTTCCAACTTTGGCCTTTTCCACGTTTTTATGTTGTAAAACACTAATCATATCTTGTTTTAAGATACTAAGTCATTAAGGTGTAGAGAGAGATTCTCACTTTACGAAATGATTGTATAAAATAATAATATTATCATTTTCTAATAGTTTTATGTCACATCAGTATTTTTATCCTGAATTTTAAAATTTTAATTTGGATTTAATTTTTTTCAAGATGAAAATACTGAAATTCAGGATGAAAATACTGATGTGGCATAAATTTATTGGAAAAGGAATACAGATAACGTGGCGTCACTGTTATATACAATCCTTTCCCTTGCACAAGATGGAAATTCATTGACAGCTACAATCAACTGTAACCCCTAAAGCATGGCATGGAAAATAAAATAAAATCTACCATCCCATCAGGTGGTAGAATTAAGTAAAAAGTCGTCTTCTCTTTATAACTATGCCAGGTGTCAAGTAGTTATTGGTCAGTTTATATCTTAAATACAAATAATTTCTATATATTTTTACTACTTCTCAAATATAGGGTTCAAAATCTTTTCATCTTTAAGATTTTGCAAACCAGAACTCTAATATTCCACAAATATATTGGACTTAATCATTAGCTTGATAAAAAAAAATACTTAATAAATTCATTTCTCCCTCTTCACCTTTTCCCCTTAATTAGACAAGCTCTAAGTGAGTGAGGCTATAAATTTTTATACGTAATTTCTGTGTGTAACCCTAATAAGTAGAAGGAGGATCAATTTATAATATTCAACTTTTAATTTGGTACGTCCATCAAATCGCCTAATGAACTGATACTCTAATAAGATTTAATTGAGTTCATATAATTGAATTAAAAATCTTAGAAATTTGACTTAAGACACAGGGGAAACCAACAATTTTTAGGGGGCCGAATGAAATTTTAATTAATTATAGTCTATATTTTTATAATTTTTAAATGATTAAATTAAATTTTTATAATTTTAGGGGGTCCAAAGTGTAATTTTACCTTTACTAATTTAAAATTTTAAAAAAATTTAAGGAATCTAAATGACAATTTTTCATTTTAAGGGGGTTGGGGCCTGCCAATCCCCCTAAATTTGCCTATGCTCAAGATCTCAAAATCTTAAAATCTCAATTTTGTCGTTTTAACCAAAAGCTCATTCGATTTTTAGATAAAATTTTTATATAAATTTTCATTCACATTATGAGTGTGTTGTAATCTATTATTAATTAATGTGATAAACCTAGGGCAAAATTCATATAGTAGAAAATTGTTTTTTTTTGTTATGTGAAAATAAAAAAAATGCCTAGCAAATAAAAATAAAATTTAATTTGCAATAATAAAAATATAAGAAATACATTTGATACCTTTTTATAAATAGAAACATGAAAAATATAATAATATATCTCTAACTCAAGTCATGGTTAGAGATTTTGTATTAAAAAATGGTTGGAAAAAATATGTGAATTTGTATCGAAGTAAATGCATTAATTAAATATAAAATTAAAAAAAAATATTGTTTTCAATTTTTTTTAGTTTTACAAAACATTTTATAGGAAAGAATGAAAATTTTATATTTTCATATATATATATATATAAAATTAAATATTTTTAACAAAACACATTTTCTTTTTTAACTATTTTTATTTTTCAAAAAACAAAAAAAACTCAACAACGCCTAAAATTTTCACTCTCAAATAAATTGATTTATGATACTTTTACAACAAAAATAAGTAATTAAAAACTTTTAAGCTTATTAATTTTAACGAGAAAATAGTTCTATAAAATAGAGACTCTACATCATCCTATATCTATTACTAATTATTTAATACCATTTTAATATATTTTTCTCTATGTCATTAGCACATCTTTTTAGTAATATTTCTACCTGAACCTTAAATATTAAACAATAAATCGAGGGATTAAAGTCAATAATCCAATTTTATACATTAAAAGAATATAGAATGATGTGAGGCTGTACTTGGTACAATTCTATACATTTTTCAACTCAATTCTTTTATTGTAAAACATTTGTTGAAGAACGCTAATCTTAGCTGACAATAGTACCATGTGAGCCCCACTCTATTATTTGCCACTCGTTTTTAAAGTCGTTAAACTTAACCTTGTATTATATATATTCATTAAACGTGGGAGTGCAAAATTAGTCATCAGTTGTTATATTTCCTTATAAAGTCAAAAAGAAATTAAAAAGAAAACCCAGAAATATTGGTTTTTTTTTTTAAATACTTCTCCTTAAAATGAAAACAAAATATCTATCTTGGACATTAAGCGAAAAACTCATCCCTTTATTTCCGCCTAACCAACGCGCTTAAGTTTAGGAGACCTTTTCTCAATTGGTGTTTCCATAGATCTAATTCCTCGTTGTTTATACTTTAATAGATAATTTATTAAAATTGATCTGCTTGTTTAAGGAAATAATTCATATAAACAGCTCATATTTTCCAATTAAATTAATTATAGTTTTTGACAGACCAATCATTATTTTACTCTAAAATCTAAACTCTCTCACACGTCGCCACTGGCCCTTTCCTCATCTGGCCTGTGTTTAATATTTTACAATTCTCAAGTATATCCCTTATTCCTGCATTTTAATTTAACAACAAAATTGATGATGGAGATTGGTGACATACTTTTCCTTTTGTTTCTCCAAACAATTCATATTCTCACTAGGTGTCGGTGGTCCTGCTTTGGTTTTTTGGTCAATCATTTCATTCATTTTTGCTAATATTTTATTTTTAGATATTTATTGAAACTAGTTATTTTTATTTCAGACTTTCCTTGCTCTAACTTCTACACCTAAGATATCAAAATTATTAATTATACAGGTATTATCCTGCTTAATTAAAATTTTAATCAATAATTAAAAAAATCCAATTCCTTTTCAAAAATTAATTTGGCAAAAAATTTAAACCTTCAAAAGGCATAAAATTTTCATTTTAATGGATATTAAAATTAAAAAAAAAAAGGAAAAAGAAATGGGTCAAATGCATAACAGTAACAAGGTGAAGGGCAGGGCAGTGTCTTTGTTCATAACTCACATCACATGCGATGCGATGGGCAAAGCTCCACCATCATCACCCTTCCCCAAAAAATCTCCAATTTCAAACAGTGGGGATTATTTTCACAATAAATAAAATGAAAATCAATTTTCTGCTACGGCGGTCCACATTAAATCCATGTACCCTACCTCATCAAACCCCCTTACCTGTCGCATGGCCCACAAATCTTTTTCCTAATAATCAAATCAGACTACCTTTTTTTTAAAAAAAAAAAAATTTGGGGTCGGAAATTAGACCACTTGTTAATATACCCGTTAAAATAGTTACAAGTCCTTACGCTTTCCAAATATTTAAAATTTAATCTTTTTATTTTTATTTTTACAAATTTAGTCCTTCATCTTTTCGAATTTAAAAATTTAGGTCTGATTGTTGAGATTGTTAAAGTTATTTTCTTAAATCCATTGGGGGGTGACATTTTGAAATAAAAAAAAAACACATTTGGTAACCATATAACAAATAAAATAACATTGTAATAGACATGAAGTTAATAATGTTAACAATCGAACTTATATTTTTAAATTAAAAATGTAGAGGGACTAAATTCCTGAAAATAAAATTAAGAAGACTAAATCCTAAATCTATGAAAAATACAAGAACTTGGAGCAAATCTTAACCTAATTAGAACTGTCAAGTTGATAAAATATGAGTAAAAGTATCATGGAGGCCCTTATATTAAAAACTAGATTGCAATTTGCCCCCTCTACTCAAAAAGTGGATAAATTAATTCCTACACGTTAGATCAAAGAGTAAATTGGTCATTTCTATGAAAAATTATATCTAATTGTACAGTTAAATCCTAGCATAACTAATAAAATAATTAGACGGTGACACACAATATGCCATGTGTACTTCAATCAATAGTTTTGTAAATGAGGGGATTCAAATTTATAAGGATCTGATTCACATGTTACTGCCCAGCGACATAAAATACAATACAATTATGAGCTACCTAATGGCTGTTGCCCAAATGTCTCCTTATTGGCTGTAATTTTTATAGTAGTTTGAAAAGGAAAATTAGTTTAATAATCTTTTTGTAAGATATTTATTTAGATTAGATTTAAAGAGGTTTAATTATGTTGTTAGTGTCTAAACTCTTTGCATATTTTAATTTTAGTGATTTAATCAGTTGATAATTTTTTAAAAATAAAAAATAGTTGCTTAGTGATTAAGATTGCACGTATGAAAAGTTAACTAAGTAAAAAAAATGTTATCCCATGTTGTAAAGGTTTTTAACATCATTTTAAAGAAGCAAAATAAAAAGTCTTTACTTTAAAATTTGTAATTAAAAATCACATCATCCAATTTAACATATTTTCTTTATTTGTGGTATTAATGGTTAAAAAAAGACTAAATTGTAAGTGTAAAAAAATATTGAGTAGTAAGAGAAAAATTAGACCTTATTTAGATGAGATATGAAAAAGTTAATTAAAGATAGTAATTAAATTAGTAAAATATCTAGTCACGCAAAAGTCTAGCGCAAGTAACCTTCGTTAAAATCTCCGTAAAAGCAGAGGGGCAGTGCAGAGCATATATAAAAAGATCGAGATAAAGAGGGGGAGAGAGAGATATTGAAGGAGAAAGTTTTAAGGATCAAAACCAAATCAGATTTCTTGTTAATGGATTCTTTTGGTTGAACAGTCCGAAACCCATTTCCCGAAAAAAAACGAATCAAGAAAACCCTTTTCTTGGTTTTGATTTGTATACTTGGATTTGCAAGGAAAAGATTTTTGGTTGAGGGTCAATGGAGGGTGAGAAAAGATACATTAGTGCGGAAGAGCTGAAAGAGCATAACAAATCTGGGGATTTGTGGATCTCAATCCAGGGCAAGGTTTACGATGTTTCAGAGTGGGCAAAGGAGCATCCCGGCGGGGAAATCCCGCTTTTGAATCTGGCAGGCCAAGATGTTACCGATGCGTTTCTGGCGTATCACCCTGGAACCGCTTGGCAGTATCTTGACAAGTTGTTCACTGGTTATCATCTCAAAGATTTCGAGGTGTCGGAGGTATCCAAGGATTATAGGAGGCTGGTCTCGGAGTTTGCCAAAGCCGGTATGTTTGAAAAGAAAGGACATGTAGCCCTTTTTTCACTTACAGCTGTAGCTCTATTGTTTCTTGTTGTTCTTTATGGTGTTTTGAGATGTGATAGCGTGTGGGCACATCTTGGGTCGGCCATCTTGTTGGGCTTGCTTTGGATGCAAAGCGCATACGTTGGTCACGATTCAGGTCATTACCAGGTTATGACTAGCCGCGGTTACAACAAGCTCGCTCAGATTTTATCTGGGAATTGTTTAACCGGGATCAGCATTGCCTGGTGGAAATGGACTCACAATGCTCACCACATTGCCTGCAACAGCCTCGACCACGATCCCGATCTCCAGCACATTCCTGTTTTTGCCGTCTCTTCACACTTTTTTACTTCCTTAACCTCTAGCTTTTATGGAAGGACATTAAGTTTCGATCCTTTAGCAAGGTTTCTCGTCAGTTACCAGCACTGGACATATTACCCTGTCATGATTGTGGCAAGGGTCAACCTATTTGTCCAAACATTCTTGCTCTTGTTTTCAAACCGTAGTGTCCCAGATAGAGGTTTTAACATAATGGGAATCCTTGTGTTTTGGACATGGTTCCCCCTTCTGGTTTCATGTCTTCCCAATTGGCCAGAGAGAATCATGTTTGTTCTTGCCAGCTTCGCCGTCACATCGATTCAACACGTTCAGTTCACATTGAACCATTTCTCAGCAAATGTGTACGTTGGACTCCCAACAGGCAACGACTGGTTCGAGAAGCAAACAAGTGGGACAATAGATATCTCTTGTCCTTCCATGATGGACTGGTTCTTCGGTGGTTTACAGTTCCAGTTAGAGCACCATTTGTTCCCCAGGTTGCCACGGTGCCATTTGAGGAAGGTTTCCCCTCTGGTGAGGGAACTCTGCAAGAAGCATAAATTGCCTTACCGGAGTCTGTCTTTCTGGGAGGCGAATAAATCGACGATTAGGACTCTGAGGACTGCCGCCTTACAAGCTCGAGACTTAACTAACCCTGCCCCAAAGAATTTGCTGTGGGAAGCTTTTAATACCCACGGCTGAGTTAAAATTTTTTTTGGCTTGGCCCCGGCCTAGATTTACTGCTTTTTAGACCGTCAGATTTTAAATTGCTCTGCATTTCAATACGGTGTTCAGTTATTCTATCTTAATTTTATATGATTTTTGTTTTTGTTGATCTCTGAATGAGCAAAGGGGCATTTTGTTTTTGGTTAATATTCCGAAATTTGTTTGATACATATGACAGGCCTTAAACCAAACGCGTGCGTGTATATAAATAATTCTATATTTTGTTTCCACCTTTTTAAGTTTTTCGTCAAAGCTTTAATGAAGAAAATAGACCCTCCAAATTGTTTTCATGCTTCGAAACCTTGTACGTTTAGCATTTTTTGGAAGGAGTCTCAGCTGAGCTGTGTGCAAAAAGGAGTCTCACCTTGAAATTGTCCAAGTTTTCCAATAAGGCTTTCGGATCTGTACGACTGTCCTTTTTGGTTTTAATACTAAATTTTGATTATGTTGTGTGTCGTTCAAAACGCGTTGCTGCGTTGAGAATCCCCCATTTAACCACGATGGCCAAGTCCAAGATTGTACTGTTGATACTTTTCTAAAGATGAGAGATTTAGTAGAATTAACAATAAAATGACTCGGTTACAACAGAATCATATCATGGTCAAAATGGTTTAAGCGCGAGATCCATTTTTGTGTAAAACAAAATTGATGTAATGGTATGGTATATATTCATTTCACGTTAGGTGGTGAGCATATGGTCTCCTTTGAGTAAATCCACCGAACCCAATTCCATTATGAAGGACCATCCATAGTGGACTGTAACATCCTTCGGGGAATAAAACAAAAAATACAGACTCACGTGGTCTCCCCTTGACTAATTTACCGAACCCAGTTCCAGAATACAGAGATATTTAACCACAACATATTGGAAACTCCACAAAGCCTGCAAATTTGTCCAACTAAACTTGTGGATGGATTCCTCTTGCCTCCTTTTACCACTCAACATTTGATAATATTTCTCCTTTATTAAAACCCATCAATTAATATACTTACCTCCAAGGCGTTTGTAGTCCGACGGTTAGGATAATTGCCTTCCAAGCAATAGACCCGGGTTCGACTCCCGGCAAACGCAATGGCTTAATTATCTGTTTTGATTTTGTTGGGTTCGTAGTTTTGAGCACTTAGGGACTTAACATGCCCTAATATAGTTATTAGGTTTTTTTAAATAATTGGTAAGAAATATTAACTGAGATTTAAAGACAACAAGGCGTTTGTAGTCCAACGGTTAGGATAATTGCCTTCCAAGCAATAGACCCGGGTTCGACTCCCGGCAAACGCAAAAGCAATTGTTTTATTTTCAATTTCTCTTTTGGGTTTGGAGTTTGAGCACTCGGGGACTTCAACAGGCCCTAATATAGTTAATATACGTTTTTATTTTATTTTATATTTTCGTATAATAATTAGCTGAGATAACTCACCAACGAAGCGTTTGTAGTCCAACGGTTAGGATAATTGCCTTCCAAGCAGTAGACCCGGGTTTGACTCCCGGCAAACGCAGCGCTGAGTTTTGGGGTTTGGGCACTCAGGGACTTTAGCACCGGCCTAATATAATTAAATATAGTATTTCTTGTTGTTTGTATGTCTGTGTTAGCTGAGACAAAACATAAATTGCAAATGCTTAATTGGCTGCATGATGTCAACATCAGGTCTGGGTTTTTAGTATCTAAGTGGAAAATGGATAGTGCCACCCCATCATCATTATAGCTATTTTGATATTCGTCGGTCATAAACGACTGATGCACCACCTACAAAAGAAATCATCTGGAGCAATTCATCAACCACTACTGAAAAACAAAACCAGGGACATATTATCACATATACCCAACTCCAGCAGCATAAATTAATGAGGACAGAATTACATTACTACTGCCGTTGGTCGTCATTGGCTTGTTGTAATGGAGTTTCATCATGCTCATGCACTATATCCAGCCTTTTGCTTTGCTTTTCTGCTTGACAAAGGAAGTTGCCAGCGCCTTTTTGCTCCTAACTGGTGCACCCGCAGTCTCATGCTTTTGGTTACCATATGATCTGAATCTGGATGCCCTCAAAGGTTTTGATCCCTCCAACTCCTGCAAAACCAGGACTCCTCCATAAGCTTCATGCAACATGTTTAAACAAATGAAAAAGAAAAAAGAGTACTGTCAAGCATGTATGTATTATTGTTGATTTAAAAATTACCCTATGTCTATGTGTGATACCCAGCGTTGACATGAATGAATTAGAAGCAGGAAAAGCTGTTGCTGGAGACTTTGTATTTCTACCATCTCCATTGTCTGCAAGCAGTACAGTCAAAATACAAGTCTTGTCATCCAAAGCTTTACTATGTAACAACAGTAATATGAGCTACTGATGTAACAAGCATACCCAATAACTGGAAATTCCCAGAAGCATTGCTAGGAGGTTGGGAGATTCCGTTGCTGCGGGGTAAGCAATGAAAATAACTTATTGCTCTTACCAGAACATTAAAAGAACTACAGTGGAAGAAAAATAGAATTATCGATCCAATATTGAACTGTTAGGCCGAACTAACCTCCCCAAAGTTTGTGAAATCCCTTTCAAAGTAGACTTTGTTTCTGAGGTTAAGTGCCATGAAAGTGTTTTTGATGCTGGAATATCTATACCACATTTAATAAGTAACATGATATGCACCTTCTTCCTATATATGAGAAAGTTTATTGCAAACAATGCAGAAAAAAACTGAAAATTAGAAGAGTTCCTGCCTGTTTAGAAACATTATTATACCTGAAGCAAGAAGCCATTTAGCCTGGAAATAGTTTTGCTTAGGATTTGTTTGTACATGTCGACTAAAATGTACCTTCTCGATGACAGACTCTGGTTTAATGGAAAAGGGAATGAAAAAACATACTAAAACTTCAACCCACTAATTAGCTGCTAGGAAAGGCTTCTGACTAGTCTTACTTGGTAAAATGTAGTGCTTGTGATGTCTTGGGGTAAGTGCCATCGACTTTTGCTGCCTGAGACCTTCGCTATCCATGTATGTTTGGCACATAAGTAGTTGCTGATTTTAACAAACGAGGTTCAGGGCCCATCCGTTCAATACTGTTGTTGAACTAGCATATAAAATAAGAGAAGTGCAAAGAGATTACCTGATTTAAACAAGATACTTTTAGCTCCATGGTTGACACTTGCAACGTTTGCTGGTCAAGAAGAACAGTTAACTTGTAAGCCACAGCGCCAAGGTGATCAGCAACATTAACAAGAGCCTGTACAGCATAATCTTTCAGGTTGTCCAGTACCCTAAGTAACAAATATATCCATAAAGAAAAGAGTTGCATCAGGAGAAAAGAATGCTGCAATTAACTCAAGCTCAATCAAATGCATAATGAAAAAGGCTATCACAAAACATTAATGAACTAAAAGCAACAAAATTTAACGTGAAAAGGGTGCAGCCTCACATCTGCTTCAGTTCACCGTGCAGCAACGACTTTTCGCTGTATTTTGCAGCTGAATATAGCTGAGGCTTTAAGTTGTTGAGCTCCTGCAGAAAAGAACGCGGATCCAACTTATCAAGAGTATAACAATGAAATGCTAGAAAGGTTTGAACATACATAAGCTTAAAATCCAAAAAGATGAACTTTGGACTCAACAAAGAGGACAAGTTAGCAAACCAAATGGAATCCTCAACTCTTATAGATTACATTCAAATGCATGCACATGCCAATTTCTAAACTCGGGAATGACAATGAAGCAACCGTTTTTCTTCTATGAATTAAATTGTTCTTGAAATATATCAAATTATAGATGTTAAATATGGAATTTAATTTATAAAATTATTTCATATATTTTTTAAAATAAAATGCAAAATATTATTAGACTGTTTCATAAATGTAATTTTTAAAAATTTAAAGGTAAAATATTTAAAAGATAATATTAAAAAATTTCACATTAAGTAATAAGTAACTCCTTATTTACTTATTATTTTCTTCATTTTTTTGTTGAAAAATTTGTGTAATTTACATTTTTTTTATTTTAGATTATCAAACATGTTAAAAATAAATAAATCATTGAAAATATTAATTATTTTTTTCAATGAATTATTTTATCTAACATTATAAAGCAGTGACTAAACTTTTTTTATCGACACCAATATCTTTTTTCAATTTATTGTGACACATAACTCAAACTATCATCTCAAGAAAGTGATGAAATTTGACCAAAATATAAATTAAAATAGTGAAGAGAATAAATGTTGTTTAAGTCGTCAGCAATGTCTTTCTTCAGAAAACAGAAAAAATTTTAAGAAACATATAAAAATGAAAGAACGAACCTGCAAGGCTTTGAGGAAGCTGTTGCTGGAAACCTGATCGAAGGCCATGGCGAGGAAAAAACGGAAAATTGAAATGGATGCAGAGAAGTGGTGTAATAATCGTGAATATTTTAGAAACAACGCCAATTATGGTGTGAGCTTTGGGAAATACAACACTTACCCAAATTAATATCTAGTTTGTTTGATGAAAATTTCAAATTATATGTCATACATTCTATATATATATATAAAACATACTTGATTTGTGTCATTTTTCATTTTCTTTGACATATTTAAAAGAATACAAATATTACCATTTTAATTTGAATATTACAATTGATTCACATTTTATTTACTTATTTATTTAAGAGAAACCCCCCCCCCCTTTTTTTTTTTACAAATTGGCTACCCATTCGTTGGGGATTAGAGGTGACAAAAGAAACCTCATTCTGTATAAAATTTAATATATAACTTTTTTTAAATCAAATCACAAATCATCTTTGGATTAATTATGGTTAACATCTCTATACTATGTTTAAATTTAAATTTTAGTATCTATATTTTAATTTGACATAATTTAATTCTTAGTTAATCAAAATAATTGACCCTTAATTATTCCTTTTAAGATAGCGAGTTTGTTTTTTTTTTTCTTAAAAATATTTGCTCCAACTTATTATGTTGCAATATACTATTTTTGTGTATTAGAATGGCGTTTTTAAGAGAAATTGACATTATTTTAATTGCAATGGTTAACGATGCTAACTATTCGGATTAATTAATACCATTGTAAAAGTATATGATAAAATTATGTCAAATTAAAATATAAAGACTAAATCTAAATTTGAGCATATTGGAGGGATCGAAATTGTAATTTTACCATTATATTATAATTAATAATATTAATTATTTAGATTACCTAATAACATAATAAAAATATAAAAATCAAATTATGTTAAAAATTAAAATATAAAATTAAATTTCAAATTTTAAATTTAAAAATAATATATCAACCAAAAGTGAGATTTGATCAAATTCCTATCATGTAAAAAAAAAAAAAATCGTAATGGAGACTTTTATAGCTTTTTTGTTTTTTTTTCCTTCTTTCCCAAGCCTTCTCCATTCTCTTCTCTTCAATAGCCGACCCACAACCCAATTGGCCATAAATGATAAATGTATAATCTTCATGCCAAGTGTCATAATTCTAAGCTTTTGGACACTCTTTTTATATATAGTTATATAGATAATTTCTATGCTAAGTACCGGGATTCAATTCTAAACTTTTGGACTTTTTTTATACATAATTATATCAATTATCTATTTTATTTTAACACTATACATTATATTCAATAATTGGAAGTAAATTTTTTTGTGCAAAAATAAAATCTTTTAGAGTAACTCAATAACTCATCAGCTAAGAATAAACAAATGCTAAATAAAAACTTGTCTAGTAGTTAGGGTCTGTTTTTTGACACGATTTTAGAGAAGTGTGCTAGGAATTATTATTTTTTTTTTGGAGAATTTGTTTCTACGTGCTATAGAGGAAGAACTGGCCAATTTGAATCTCATAGATGAGGAGGAAGAGGCATTTCAAGAATAGGCACCGATGGTGGACAATGAGTATAAACTCTGTATGGTGGGGTGTTGTTTGACTGACAGTGTGGTCCATTTCCCTTCTTTGTGAAATACAATGGCTGACCTGTGGCATCCCTTTGGGGGGGGTATTCATATCAGACCTTGGTGAGAAAATGTATCTTTTCCAATTTTTTCAAGTTGTGGATATGAATAGGGTGATGGCTGGTACTCCATGGTTCTTTAACAACCATTTACTCTTATTGTATAAGATTCAACTGGGGGAAGATCCAATGTTAGTTTCGTTACTATCGACCGAATTTTGGGTCCAGGTACATGACTTGCCTCCAGGGTTAATGTCAGAGGCAATGGCTCAACAATTTGGGAATTTTTTAGAGACCTTTCTCGAATATGATACGTTGACCCCAATGTTCAGTTTTCAAAAATACATGTGAGTCAAAGTAAAGTTGGATGTGAGTCTGTCTCTAAAGCGGAAAAAGAAGATCCTAATGGGAAATGATCGTGTTTTCTATGCACGATTTCAAAGTGAAAAGTTGAGTTTGTTTTGTTTCATTTGTGGTAAACTTGGCCATGGGGAGAGTTTTTGTCCGATTAGTGTTAGAATTGATCCGTCGAAAATAACCTTCGGTTTGGATATTTCACTTTGTGCTACGACGAGGAGGAGAATCACACCGATGAGTCGCTAGTTGAGCAATGCGGATGGATCAGTTTGTAGAAATTTGGATAAGGAAAGTGGAGATAATAGGCGTAATGGTTGGGATGATAGGGATATGAGACGGATTTGGAGGGATGGGAGATTATATCCCAATCCAAATTATATTCCATTAGTGCCTAGAATTGAGGCGCTAAACTTGGAAGTTGTTAATCAACAGAATATGGATAATGGGGTTGAAAATTCGGCCACGAATGAGTCTGGGCCTATGGATCTGATTTTGGAATGAGAGAATGATCCTCTTCAAACAATGGATGGTAAAAAACATCGGCATTTGGTGGGGGGAAAATAGATATTACTTTCCTTTTTTCAAAAATAGGTATTGCCAAAAATCTCCTTGTTCCAAATTATTGTTGCTTTAATAAATTCATCAGTAGTTTTCATAACATTCCCATGCTCCCTCCAATTAGCCTGTACAATGTTGTTGAAAGTAAGATCATCCAACCAACTCGTAATTAACCTGAAAGGTTTTTCAACTCTTTATGTCACCTTTCTGCTCAAGAATATCAAAATTGACCTGTGACTAGACTTAAGTTTGGGAAGATGTTGCCCCCCACCTAAGGAGATTCCTTATCCTAATGATCATTATAAAACACTTTGTTAAGACTCTAGAGACATTAACCCTTTTCCATGTGAATTTTGACCCAATAGAACCTATATCCTACAATCAATTATAAAAAAAATAAAACCCCAAAATAGATCACACCCACTTTATACCTTGTCAACCCTCCCCTCTTTTCATTACTATCCAAGAAACAGTTAGAGTAACCTGCCAAAACCCATGGCTCTTGTATAAACTCAACAATTAAGTGTAAATTATGCAAGAATATTGTCCCTTTAGTGAGTTCTGGGCTTCTATACATGATAGTCAGAATTTGGGGGAGCGGGACAAAAAGTTAAAAACCTTAAAGTAAATAAATTGGGTATGATTAAAAGGAAGGATAGACATAGAAATGGGGTTTTTCCATTAAACCTAAATACCTTTAGAAAATCTTCAGGCCTTATTTCTATACGAGTTCCAAAACCTCAATTTCTAAATTATTGAATCTACTTTAAAACAACTAATTCTTGTCTCAACCAACTTAATAATATCTAGATTAATCTCTCTCAAGTATTCATTAACAATCAAGTGAAACATGGGTGCCCACACCCCTGGTAATTCCAAACAAAAATTATTTAAACTCCGCGCCCTCCGATTCTTTATTAGATGGCATATCTATTGGTGTAACAAGCCCAATTCGCCCGGGCCCAAACCAGAAATAAAAACCAAATAAATATAAAACAAAGTCCAAAATAAAATGACAGTTCAGATACAACCCAAATATAAAAAAAAAACTAGGCCTAAAATACAACAGGCCCAAAAATTAAAAAATATTTTAGAAAAACTAGGGTTTCTGAAACCCTAGGAGCCGCAGCCTCCCTCGATTGCCGCACCCGTGCCTTGTCCTGAGGCCGCCCTGGCGTGCCTTCTATTTGCCTTGCATGGATATGGCAAAAAATGCCTTTCCCCCGCTTCAGTTGACTGGCCCGAACTTGCAACAAGAAAAAGAAAGGAACAGTGGCAGAAACAAGAGAACAGTAGAATAGACTGTAATAAGACACTGTAATCGGCTATAAAAGCCGAATATTCTCAATGTAACGAACGAACGGAGAAAATACAAACAAAAAAAGGATTTCGAATATACAAAAAGAAGATCGAAACCGAAAATCTAAGGTGCTCTTTTTATTTTTTCGAAATAAATAAATAAAAAATCAATAAATATTACCTGTCGGTTCATCTTCCCCTCCGTCGAGGATTTGTTGATTCGTCTTCCCCTCAGCCGAGTGTTGCCAATATCCGAACACCCAAGAACCCATATGGGTTCTGATGAGGGTTCGAAGGGCAATGGATGGTATTTTGCATATATTTCCTTTTATTTCGAAACTAAGTCGGATTTTAAAGGTTTTTTTCTTTTGTTAAAAAAAAGAAAGAGGATCAAAAGAGCTAAAAAAGCCCAATCTTTTGCACTTTTGGCCACCGTCTATGGCAGGGCTACGGTGGAGCCACGGTGGAGGCTTGCCGGAACCTTAGGCCAGAGGGAAGGAGGTTTTTTTTTTAAAAAAAGGGATTCTCTCTCTCTCTCTCTGTGTGTGTGTCTGTGTCTGTGTCTCTGTCTCTCTCTTTTAAAACAGATAGAAGAAATGATTTTTTTTTAGAAAAACTTCGGCCTTAAATAGCGGGCATGAAACGATGTCGTTTCATTTAGGCACTTTAACGCCAAAACGGCGTCGTTTAGGTAGCTAACCCGCGCGTCGACCCGACCCGATCCTAGGATCCGCGTGTTTTTTGATTTATGGTATATTTCCATAAATGATCCTTCCGCTTTTTAAGTGGATTTTCATGTGGCCCTTTTTCTTTTTAAAATTGGACCAATTAATTTTGTTTCATTTTCACTTTAGTCCCTAGACCCCTTATAAAGAAATGATGCTCGAAACGGCGTCGTATCAATGGGCCCAGTGACCCGAATCCGATCCGATCCGCTCCAAGGAGCATCCACGTATTTTTATTTTATGAGTTATTTATATCCCTGGTCCTTCTGCATTATAGATTGTTTTGATTTAGTGCTTTATTATATTTTACTATTTTTATTTGGTTTTTTAATTTTATTTTTCTTTTAATTTAATCCCTCATTCATTTAATTTATTTAGTTAGTTGCTTATTTATTGTTTTTTGTTTTCGTTTTTTATTTCATTTTGTTTCTTTGGGCATTTATCCATTTATTATTTTCATCCTCTATTATTGTTATTATTGTTGTTGTTGTTGTTGTTGTTGTTGTCCATTCATGTATTTTATTTACAAATTGTATCCTAAATTCCGTTTATATTTTAATTTAGTTCTTTATCGTCAATATTTTATCAATTATTTTCCTTAATCATTTTGCGTTTTATAATTTGTTTTTATTCAAATTTCAACCTAATTCTTTATTTATTTATTTTCAACTTTTCATTAGTTTTTTTTGTGTTGTTATTTAATTAGTCATTTATATTTATTATTGCGACTTCCATTCCTCATGCCTTTTATTTCGTTATTATTTAGTTATTATTCACGTATTTATCATCACTTTTTTCTATGTTTATAGTATTCATAATATCTCATTCATTATCTATTTATATTTTTAGATGTTATTTACATCTATCATCATTACTTGGTATCTTTCACCTTTTTTTTTTTACTTATTTTAAATCTATTCTTTTATTTTTACTATGATGCGATTACTAATATTAATCAAAATTTACATTATTATGGTATTTTTTTATTTATTTATAGTACCCCTATATCAAATATTAGGTTTTAAAATCGTCCATTTGTACCATAAGTTCAAATAAATTAAGTTGATATCATTTAAATATTACGTTCGATGTCATTCAAAAAAGGAAAGTTTTCAAGGTAAGGCTATATTTTGTGTTTGGAAACTCGAGAAAGTCGCGCCCTAACTTACGGGGTTTTGATTCTTCTTGTTGGGTCTAAACAACCGAATATCCATTTTAAATTGAAACATGCAAAATTTCGAATAAAAAAAAACAACAAAGGCAAAACTATTCTTAAAGATTCGAAATGTCATGTCCTAACTTAAGGGATGTGACTTTTGTTGCCTCGAGATAAGAAGACCTTCAATATATTTTCGACTTATTTAAACACTCCAAAACAAAATACACATTAATGCAAAAGGGATCGTATTTTAAATTCTTTCCGAGTTTTCAACTTTCGACGTAAGGACATCAAATAATCAATTAGGTACCAACTTTGGGCGTCACGAGGGTGCTAATCCTTCCTCGTGCGTAACCGATTGCCGAACCCATTTTTTGGATTTTTGTAGGCCGAAAAATATTGTTTTAATAAATCAAACCTTTTGCTAAAACGATCAAATCACGAGGTGAACCGATCACACCTCATAAAAAAGATTGGTGGCGACTCTCTTGTTCGTTTTCATTTTCAAAAATCAAAGTCAACCCCTTTTACAAAAAATGGTTTTGACATCTTGGCGACTCTGGGGATTAAATAAGAGAGTCAAGCCACAATTTGATTATTTCTTGTCTTTTTGTCGAAATTTGATAATTTGATTTAAATTTACAATCCTTTCGTTGCATTTCATCTTTGTGGTCCGCATCATTTTGATATGTCTGCTTTATTGGTTCGAGTCTTTTAATATGTCTCTGCATATTGCATCACATAATCGGTCAATTTTACTCTTTTAAGTGGGAGTGAGAAGCTATTCCTTCGTGAGGTCTTCACCTCTGTATAGGATAGCGGATCGCTTTCGGGATACATTCGTACCTATGTCTTCGTAAGATTTTCATCTCCGTATAGCCATAGGGAAATGTATTCCCCTGAACTGAACTCAATCCACATGAGCCTATAATGGGTGAGGATCGAGGAATCTACCGGTTCAGGTATCCTTACTTTAGAACCGAACCGCATGTAATGAGCCCTAAAAACTTACACTAGGTAGAACCACACCAAACCCTAGTGGTTACCTGAATAGGCACTTTATTTATTATTTCTTGCTTGCTTTAAATTCTTGCTTCGTATACTGACTTGTTTGTTTTGCTTTGATTGTGACTGCATGGTATTTTCATCATAAAAAAATGTGTTAATTCACATTTGGTTCCTAAATAGATAACTTATCATAGAAAGGGGTTTCTTGATAAAGTGGAGGATAATGCGGCCGTCCGGATTTGGATCGAGACAACACAGTAAGAAAAGGGTGATATTCTGACCGAGGGACACGTATCAGAGTTGTGGGATTTCACCCGCATTATCGTGACTCAGAATAATCTTCAAGAATTAAAGAAGATATGGGACTAGTGGAACGATGAGATCAAGTAGCTATTTTACTGTAACTATGGAGATTTGCCCTATCTGCTCGATATAAAGGTGGACAAGCACTTATTTCGAGCCCTCGCCCGGTTCTGGAATCCTACCTACAATTGTTTCACTTTTGGGAAAGTTGATTTGGTACCTACCATGGAGGAGTATATGGCCTTACTTCGTTGCCCGAAGATTCAAGCTGACAAAGAATATTTAAGAACCGCTAATGTCCCGACATTTTTGTAAAAAGTGATGAGCATCACAAGGATAAGTGAGCAGTGGGTTGTAGCCCGGATCAAGCAAAAAGGAGATCGTAAATGTATCCCTTGGAAAAACTTGAGGGATTTGGTTCTAGCATATCTAGATATGAAGAAAAGGGTTGATGTTTTTGCTTTGAGCATCTACGGTTTGGTCATCTTCCCCAAAGCATTAGAGCACGTAGATGAGGCAGTCTCGGATCTCTTTGATTAACTTGATAAAAGGGTTACACCAGTCCCTGTGATTTTGGCCGAAACTTTTAGATCCTTGAACGTGTGCTGGAGAGTGGGCGATGGCAGATTTATAGGGTGTGTGCAACTTTTGTTGGCATGGTTCCACAACCATTTTTGGAAAGTGGAAAATGTCTCATATCGAATCTTTTTCGAAAGCTATTCTCACCTGAAAGAGACAGTGGCTACGTCGAGATGGGATGATATTACGGAGTAAAAGTGGATAATGATTCTTTAAAATCTGTAAGAAGAAGACATCGAATGTAGAGCCCCTTGGATGGTCCCCGACGAGATCTTATATCAATGTGGAGATTTTGATTGGGTTCCCCTGCTTGAGATATGGGGAGTTGTCGGGTATGCACCCTACTCGTGTTAAGGCAATACAGGTTAAGACAGTTCACGCAAACAACACAAGGGTTAGCTCAGTGCGAGTTCGTATACAAGGGAGGTAATTACAAAAAGAAAGTTCATGAGATATCAAACATCTGTAACCGAACTAGTAGAATGAAAAGGTTTGCTGCTAATCCAATGACTACCCCTGAGTATGACCGGTGGTGGGGTCAGAGAATTAACGACAATATCCCTATGTCAAATCAAGAAAACATCCGATCAATAGAAGAACACATGCAGGTGGTCCCGTCTGAACTAGAGATCATCAAACAGGATTTTGAGAAGAAAAGTTCAGAATGAGAAAAAAGGATCGAGCAATTGGAGGAGGAGAAAATGCAACTAGGGTTGGATGTCGATGTCCAGAAACTAAAAGCCGAGAAAATAAGGAAGGGAAAGAACAAGGCAGAAGAAGATTTGAACAGTTTGAAAATGGATTACAAGAAGCTGCGTATGTCAATAAGAACCGCTGGTTTGGGTAAAACGTCTGAGCAATGGCGGCAAGAAATCCAAGAAGAAAAGACAAGAGCTGATCAGTGGGAGAAGAAGTTCCATGATACTCAAGTACGGGAGGACACTTTAAAAATGAGCTTGTTGGAGAGCCAAAATGACAAGGAGAAGTTAAGAGCTCGGGTGGCAGAGTTAGAAAACTCACTACATCAGTATCGTAGTCGCAACTCCACAATCGAATTAAGGGCCAACCTAAGCAAGATTGAGGAACTAAAAGGGAGGATAGAAGAACTTGAAACCGTGCTGCAAAACTGTGAACTCCGGGTTGAACTACTGGAAACATATAATGAGCGGTGGAAAGAGCAATTTCATTGATCTCAAGACCAGGTCAGGGATAGGGATTACGTCATGGATGAAGCTTTGACTCAAGTGCGAGAGGTGGCTAATCATTTCAAACCTTGGCGGTCCAGGCTAATGTACTGAGTTTGAAATATGAGTCAGAGTCAGATCGAGGCCGAGAGTCAGCTTGGCTTCTTAAGTAAGTCAAGACCTTAAGCATTAGGGCAAAGACATATATGTAATCCATTTTATGTAAAAAAATTGTTTTCTAGAAAGGTTACTCTAATGAAATTGAATTAGAATCAATGCCTTTTTCTTTTTTGCATTCATTGCATTCACGCATCAGCATTGCATCGCATCGCGTGCACTAAAACTCACAAAGAGACTCTAAAATCGTGGTAGTTACCCTGAGATATCATTACAGTACACGAAGAAAGACTAAAGCCATGGACCAAAGGTTGGAAAGATTGGAACAAATAAAAAGAGAGATGCATGATCAACTGCAAATACAGATGCAATAACAGTTGGCCAAAATCCAACAGGATATGAGGGATCAGATGCTAGAATCCCAGAAAAGTATGATGAACCAGTTAACGCAGTTGCTGGTTGGGGGCTAGAAAAAGGAAAGAGCCCTATGATCAATATCGGAGACGACAAATAGAACTCTACTTATCCTCCCGGCTTCACCCCAACGAACACCCAAGCACAACTACAAAGGGTGTCCGTCAACATCAGACCTCAATATCAGACCGGTACTTTCGCACTGATAAACTTCCTGACAGGTTCAAGCTCCAACCCCGGAGACAATCTAGCAAATCCCGTTGTCCCTAACCTTGATGATATAGCAGAAATGAGAAAGGCGAGAGTGGAGCTCCCAAAGCAATTGGAAGACCGATGCAAATGGCTAGAAGAGAAATTCAAGGCGTTGGAAAGCGTTGATTACCATTGTGGAATTGATGCCAAAGAACTACGCTTGGTCCCGGATCTGGTGCTCTTGCCCAAGTTTAAAACTCCGGAGTTTTAGAAATATAATGGGACTAGCTACGCCAAAGCTCACATTACCATGTTCTATCAGAGGATGACAGGATATGTCAATAATGATCAATTGTTGATTCATTGATTCCAAGACAGCCTGACCGGGGTTGCGGCCAAATGGTATAACCAGCTAAGTCGTGCCTAGATTAATTTGTGGAAGGACCTTGCGCTGGACTTCATGAAACAGTATGGCCACGTGACAAATATGGCACTTGACAAAATTACAGTGCAAAATATGGAGAAAAAGCCAATGTAACCCCCATACCCCAAATGGTACGACGCAAACGCCTAATACGAATACCATGCGGGAATCACGGGACACTCGATAGAGAACTGCACCACTTTCAAAAAGTTAGTCGAAAGGCTCATCAAAATGGGCATTGTAAAATTTGATGATTCATCTAGTGCAAAAAATCCGTTACCCAACCATGCTGATAATGTGGTAAATGCGATAGTCGAGAATGCGGGGAAGAAAATCAAGATGAATATTGCAGAAGTAAAAACCCCTCTGAGGGAAGTTTGGAAGAAAATTATAGAAAAAAGGTTAATCACACAAGACTCGAGGGACAGATCCCGAGAAGTAAGGAACTATTGTGAGTTCCATGATGATGAAGATCACGAGATTTAAAAATGTAGTAAGTTCAGGGCCCTAGTACACGGTCTAATGGACAACAAGGAGCTAGAGTTCTTTGAGTATACCGAAGAAGAAGAGGTCTGCGCCTTAGAAGGAGGGTCGACAGAGAAGGTCTATGAGGCCAACCACTTGGTGGTAATCATTTCACAACCAATAATCAACGAAGCTAGAGCAAAAATTGCACCAAGGGTCATAATCCAAAAACCTGTTGCTTTTCCTTATAAAGGTAACAAAAGGGTACCTTGGAGCTGTGACGGCAATGTGACAATCCCTAGAGGGGGAGCCCGATCAGCACACCCGAGGAAGATCAAGACGTGGGTTTCTATACACGTAGTGAAAAATGCTATGATACCCCGAATACAAAAGCTGAACTTGTTAAAGGAAAATATTTGGTGATTGAACAGAAGAAAGAAAAGCCGGCCAAACCAGTATTGCCTGTCAGTGAACCAGTAAATGAGAAAGAGGCAAAGGAATTCTTGAAGTTCTTAAAACACAGCGAGTATAGCATCGTGGAACAACTACATAAGTAGCCAGCTCACATATCGGTATTGGCTTTATTCTTAAGCTCGGAGACACACCGTAATGCGTTAATGAAAGTGCTAAACGAAACTTATGCCGTTAACAATATCTCAGTGAACAAGCTGGACTGCCTAGTCAACAATATATGTGCTGACAACTTCATCTTCTTTAATGATGATGAGATACCGCCAGGGGGCATGGGATCTACAAAGGTCTTGCACATCAGCACCCGCTGTAAAGAGTATACATTACCGGAGGTGTTGATTGATAACAGATCTGCATTAAATGTCCTGGCCCTATCCACCCTGAATAGGTTACTTGTGGATAGCTTTCATATGAAGACATGTCAAAACATAGTGAAAGCATTCGATGGAATTGAAAGAAATGTGATAGGAAGGATTGAGATACCCCTCCCGATTGGTCCAAACACGTACGAAGTCGATTTCTTGGTGATGGACATCAAGCCATCTTATAATTGCTTGTTGGGGAGACTTTGGATTCATACGGCTAGGGTAGTGCCATCGTCACTACACCAGAAGCTAAAGTTGGTAACTGAGGGTCGACTAGTAACGATAAATGCGGAAGAAGACATTATTGCATCCGTAACCAGCGACGCGCCATACGTAGAGATGGACGATGAAGCGATAAAATGTTCATTCCGATCATTGGAATTTGTGAATGCAACCTTCATTGTTGAAGGGAACAAGATTCCAATGCCCAAAATATCTAAAGCTACGAGAATGAGCTTGCAACTAACAGTGGGAAAATGAGCATTGCCTGGAAGGGGACTAGGGAAATACCTCCATGGACGGGTCGAAGTACCAATCTTGACTGACAAACGAGATCACTTTGGCTTGGGGTATAAACCAGATGCGAAGCAAAGGAAGAAAGAGTTGGACAAGAAGCAAGAGAGAAGAAGAGCACGATTAAGCGATGTAAAGGTCAAATGGGAACCAATGACCTTCCCCCATATATCCAGAACATTCGTGTCAAGAGGAATTATTCACCTTGAACAGAAGATGACAAGAAAAGAAACTGCCGAAGATATGATGGGAAATCTGAACATCAACGCCGTATCTGAAGAGGGAATGGTGGAAGAGACTTATCGAGCATCAGCCCTTATGAGCCTGGAAGTGTTTTGAACGACTGGATTGCGAAAGAGATTCCTGTAGTTTTTAGAGCTAATTCAGAGTAATGCTCAAAACACGCTTTTTTCTTTAAGCCTAGAAGCAATAAGAATCCTTCTGCAAAATAGGCTCATGTCCAACATCTTTATTTCAATAAAAATGCATTTTTATGTATCATTTTGAGCAAATATTCTTTTATTCTTTTCATTCATATAAATAATTATTCTTAGATTCTTTTGTTCTTTGGATTTTTTCTTCATCCCTATAACAGGTCTCCGGATATCAATGATATGAGTGACATTGCTATTGATTCAGAATCTCCTTTTGAGCAAAATATGTGCACGAAAGATTCCCAAGATTTTTAAGATGATCGAGACTGTAACCTATCTCCTGATTTGTTAAGGATGGTAGAACAAGATGAGAAACAAATCTTGCCTTATAAAGAGTCAGTGGAAATTGTGAGCCTAGGAGAGGAAAAAGAGGTGAAAACAGGAGCTTGCATTACCGCAGAGACGAAGCAAGACCTCATTGATTTACTCCAAAAATTTAAGGATGTCTTCGCATGGTCATACCAAGACATGCCCGGGTTAAGTATTGATATCATGGTACACCGACTTCCTATAAAGGAAGAGTACAAGCTAGTTCAATAGAGGCTCCGAAGGATGAGGCCCGATGTTTTACTGAAAATAAAAGAGGAAGTCAATAAACAATTCGATGCTGGTTTCTTTCGGGTGGTTAAATACTCAGAATGGGTAGCCAATATCGTGCCCGTCCGTAAAAAAGATGGGAAAGTACAAATGTATGTAGGCTACAGGGACTTGAACAAAGCCAGCCTGAAAGACAATTTCCATTGCCATATATCGACACATTAGTGGAAAACATGATAGGTTATTCACTGTTGTCCTTCATGGATGGTTTCTCGTGATACAACCAAATAAAGATGCATCCTGAAGACATGGAGAAGACCACATTCGTGACTGTAATAACCAATTTTTGCCCGGGGCCTAATAAAGAATAACAAAATTCCACAATGTCCATTTACAAAATTACTAAAACCCGAAACCAATTACAAGACCCATTTCTCAACCCAAATTACCCAATTACCAGAACCCATTAAACCAATCAGCCTAAATCAAACCCACAAAGTTTAAACCCAACCCAATTAAACCAAAAAACAAGCCCAATAATGCAGCCCAATACCTTAAATCTAATAGCCCAATACAGAAACCTAAACTAAAAAGAAGAAAAACCCTAGCTTTTCCTAACCCTAGGCCGCAGCCTCATTGTTTGGCCCTTCCACTTACCACTACCTGCTCCACCACCGTCACCATGTGCGCCGCAACCCCACTGGCCGTTGTTTGCCATCATCGCCACTTCGCAAGTGCGCCTGTAAACAAAAAGCAGAAACGACAGTAAATGGACGAATAAACAAAGATTATATTTTTATTGTTTATTTTTCTTCCAGGCTATAAAGGCCGAACCATTTTTCTTTGTAAGAGGTTTCTTTTTTTTTCGAGAGGGGGTTCTTTTTTTTTTGGATTTATCAATACAAATCAAAAGTTCAAACAAAAAAAAAAAAACAACAAAAGTCAAAGAGATAGCTAGTAGATTAAGCACAAGAAAGCGAAAAAAATCTAAAAACCTACTAAAAATCCAAACGGTAAGAAAAGGTGATTTCTTTCCCTTTTATTTCTCGAATCTTTTTGGCACATATACATATACATATACATACATACATATATATATATATATATATATATAAAGAGGAGAAAATCTTACCTCGGCGCTGCTGTATACGGCGGTCGCCGGCGACGGATGGTGACGGAAGACCGCCGGAATCCCCTCCCCCTTTTGGACCTGCAGAGAGTGAGAGAGCAAGAGAGAATCAATTTTTTTTTTTTTTTACAAATGAGAGAAATGAAATTTAAAAAATTTTTTTGGGCCTTATATAACTGCATGAAACGACGCCGTTTTGGCCGGCGCCCAAAAGCCCCAAAACGACGTCGTTTGGCCTAGGACCCGCGTGTGCGACCCGACCCGACCAGAGGATCCGCGCGTTTTCATGTATTGGGCTAATTGCCCTCTTGGTCCTTCTGCGATTTTACTTTTTTAAATTCAGTTTTTTTATTTTTCAAATTCTCCCCTTTGATTTCATCCCCGCTCCTCTTTAACCCACGTTAGACGGTGCCATTTTGAATAGCTGGGATAATTTCCCAACGAGTCCTCGCCAGTTTATACGTGCCTCATCTTAGTCCCCTAATTTGGACATAATATTTTATTTATTTACTGATTTGGCCCTTATTAATTTATACTCATTATATTCTAATCCTTTTAGATTTCGTTTTAGTTTATTGCCTTTTAACCTGTTAATCTAGTTCTGATTCTTAATATAATCTTTGAATTACTTTTCTAGTTGTATGTTTATTGATCTCTTTAATCATTCTTTTAACTATTTTATGTATATATTATGGATTTTATATTATTTATATATATACACATACATATATTTGTTATGATTTATCTCTTCTAAATGTTATGTTCTTGTTTTATATATATTTGTATATTATTATTATCCTTATAAGTACATCACTTTATAATAATTTTTTTATTTATTTACGCATATTATTTTAATTTGTTTTCAATTAGTTATATATTTTTTTAACTTTCGATTATTTCTTAGTAATGTTAATATTTCCAAAATACGTGTTGCATTGACTTTGCGTATGGTGAATTATATATTCATATTATTACTTTTATCATCCATTTGTATAAGTGTCGTGTTCGTATATGTTTCTCATGATTCAATAAAAGCCTTTTTTGAGTCATTTTTAAAATTACTTATTTAAAAGTTTCAAAATAAGGTAATATTTGTGCGTTTGGAAATTCTGAGAGATCGTGCCCAATCGTGCTGGGTGTGATTTTTTGTTTGACCAAATAAGCGAATACCCTTTCAAATTTTCTCCATATTTCCAAAATAAAGTAATATTTGTGCGTTTGGAAATTCGAAGGAATCGTGCCCAATCGTGCTGGGTGTGGTTTTTTCGTTTGACCAAATAAACGAATATCCTTTCAAACTTCGTCTATATTTTCAAAATAAGGTAATATTTGTGCGTTTGGAAATTCGAAGGAATCGTCCCCAATCGTGCTGGGTGTGGTTTTGTGATTGACCAAATAAACAAATATCCTTTCAAATTTCATCCACATTTTCAAAATAAGATAATATTTGTGCGTTTGGAAATTCGAAGGAATCGTGCCCAATCGTGCTGGGTGTGGTTTTGTAATTGACCAAATAAACAAATATCCTTTCAAATTTCATCCATATTTTCAAAATGAGGTAATATTTGTGCATCTGGAAATTCGAAGAAATCGTGCCCAATCGTGCTGGGTGTGGTTTTTTGTTTGTCCAAATAACCAAATATCCCATCAAAATTTCAATACATGCGCTTGGAGAATTTTGGGGAATGATCTTGAATTTGAGGACTCAGATTGTTGTGTCCAATCGTGCTGGATGTGATACTCTATTCCTTCGAAACAAGGGAATCTCAATATTCAATCAAGTTATTTAAAATTATAAAAAAAAATAGAATTTCAAAATCATTTCAAACTTTTCAATATTAGGACATCAATTAATTAATTTGGTACCAATTTTGGGCATTGTGAGGGTGCTAACCCTTCCTCGCACGTAACCGACTCCCGAACCCTTTTTTCTTCTGGAAATTCATAGACCAAAATTTATTTATAGGTGACCCGGTCACACCTAAACAAAAAAAATATTGGTGGCAACTCCATATTTTTAAAGTCGATTCCCGTTTTTTCAAACTCCGATAAAAAATGGTTTTGACAGTGACCATGTGGGAAACATTTTGCTATAAGGTGATGCCATTTGGATTGAAAAATGCGGGAGCAACGTATCAAAGAGCCATGGTAACTTTGTTTCATGACATGATGCAAAAAGAAATCGAGGTTTATGTAGACGATATGATCGCAAAATCCCGAACAAAGAAGGAGCATGTACTATAACAGTCCGGTTTAGACCCTAGTCGGAACAGTGGTTTCAGGACCACAAATCCGAGTCAGTAAAATATTTTAATATTATTTTCTGTTCCCTTGATATGTGATTAAACATGTGCTGAAGTTCTGTGAGTTAATTTGTCTATTTGTGTGCTTAATTTGACAAAATGATTAAATTGCATTAAATGCAAAATTTGCATGCTATTTGTTAAGACACCTATGTGTTGTGGCTTTTAAAGGTGGAGGCCTTATGAGGCAATTAAACCACTATTTAGTTAGTGGATGGACAAAGGACAAATATGCCCTTATTATATTTTTGTTTTAATTATTAATTAAAGGGATATTTTAGTAAAAAGTATAATAACATGATAATAAATAAAAGAAACAATTGAAAGATGATAGTTATCATCTTATTTTAGCTGAAATTAGCAAAGAAAAGAAAGGAATAAGCCAAGCTAGGTTTCGGCTATACACAAGCAAAATTAATGTATGTTTTGACTTTGAATTTTGATGATTTTTATGTTTTTGAGATTGTTGCTTAGTCTACTAACAAACCCATGTTGTAATTTGAAGAATTGATGATGTTCATGTGATGTGCCATTGATGAAATGGTGAGTTTTGTGATGAATGTTGATGTTAAATGAAAGATATGTGTTTAATGAGCATGTTTTGTTCTTGAATTTTTGATGAATTTAGCTAATTAGGGCTAAATGGTGAAAATAGTATTTTGAGGGGTTAAATTGTGAATTTGATGAAATGTTTGGACTTGTATGAGATACATGAGTATTCGGCTAAGCAGGGATATATGGTGATCTTGTATATTTGATGTTTTGTGAAATAAGGACTAAAATGTCAAAATGTGCTAATGTGAGGGCTAAGTTGCAAATAGCCCTAAATGAATGCTTTTGGATTGAATTAAATAAGTTGATGAATGAAAGGGTTAAATTTGAATATGTATAGATCAAGAACCGAAGAAAACAGACTTAGATCGCGGGAAAGTGAAGGTAGTCGAATAATCGAGTCCGAACGAATATCTAAATTTGAGGTAAGTCGATATACAAATAAATGTATTTACTTTGAATTATTTGAGTATATATGATGTTTGAATTGCTATGACTATCTATTGAGATGGAATGTATGTGAAATATGAATTACGAATAAGTCGATAGGTTGATAATGTCCGAGAAGTCCCGATTGAACCTAGGAATAGATAGGATAATATATGTCATGACATAGGTGTCTGTTATGTGATAACATGTAAGACCACGTCTGGGACGTTGGCATTGATTTGAGATTTCGTGTAAGACCACGTCTAGGACATTGGCATCGATATGAGGTTCACGTGTAAGACCATGTCTAGGACATTGGCATCGTATTGATTCGTGTAAGACCTTGTCTGGGACAGTGGCATCGATATCTGTTTACATGTAAGACCACGTTTGGGACGTTGGCATTGTACGATTATTCCGAGCACTCTGTGTATCCTATTAGATTTCGAACAGTTTAACGGGCAAATCCGAGATACGAACGACTATGTGATTTGTATATCTATATTAGGTGCGTCTGATATGTACACTAAGGTGTTTCAAAGGTAAGTATCTATATGAACTTACTAATATGAATATGTGCAATGGAATGATGAGACAATATGTTGAAATATGCTTGAATGAGCTATGTGTATATATGGTATTTGAGTTGAAGAATTTGGTAAAAAAATGTTTAAGCATATGAGCCAATGAATATGAGAACTATAAATGACATCTTATCAAATGGAATATTTGTATTATATGCTAAGTTTATTTGTATTTGGCTTACTAAGCTTTTGAAAAGCTTACTCTGTGTGTGTGTTTACTCTGTTTTATAGGTCATCAAAGCTACGAAAGACTCGTGACCGTCGAGGATCGTCATCACACTACCTAGCTCATTTTGGTACCTTTTGGGATATATATATAGCTAAATATGGCATGTATAGGCTAGTCATTTTGGGTTAAGTTTGAAATGTATATAAATAGCCATGAGATGTGGCTAGATAAATGTTGATGGTATGCATGGGTGATTATGATATATGATGCTTGATTTGGTATGGTTTGATAGCAAACGAAATGGTCAAGGTTGTGGTAAGCATATGAATGCATTATGAGTATGTTTGAGTGATCAAAGAAATGGTTAAAAGAAAGGTAAATATGGATGAATCATGCTTGAATATATGTATGTGTTTAGTAGTGCAAATTGACATGAATGGAAATGAAATAGAATGTGAAGACTTGTTGATTATTTGGCAAGTTTTTGGCTGTCAATTGTACATGATTGAGTTGGTATAATGCTTGTAGGTTTGACTCTAATGTGGGTGGAATTTTGGCCTCGCAAATGGCCTGTTATGCCTACACGGCTGTGGTACACGGGCGTGCCTGGTAGCCATATGGATAAGTCAGTAGCTAGCCTAACTTACAAGGCCATGGTACACGGGCGTGCCTGGTAGCCGTGTGGATAAGTCAGTAGCTAGCCTAACTTACACGGCTATGGTACACGGGCGTGCCTGGTAGCCGTGTGGTTAAGTCAGTAGCTAGCCTAAGATCACACGGCCATGGCACACGGGTATGTCTGGTGGCCGTGTGAATAAGTCAGTATACATGCCCTGTTTTGGCATGGCCAGGACACACGATTGTGTCTAGTAGCTGTGGGAGACACACGGCCTGGTCACATGGGCGTGTGACTTTGACAGTTTTGAAAAAGTTTTAAATTTTTTGAGAATTTTAGTATGTGTTCGGTTTAGTCCTGACCCTATTCTAAAGCATGATTCAGGTCTCGTTGACCTATAAAAGGGACACTTTGATTGTGACTGATGACTGGTACTATGGAATGCCTATAAAAGTTTTTGAATCTCCCTGGTAATGCCTTTAGCCCTAATCCGGTGTCGGATATGGGTTAGGGGTGTTACATGTAGAAGTCTTAAGGAAATTGTTTTTGAGATTGATGAAATTCTAACTGAAGCTCAATCCAGCAAAATGTACTTTCGGGGCTAGGTCGGGAAAACTACTAGGATTTATAGTCAGTGAAAAGGGGATTGAGATCGACCCAGACAAAGTAAAGGCTATACAGTAATTGCTTCCACCACGCACTCAAAAAGAAGTTCGAGGTTTCCTAGGAAGATGAAATTACATTGCCCAGTTCATTTCACAACTAACTGAGAAATGCGACCCCATATTCCGTCTCCTCAAGAAACACAACCCAGGCGTTTGGGATGAGGAGTGCCAGAAGACTTTCGATAAGGTCAAATATTACCTATCCAATTCCCCAGTACTGATGCCACCTAACCCGGATAGGCCGCTAATATTGTACTTGGCAGTATTCGGGAATTCCATGGGATGCGTGCTTGGTCAACATGACGAGTTGGGAAGAAAAGAAAGAGCGATATACTATCTCAGTAAGAAATTCACTGAATGTGAGACAAGATATTCGCTAACCGAGAAATTATGTTACGCCTTGATTTGGACAACCCGAAGATTGAGACAATAAATGCTGTACCACACAACTTGGCTCATCTCAAAGCTGGACCCTCTAAAGTACATTATTGAGTCGACTGCTCTAAATGGAAGAATGGCCCGATGGTAAATTCTACTTTCCAAGTTTGACATAGTTTATGTGAACCAGAAGGCAGTCAAAGGAAGCGTAATAGCAGATTTTCTAGCCAGTAGAGCTCTAGAGGATTACGAGCCTTTGAACTTTGATTTCCTAAATGAAGATCCGATGTATGTTGCAACCACTGAAAAAGACTCGCAAAGAAGGTCATTCTTGGAAGCTAAACTTCGACGGAGCCTTAAACATTGTGGGTAACAGAATTGGGGTAGTCCTGGTATCCCCAGACGGGGATCATTATCCTTTCACTAGTAAATTGGATTTTGATTGCAAGAACAATATGGCAGAATACGAAGCATGCATTATGGGTATCCGTGCAGCCATAGAACGTGAGATCAAAATGCTAGAGGTATATGGGGATTCTGCACTAGTAATCTATCAATTCAAGGGAGAATGGGAGACAAGAGATCCCAAGTTAATCAAGTATTGAAAGTTGGTTCTTGAGTTAATTGAGGATTTTGATGATATCACCTTCTATTATCTCCCACGAGATGAAAATCAGATGGCTAATGCCTTAGCTACCTTGGCTTTGATGATCAGAGTGAACAAACAAGAGGATGTAAAGCCTATCCAGATGAGTATTTATTAAACCTAGGCTCATTGTTACAACATCGAAGAAGAAGAAGAAAAGGACGATCACCCTTGGTACAACGACATATTTCGATATATGAAGAATCGTGAATACCCTAACTAAGCAACTAAGAATGATAAAAGGACATTGAGAAGGTTGGCCAATGACTATGTCTTAAATGGGGAGATCCTATATAAAAGGAGAAAGGATCAGGTGCTATTAAGATGTGTAGATGCTGTCAAGGCAAAGCAAATCTTGGAAGAAGTCCATGAGGGAGTCTGCGAAACACATGCCAATGGTTTTACCATGGCCAGACAGATCATGAGATTTGGGTATTATTGGTCCACCATGGAAGAAGACTGCATCAGTTATGCCAAGAAGTGCCACAAGTGTCAAATTCACGGAGATAAAATTCATGTACCTCCTCCACGTCTTCATATTATGACTTCTTCGTGGCCTTTATTTATGTGGGGCATGGATGTCATTGGGCCAATTTCGCCCAAAGCTTCTAACGAGCATTGATTCATCTTCGTGGTCATCGATTACTTTAGAAAGTGGGTAGAGGCCGCTTCATATGCCAATGTCACGAAGTCGGCAGTCAGCAAGTTCTTAAAGAAGGAGATCACATGTCGATATGTAATCCCAGAAAGGATCATATCTGACAATGCACTAAACTTGAACAACACAATATCAGAAGTCTACAGTCAGTTTAAGATCAAACACCACAACTCATCACCATATCGCCCAAAAATGAGTAGTGCAGTGAGGTAGCTAATAAGAACATTAAGAAAATTGTGGGGAAAATGACTGAGACTTATAAAGATTGGCATGAGAAGTTACCATTTTCCCTCTATGCGTATCAAACATCTGTTAGGACCTCAACCGGGGCAACTCCTTTCTCTTTGGTTTATAGAATAGAGACGGTTTTACCCATTGAAGTCGAGATTCCTTCTCTCCGAGTTTTGGCAGAGTTGAAGTTGGATGAAGTAGAATGGATCCAATCCCAATATGATCAGCTAAACTTGATTGAAGAGAAAAGGTTGAAAGCCATCCGTCATGGTCAGATGTACCAAAAACGAATGATGCGAGTTTACAAAAAAAAGGTTCGTCCTAGAGAATTCCATGAGGGGGACCTAGTATTGAAAAAGATCTTGCACATACAGAAGGATTTCAGAGGGAAATGGATGCCAAATTGGGAAGGACCTTACGTGGTAAAGAAGGCCTTTTTCGGAGGAGCGTTGATTTTGACTGAGATGGATGGCAAAAGCTTGCCCAAACCTGTGAATTCAAACTCAATAAAAAAATACTTCACCTAAAAAAAAGGGAGAGGCCAAGGTGAAAACTCGCAAAGGGCGCCTTGAGACCAAAGGGGTTTTGCATTGAAAACCCAGGAAAAGGGCAATTCAAATCTTGATCAAAGATAGGGCATGTGGTAGTCTGGTTATCCTTGAATGAACAAGGAGGAGAGATGCTACATTTTGAGGCATCAAGAAAGTATTTTGGATCTCCGAAACACATATCAAGTTCAAGAGGGTCCTCGAGAAGTTAGTACGAAGAAGTTCATGCTATGATATCCGTGAAATCTATTTTCTTCTTATTCATTTTGTATTTAAGCAAATTTGCTATTTTGATTAATCTATTCATTAGGAGCCTTGCTCCTAATAAACTTTGATCTTGTCCATTACTACAATCTTTTTCAAGCATTTTTTATTGAAATAACGATTAGTGGACTACTATTATTCAAGTAAAGGGAGTTTTGCATATTGCTCTGAAAGGTTTTCTAAAATAGTACAAGAATATGAAAACAGGGCCACTATTCAGAACTAACCAAACTTAGGGGTTTGGAAACATTTGAGAAAAATAGTCTAAATTGTACTACTTCTTTGGATTTCCTATTAAAGATACCAGTTGAACAAGAAGGCATGGTAACACATAAGTAATAGAACCTTGATAAACATTAAGCAATGACGACCTAAGCATTAAAAATGGATCATTCTCAGAAAATAACATTATGCAGTCATGAAAATATCATTCATACACATCTAATTAGGAGCTTTTGATTCATTCCGATCATGACATCCTGATCACTAGGCATAAATAGGCCCATGAAATGGATTCTACAGGTCATGTTCCCCAGAGAACGGTGTAATAGATCAGTGAAACCACAAATCCTATACCCCTAAAGTTGCAGTGGGACGGATTATAGTCATCATTGCGAATCTTATCTCTCTGAAGTTGCAGTGGAGCAGATTAAAGCCACAAATATTATCTCCCTGAAGTTGCAGTGGAGTAGTAGTCGTAGCAAATCTTATTTCCCTAAAGTTGGAGTGGAACAGATTAAAGCTACAAATTACAAATCTTATCTCCCTGAAGTTGCAGTGGAACAGGTTGAAGACAGGCTACAGATCTTATCTCCCTGAAGTTGCAGTGGAGTAGATTAAAGCCACAAACCTTATCTCCCTGAAGTTGCAGTGGAACAGATTAAAGCTACAAAGTACAAAGCTTATCTCCCTGAAGTTGCAGTGGAACAGATTGAAGACAGGCTATGGATCTTATCCCCCTGAAGTTGCAGTGGAGCAGATTAAAGCTACAAACCTTATCCCCCTAAAGTTGCAGTGGAGCAGGTTGAAGTTATAAATCTTATCCCTCTGAAGTTGCAGTAGGGGAAATTGAAGATAGCAAATCTTATCTCTCTGAAATTGTAGTAGAGTAGATTAAAGCTATAAATCTCATCTCCTTGAAATTACAGTGGAGTAGATTGAAACGATAAGTCCTATACTTCTGAAGTTGCAGTAGGTCGGATTAAATCTACCATAGAAAGCCTTATCTCCTTGCAGCTGCAGTGAAACAGGTCAAAGCTACGAGTTACAAACCTTATCTCCCTGAGGTTGCAATGGAGTAGATTGAAGATAGCAAATCTTATACCCCTGAAGTTGCAGTGGATAGATTGAGGCTATTTGAAGAAGAGAAGCACTAAAGAAGTCGAGATCCAGAAACCGGGAAAATTTGGTCCTTCTTAAAGGTCTTTGCTCCATCCTCGTTACACGACAATGAGCAAAGAGGGGCAGCTGTAACAGGCCCAATTTGCCTGGGCCCAAACCAAAAATAAAAACCAAATAAAAATAAAACAAAGTCCAAAATAAAATAACAGTCCAGATACAACCCAAATATAAAAAAAAACTAGGCCCAAAATACAACAGGCCCAAAAGTTAAAAAATCTCTCAGAAAAACTAGGGTTTCTGAAACCCTAGGCGCTGCAACCTCCCCCAATCGCCGCGCCCGCGCCTCGTCTCGAGGCCTCCTAGTGTACCCTTTGCTGCCTTGCATGGAAACGGTAAAAAATGCCTTTCCCCTGCCACCGTTGACTCGCCTGAACCTATAACAAGCAAAAGAAAGGAACAGTGGCAGAAACAAGAGAACAATAGAATAGTCTATAATAAGACAGTGTAATTGGCTATAAAAGCCAAATATTCTCAATGTAACGGACAAACGGATAAAATAAAAACAAAAAAAGATTTCGAATATACAAAAAGAAGACCGAAATCGAAAATATAAGGTGCTCTTTTTATATTTTTTGAAATAAATAAAAAAACAAAAATATTACCTGTCGATTCATCTTCCCTCCATCGAGGATCTGTCGATTTGTCTTTCCCTCAATCGAGTGTTGTCGATATCCGAACACCCAAGAACCCATATGGGTTCTTATGAGAATTCGAAGGGCAACGGAGGGTATTTGCATATATTTCCTTTTATTTCGAAACTAGGTCGGATTTTAAAGGTTTTTTTCTTTTGCTAAAAAAAAAAAGAAAGAGGATCAAAAGAGATAAAAAATCTCGATCTTTTGCACTTCCGTTCGCCACGGTGGAAGCTTGCCGGAACCCTAAGCCAGAGAGAAGGAGAATTTTTTTTTTAAAAAAAGGGGGATTCTCTCATTTTTTTAAAACAGATAGAAGAAATGATTTTTTTTTCAAAACTTCGGCCTTAAATAGCGGACATGAAACGATGCCGTTTCATTTAGGCCCTTTAATGCCAAAACGGCGTCGTTTAGGTAGCTAACCCGCGCGTCGACCTGACCCGATTAGGATCCGTGTGTTTTTTGATTTATGGTATATTTCCATAAATGATCATTCTGCTTTTTAAGTGGATTTTAATGAGGCCCTTTTTCTTTTTAAAATGAAACCAATTAATTTTATTTCATTTTCACTTTAGTCCCTGGACCCCTTTTAAAGAAAGGATGCTTGAAACGGCACCGTATCAAGGGCCCAGTGACTCGAATCCGGCCCGATCCGCTCCAAGGAGGATCCGTGTGTTTTTATTTTATGGGTTATTTATACCCCTGGTCCTTCCACATTATAGGTTGTTTTGATTTAGTCCTTTATTATATTTTATTATTTTTATTTGGTTTTTTTATTTTATTTTTCTTTTAATTTATTCCCTCATTCATTTAACTTATTTAGTTAGTTGCTTATTTATTGTTATTATTATTATTATTATTACTATTATTATTATTATTATTATTATTATTATTATTATCCATTGATGTATTTTATTTACAAATTGTATCCTAAATTTCGTTTATATTTTAATTTAGTTCTTTATCCTCAATATTTTATCAATTATTTTCCTTAATCATTTTGCGATTTATAATTCGTTTTTATTCAAATTTCATTTCAACCTAATTCTTTATTTATTTATTTTCAACTTTTCATTAGTTTTTTTTGCGTTGTTATTTAATTAGTCATTTATATTTGTTATTGCGACTTCGATTCCTCATGCCTTTTATTTTGTTATTATTTACTTATTATTCACGCATTTATCATCACTTTTTTCTATGTTTATAGTATTCATATTTACATATCTCATTCATTATCTATTTATATTTTTAGATGTTATTTACATCTATCATCATTACTTGGTATCTTTCACCTTTTTTTATACTTATTTTAAATCTATTCTTTTATTTTTACTATGATGCGATTACTAATATTAACCAAAATTTACATTATTATGGTATTTTTTTAATTATTTATAGTACCCCTATATCAAATATTAGGTTTTAAAATCGTCCATTTGTACCTTAAGTTCGAATAAATTAAGTTGATATCGTTTAAATATTACGTTCGATGTCATTCAAAAAAGGAAAGTTTTCAAGGTAAGGCTATATTTTGTGTTTGGAAACTCGAGAAAGTCGTGCCCCAACTTACGGGGTTTTGATTCATCTTGTTGGGTCTAAACAACCAAATATCCTTTTTAAATTGAAACACGTGAAATTTCGAATAAAAAAACAACAAAGGCAAAACTATTCTCAAATATTCGAAATTTCATGTCCTAACTTACGGGATGTGACGTTTTGTTACCTAGAGATAAGAAGGTCTTCAATATATTTTTGACTTATTTAAGCACTCCAAAACAAAATACACATTAATGCAAAAAGGGATCATATTTTAAATTCTTTTAGAGTTTTCAACTTTCGACGTAAGGACATCAAATAATCAATTAGGTACCAATTTTGGGCGTCACGAGGGTGCTAATCCTTCCTCGTGTGTAACCGACTTCCGAACCCATTTTCTGGATTTTTGCAGGCCGAAAACATTGTTTTAATAAATCAAACCTTTTACTAAAACGATCAAATCACGAGGTGATCCGGTCCACCTCATAAAAAAGATAGGTGGCGACTCCCATGTTCATTTTCGTTTTCAAAATCAAAGTCGACCCCTTTTACAAAAAAATGGTTTCGACAATTGGAAAAAACGAGTTTGAAAAACGCAACGAAAAATAAATTTAGGGAAAAACTAGAGTTTTAAAAAAATTTCCAAAATAAGATCTTGGATGTGATATCTAAAGTAATAAACACTTAATCAAAATTGTACCTTTTCCATTAATTTAGGATGAGCACTTCTACCGATTAGTCTTCTCAGCTATCCCTAAGCTCACATTTGTCGAGTGTGGGTTCGCTTCGAATCAGAAAATTTTTCACAAAAATTACCAGTGGCATATCTGTTGGAAAAAACGAGTTTGAAAAACGCAGCAAAAAATAAATTTAGGGAAAAACTAGAGTTTTAAAAAATTTTCTAAAATAAGATCTTGGTTGTGATATCTAAAGTAATAAACACTTAATCAAAATTGTACTTTTTCGATTCATCTAGGATGAGCACTTCGACCGATTAGTCTTCTCAGCTATCCTTAAGCTCGCATTTGTCGAGTGTGGGTTCCCTTCGAATTAGAAAATTTTTCACAAAAATTACCAGTGGGGTAATTTTGCAATTTCTCTAAATTTTTGGGTCAAGTTGTAAATCAAGAAAATATCTCTAGAAATTTTTTGGAATAATCTCTTCAAAGAATTTTCTCTCTACATTTTTCTCTTGAATTCAAGTGTTTGTGAAATAATGACCCAAGACTCTCTTTATATAGGGAGAGTTTAGAGAGTTCAACTATGATTAAACTTAATATCTTTAATATTAAATTAATATTGTTATAAAATAAAAGAGAGACAGGGAGAGTAAAGAACAAAGAAAATATGAAAGTAATAGAGAATATACTTTATTAATCAAAGGGATGATTACAATGCTTCATTAGAGTTTCTATTTATAGGCATGAAAAGTATAAAAGAAGTAAAGATCTAATTCTAATAACTACTAGAATTTAAAGTACATTAAAACTTTACCTTCATCATGATGGACATCCACTTAACAAGATATTCTTAACACTCACCTTGGATGTCCATTGGTAGATAATATGCCTCGTTAAAACCTTATTAGGGAAAACCCTGTGGGATAAAAACCTAATGAAGGAAAAAGAGTACACAACCTATAATACGCATAATATGCTACATCATTAAAACCTTTATCAGGAAAACCCAATAGGATAAAACCTCAGTTAAGGGAAAAAGAGTACAATGCGTATTTACCCCTCCTCATGAAAACATCACATACTTGCTCATATTCTATGTATTCAATCTTGAGTACTAGTTTTTCAAATAACTATTTGAATGTATTGCTAAGCATTTATATTATCATTCTTTTAAAAGTCATGAGTGAGGGAAATTTTGGGAAATATATTTTGATCTCTTCAAGAGATTCAACAATAATCATAACAAGCTTTAATCATGATTCTTTTATAAAAACATAAATATATATTTTGGATCATTTTATTATCCTTGTAACAGCTCGGTTTAGACCCTAGTCGGAACAGTGGTTTCAGAACCACAAATCTGAGGTCAAAAAAATATTTTAATATTATTTTTAGTGTCTGCAGTATGTGATTAAGCATGTGTGAAAGTTCTGTGTGAAAATTTTATCGATTGTGTGTTTAATTTGCAAAAAGGGCTTAATCGCATAAAATGCAAAAGCTGTGCGCTGATTGTTAAAGTGCTTAATTTTCATGGCTTCTTAAATGGAAGGTCCTTATGTTGTTCTTAAGCCATTAACATATTGGATGGACAAAAATGGGATAAGTTAGTGTAATTTTAAATGTTATACATTAAGGGTAAAATGGTAAATGACATATTAATGTTATTATAACTAAAATAAAAACATTTGGTGGCCATTTTATCATCTTTTTTCCACCGAAAATAGAAAGAACATTTAGGGTTCTTGAGTTTTGGATTTTTGGCTCATACAAGGCTTGATTGAGGTATGTTTTGAGCTCGGTTTTTAGTGATTTTTACGTTTTTGTGATCGTTTCTTAGTGTATTATCAGGCCCGTGCTTTAATTTTAGAATTTGATGAAGATTTTGAGATGTGCCATTGATGAATGTTTGAGCTCTGTGATAGTTGATGATGAATTATGAAAGATATGTGATAGATTAACATATTTTGTCTTTGAATTTTTGGTGAATTTGAGTAATTTGGGCTTGTATGAACATAAGAGAAATTCGGCTAGGCATGTGTGAAGTGAAATTGTATGTATTTTGTGATTTTATGAAATAGGGACTAAAATGTCAAAATGTGAAAATGTGAGGGTTATTTTGTAAAAGGCCCTAAATATGTGTGTTTGGATTGAATTAAATGATTTGGTGAATAAATGAGCTAAATTTGAATATGTATAGATAAAAAAAAGAGGAACTTGGACTTAGATCGAGGCAAAAACAAAGTGCTCGATTGATCGACTTGTTTCGTAATTTCGACGTCCGAGGTAAGTTCGTGTATCATGCGAACTATTTTGGTTATGTTCATATGTTATATAATGAAAAGAATGTGTTAATTGAGTGTGCAATGTGATTTATGAACATGAAGAGATGTGGTACTATGTGTACGTAAATAAAATCGTTAAAGTGACGAAAAGCACTAAGTGTGCGAAATAGAGAAATGCATCGGCTATGTTATTTGGCACTGTGTGTGCAAATTTGATACATTTTTTATTCAATGTGGTGCACTAAGTGTGCGGCAATATTGTGGCTTCAGCTATTTACGTGGCACTAAGTGTGTGATAATATTGTAATTGTGGCAAATTATATAACACTGAGTTTGCGAATTCATCAAATGTTCAAAGAGGAGCGAACGAGAAAAGGTTCGAAGCATTGAATAGTAATTGTGATAGTTAAATATATGGTGGTACAGGTATGTACGGAACCTATGTGGTTGATGATTTTGTATATGGATAAATGGATGGTTATGTGAGTATTAGCTATGGATGAAATTGTGTATTATTGTGAATTAATCTGTGTGATGGTTTATTTTATATATTGAATTTGAATTATTGAGTTAAATGTATTATATTACGAATTTACTAAGCTTTAAAGCTTACTGTGTGAAGTTTTCTCTGTTTTACAGTGTATTTAAAGCTAGCTCAGATATGGGGATCGTCAGCGACTCAATCACACTATCGGCTATCTATTTTGGTACTTTTGGAAGTTGTACATATTTGGTATATGGCATGTATAGGCTAGTGATTGTGGTATATTTTGAGTTGTTATATTTTTCCATGTGATATGGCTTGAAAGATAAATGCTTATAGTATATATTTTGTATGGGTAAAGGATGGTCAAGATGTGTATGTGTGTGCTCTATGTGAATGATCATTTTGGTTTAATTAGTAAAATGGAAATGGTATGTTTCATGTATAGATTTGGTAAGAAATGAATGATGAATGGATTATATGATTTGGATGTGAAGTTGATAATTTGGATTGATATGTTGAGATGAATTTGTATAAGAAGATGAATGATGATGTTAAGAGATTAATTGAGTATGATGTGGTATGTTTGAATGCCATTTGGAGTATGAAATTGTATTGGTTTATGCTTGTAGGTGTGACCCAAAGTGTGGGTGGCAAATTGGCCTTACAAATGGCCTATTTTTGCCAACATGGTTGAGCACATGGGCTTGTGGCTCGACTGTGTCCCCTAAATTTGTAATTTGATTCAAGTCAGGCTCGTGCACGGGCTAGACACATGGGCGTGTGACTTACCGTGTGATGCAAGTCAGTGTCGACCATGGGCCAGACACACGGGCGTGTGACAGGCCGTGTGATGCAAGTCAGTGTCGACCACGGCTTGGACACAAGGGCGTGTCTGAGGCCGTGTGCCTCACAGAGTAAAAACGTTTTGAAAGATTCGGGTTAACAGTGAAAATCTGAAAATATTGTTGAATTTGTAAAACGATGTTTGCTAAAACTAAGAAAGATTGGTTTGATAAACACGATTGAGTTGAAAACTTTTTCTTTTCCTTTGAAACCATTTGATCATTTAGATTTTTAGAAATGTCGGGGTTATTGATAACTTGGTAAAATTGGCCACCCGATGGTAACGTCTTTGAAAACGCATACGAGTACTAAGTTTGAAAACGTTGCTTTTACCGATTTGCTTAACCGTTCATAAGTTCGTTAGAAATAAGGTAAAAACTACTACTTAATCATACGAATAATAAAAATAATAATAAGCGGCCATATTACAACCCAATCGAATTTAGCAAATAGTAAACTTTAATGGTACGAAACAAAGCTTCAAAACCGAGGAACAAGCATGGCCACCTCGAGTCCTCTCCGGCTCCGTCTCCGCGGTCTACTCACCTGAGAAAGATAGAAAAAGAGTGAGTCACCAAGACTCAGTGCATAGTTAATACACATGTCCCCCCCATACGGGCTTGGCCCACATCCACAGAACAAACATACACATGAATATGCAGTTATGAAGCCCAACCTAGCCATCCATACTCCTTTTTCTACCCCGTGTGGTACCAAACCACTGGTGGTGCCAAACCACTGGTGACTTAAAGTCACGGTATCCGTCAATACTTGTGGTGCCAAACCACTGGTGGTGCCAAACCACTGGTGACTTAAAGTCACAAATCAAATGATGGGGCCAACCCATCGTGTGATACCAAATCACTGGCGTCAATCCTGTATCTCAAATGTGGGGCCAACCCACGGTGGAATTAATCCACAGGGACGAGACGCTATGAGGTGCCAAACCTCTGAAGGTGTCCAACCTCTGGTGACCGTAGTCACGAAATGTGGTACCAAACCACTGGTGGTGCCAAACCACTGGTGACTTAAAGTCACAAATCAAATGATGGGGCCAACCCATCGTGTGATACCAAATCACTGGCGTCAATCCCGTATCTCAAATGTGGGGCCAACCCACGGTGGAATTAATCCACAGGGACGAGACGCTATGAGGTGCCAAACCTCTGAAGGTGTCCAACCTCTGGTGACCGTAGTCACGAAATGTGGTACCAAACCACTGGTGTCCGTCGACACGATTATTACTTCCTCTCATCAATCCCACCATCATCATGCTCACATAACAAGTATCATGATCCCATATATCATGCATTTGTATATAGCATAGCATTTAACAGCATATGATGGCATACACAACATATATCATAGATCGAGTAATAGGGGACTTACCCGAGAACCAAGCTTATGCCCACAAGGCAAAGTTACTACACGAGAGGTTATAATATCATCATAATAACAACTATTACTAATAAAGTGTGTAAGAGATTACATACCTGATTAAACGATCACCCACCTTGAGTATCCAACATCTTAGCCCTTATTTCGGCTAACATGCACAACATATACATTTACGACTAACACATATAAACAAGCAAGAGAACAGTGCGATAACTACGCACCTGACTTTAGCGAGATCCTGATTTATCGATTCTAATATCACTAAAGTCTCGAAAGCTTCTGTTTCTTTTATCGATTAGCCCCTAGAACACACAACCGAAATCGGTCACACTTTGTACCAAAAACATGGCCTTAGGCCGAATACCATAAGTCATTTACCTAGCTTATTTCGGTCCCGAAACACTATTTACCTTGATGTTCAAAAATCTGAGAGCTCCCTTAAAGATTCCTTCCTTCAACTACACAAAAGAGCACACCAACATAGTTATTGAAGGTTCGGCCACAAGTAAACCAGATTAAGGTTTCGGCTACCACATCTTAACACTCTTCAAAACCTTCAAAACAAAGATTCTGCTAATACATGAACAAAGGCCCTCGGCCGAGATATGCATAATGCTTACCTAGCTTTTTCCAAGTCTCAAAAGATTTGCATGCCTTTGGTAGTTATCAACTCCTTGTGTAGCCAAAATCAATAGGCTCCTTTAATGCTTCCTTGTAGTTTCAACTACCACCTTGAGGATTCGGCCCCAAGGATTTTGAAATATAAAAGGGGAAAAGGAGGTCGAAAGATTCGGCAATAGTGCCTAGCATATTCGGCTAGCAACAATGAAAGGAAAATCATGCAAGCACATTAGCTAAGCTAGCCTAGAGCTTCCTAGCTCCTTCTAAACCGAAGCTCAAGCATTTTTCTCTCTCGGTCAAGAACAAAAGGAAAGAAAGGAAATAAAACAAAGCCATGGCCACCACCCTAGCTAACACAAAACCGAGAATGAAATGCTCCTAGGTAGACCATATTCGGCCATGCTCAAGAATTGTCATGAAAACAAAACAAAATAAAAGGAAAGGTTTGGCCAAGTTCTCTATGCTACATACAAAGTCGACCAACAAGGTCCCAAGGGCTTCATTCGGCCATCCCTTTTGCATCACAAGCCGACCATACTCAAGTGGGAAGGCAAACAAAACAAAACTATGCATTTGACCATACTTTTCCCAAGCTCAAGGCTGACCAAAAAGGCTCCCAATTCCAAAGCTTCACTCGGTCAAAACAATTTGAAAATGAAGGAAAACCCAAAGCATGAAATTCGGCCGTGCTTTCCTACTTTCCAAGCCGCACATGCTCTCCCTTTTTACTAATTTCCTTACATAAATTTCCATTGTTTAATCCCTCCTTCATCACCTTACTCATCTTTTAAATAAAATAATAAAGCAATAAAAGGTAAATGCCCATGCTTCCAAACGGTAATGCTTCCAAGACCAAGACCATACTTTTGCAGCTCCAATGCTGCACGTTTTTCATTCCCCAAAGCAAAAAAAAAAAAACCATCCTTGCATACTAAAAATAATATAACTAATAATAATAATAATAATACTATAATTATTATTCCATCATTTATCAATAATGAAATAAACTAACTCATCCTTTCTCATATTCAAAATAAAAATAATAAAAATAATATCATTATATATATTATCCCGTTATTCTGAGCAACTATAAAATAATACAAATAAAAGGTTTACACCCATGTTCTTGCAGCTTTGAAACAATCAACAGCAAAATAATAAAGACAATAAAAATAAAAGATTGAAACCCCATGCTTCCAAAATAAAATAAGGCAACAGCAGCTGCATGTGTGCATGCATTTAATGCCCATGCAGCCACTTATTCTCACGCCTGAAAAAGCCAAAACAAAACATCCAGGCGCTGTCCCCAGGTCTCAAACCCGAGACCTGGAGAGAACTTTCCAAGCCCCCAGCCAGTCTGCCCGTGCGTCTTTCGTGACATAAATGCGTTGCGATTTTCTTTTAAGCCTTACTTTGCCAGTTCCCAGGTCTGAAAGCCAATCTAAAAAAAAAAAAATAAAGCGCCTCATGCGCAACTCCCAAGACTCGAACGCGAGTCCTCGAGGAGTTACCCTGGCTATAAGCGTTCCAACCACTCGGCCCGATTGAATTTTATGCCAACAGACGCATTGAAAATTCTTTTAACCCTTACATCTCAAGCTTCCCTGAGACTTAACGCCCAGAAAAATAAAAACACTCGCGCGCCTTTATCAGGGCTCGAGCGCCCGACCTCATAGAGCTCCCCTGGCCGCAGGCGCCTCAACCACTAGGCTACTGGTGCGTTGATGCCAAAATCTCGCTACAATTTATTTTAAAGCCTCCTTCAAAGCAGCACCCTTTTTCAAAATAAAATGCTTATGCCGCACCCGAGACTCGAACCCTTGACCATGCTTGGCGCCAATTCTTAAGTGGCACACGGAAGCCACTCTACTACTGGACTTTCATGTCCAAAACCTTCCGAAAATTTTACTTAAGGCCTTCTTGCCTATTTTCTCTTTTAGCCCAAAATTTTCAAAATTTCCAAAACACTTCCATTTCAATCCGAGAGTTTTAGGAACTCTAATAACACATCAAAACAAATCTTAAGGCCTATTAACACTTAAGATATGCTTCAAACACACAGCCCCTATTTTAGGATATTACAAATCTACCCCCTAAAAACAATTTCATCCTCGAAATTGCTTACTAACGAACATCCGTACATTTCAATTCACCGCACTACGCTTATGCTGCGCACTCTGATTCTACAAAACTAACACATTCCTTATATACTATCTCGAGATTCATATTCAAGGTTCCATACTCCACTAGCATACAACCACGAACTATCTTACCTTCTAAGCACAATTTCTAAGTTCACATCCAATGTTCAAGCACTTCACCAATAGTACAAGTATGAACCGATCTTATAAAACTCAAATAATAAAAGATATTCCTTAACAAGAAACTCACCTGCTATCACATCCTCGGTTGCCTTGCATCCAAACCTTTAGCATCTCAGCTTGAGTTCCACGTCCTTGACCTCGCACCTTATCCATCACTTGAGGACAGTCTTTAATCAAATGAGACTTAGATTTACACTTAAAACATCTTCGATTCCGGTTCCAACACTTGCCGTCATGATACCTTCCACACTGAGCACACGGGCAGCTCCGATTTCCCGTAGCTGGCTTAGTCACACGAGCAAAATTTTCAATCCTTGGTCTTTTCCGAAGACCCTCAGGTGATTTAAACGGTCCAAAATTTCTCCTATCCCGGTTCCTATCCTTATCTCTGTTTTGTCTCATCGAGTCCTTAATCCCTTCAGCTACCTTAGCTTTTTCGACTAACACCGCGAACTCCCGTTCCTAATGAGGAGCTACCAATAATCTCAGATCGTCCCTTAATCCGTCCTCAAATCGGACACATCGTTCGTGCTCCGTAGCAACTACCCCTCGAGCATAACGGTTTAACCTTAGGAATTCCGCTTCGTATTCCGCCATGGACTTATTCCCTTGAACCAGCCCCAAAAACGCCTTCCTCTGAGCATCAATGTAATACGTACTGATATACTTCTTCTGGTATGCCATCTTGACATACTCCCAAATGGGGTCCTCAGCTGTAACACCATCTCGAACCGTGAGCCACCATTGATACGCCTCGTCGCAAAGTAGCGCCACCATTCCTTTCACTTTTTCCTCAGGGCTCAGATCGAGCTCATCCATAATTCGCTCGGTTGCTTCCAACCAATATTCAGCCGTACTGGGTGCCACGCCGGATACACCACGGAACAACTCCGCTCCATTGGCTCTAAGTCGCTCGGGAACAGATTTTCGAGCTCTCATATTTCCTTCCGCTCCAGCCACCATCTCTAAAACTCGCAGCACCGCCTGAGATACAGCATCATCCCCCGACTGATTTTGCCGCTCATTTCCAAAGGCTGGTGGTGGAGGTGGTACCTCATTATCAGACCCTTGACCCAATCTAACGGGTTCCGAAACGGCCATTCTGCCTCGACCACGTCCTCCAGAACTCATCTCTTATCGCACAATCTGACTTAAAAGTTTTATGCAATAGAAATTGTGTTCCACTGATTAATCGCGAACAATTTTATGAAATAAAGTATTTAGAAGTGGTTCTTTCGATCACACAAAGGTTCAGTTCAAGTTCGCTATTCTAATTCAGAAAGTTACATTCACGCTTATAAACAGAGACATATTCATATCACCTCAATAGCCAGAGGTACTTACCCGAGCGGATCGGTGCCAGAGACTCGGTGCCATGCTGTTTAAAACTAAACCATTTTCATAATATTCCACAAAAGTCTATCAAGAAAACATTTTTGGGCCTTGGGCCCCCACAGCCGAGTTTTGAACCGGGCTCTGATACCAACTTGTAACACCCCAAACCCGGCCCACGAGCCTTGACCGGATCTGGTATGTCACAGAGTAAAAACGTTTTGAAAGATTCGGGTTAACAGTGAAAATCTGAAAATATTGTTGAATTTGTAAAACGATGTTTGCTAAAACTAAGAAAGATTGGTTTGATAAACACGATTGAGTTGAAAACTTTTTCTTTTCCTTTGAAACCATTTGATCATTTAGATTTTTAGAAATGTCGGGGTTATTGATAACTTGGTAAAATTGGCCACCCGATGGTAACGTCTTTGAAAACGCGTACGAGTACTAAGTTTGAAAACGTTGCTTTTACCGATTTGCTTAACCGTTCATAAGTTCGTTAGAAATAAGGTAAAAACTACTACTTAATCATACGAATAATAAAAATAATAATAAGCGGCCATATTACAACCCAATCAAATTTAGCAAATAGTAAACTTTAATGGTACGAAACAAAGCTTCAAAACCGAGGAACAAGCATGGCCACCTCGAGTCCTCTCCAGCTCCGTCTCCGCGGTCTACTCACCTGAGAAAGATAGAAAAAGGGTGAGTCACCAAGACTCAGTGCATAGTTAATACACATGTCCCCCCCATACGGGCTTGGCCCACATCCACAGAACAAACATACACATGAATATGCAGTTATGAAGCCCAACCTAGCCATCCATACTCCTTTTTCTACCCCGTGTGGTACCAAACCACTGGTGGTGCCAAGCCACTGGTGACTTAAAGTCACAGTATCCGTCAATACTTGTGGTGCCAAACCACTGGTGGTGCCAAACCACTGGTGACTTAAAGTCACAAATCAAATGATGGGGCCAACCCATCGTGTGATACCAAATCACTGGCGTCAATCCCGTATCTCAAATGTGGGGCCAACCCACGGTGGAATTAATCCACAGGGACGAGACGCTATGAGGTGCCAAACCTCTGAAGGTGTCCAACCTCTGGTGACCGTAGTCACGAAATGTGGTACCAAACCACTGGTGTCCGTCGACACGATTATTACTTCCTCTCATCAATCCCACCATCATCATGCTCACATAACAAGTATCATGATCCCATATATCATGCATTTGTATATAGCATAGCATTTAACAGCATATGATGGCATACACAACATATATCATAGATCGAGTAATAGGGGACTTACCCGAGAACCAAGCTTATGCCCACAAGGCAAAGTTACTACACGAGAGGTTATAATATCATCATAATAACAACTATTACTAATAAAGTGTGTAAGAGATTACATACCTGATTAAACGATCACCCACCTTGAGTATCCAACATCTTAGCCCTTATTTCGGCTAACATGCACAACATATACATTTACGACTAACACATATAAACAAGCAAGAGAACAGTGCGATAACTACGCACCTGACTTTAGCGAGATCCTGATTTATCGATTCTAATATCACTAAAGTCTCGAAAGCTTCTGTTTCTTTTATCGATTAGCCCCTAGAACACACAACCGAAATCGGTCACACTTTGTACCAAAAACATGGCCTTAGGCTGAATACCATAAGTCATTTACCTAGCTTATTTCGGTCCCGAAACACTATTTGCCTTGATGTTCAAAAATCTGAGAGCTCCCTTAAAGATTCCTTCCTTCAACTACACAAAAGAGCACACCAACATAGTTATTGAAGGTTCGGCCACAAGTAAACCAGATTAAGGTTTCGGCTACCACATCTTAACACTCTTCAAAACCTTCAAAACAAAGATTCTGCTAATACATGAACAAAGGCCCTCGGCCGAGATATGCATAATGCTTACCTAGCTTTTTCCAAGTCTCAAAAGATTTGCATGCCTTTGGTAGTTATCAACTCCTTGTGTAGCCAAAATCAATAGGCTCCTTTAATGCTTCCTTGTAGTTTCAACTACCACCTTGAGGATTCGGCCCCAAGGATTTTGAAATATAAAAGGGGAAAAGGAGGTCGAAAGATTCGGCAATAGTGCCTAGCATATTCGGCTAGCAACAATGAAAGGAAAATCATGCAAGCACATTAGCTAAGCTAGCCTAGAGCTTCCTAGCTCCTTCTAAACCGAAGCTCAAGCATTTTTCTCTCTCGGTCAAGAACAAAAGGAAAGAAAGGAAATAAAACAAAGCCATGGCCACCACCCTAGCTAACACAAAACCGAGAATGAAATGCTCCTAGGTAGACCATATTCGGCCATGCTCAAGAATTGTCATGAAAACAAAACAAAATAAAAGGAAAGGTTTGGCCAAGTTCTCTATGCTACATACAAAGTCGACCAACAAGGTCCCAAGGGCTTCATTCGGCCATCCCTTTTGCATCACAAGCCGACCATACTCAAGTGGGAAGGCAAACAAAACAAAACTATGCATTTGACCATACTTTTCCCAAGCTCAAGGCTGACCAAAAAGGCTCCCAATTCCAAAGCTTCACTCGGTCAAAACAATTTGAAAATGAAGGAAAACCCAAAGCATGAAATTCGGCCGTGCTTTCCTACTTTCCAAGCTGCACATGCTCTCCCTTTTTACTAATTTCCTTACATAAATTTCCATTGTTTAATCCCTCCTTCATCACCTTACTCATCTTTTAAATAAAATAATAAAGCAATAAAAGGTAAATGCCCATGCTTCCAAACGGCAATGCTTCCAAGACCAAGGCCATACTTTTGCAGCTCCAATGCTGCACGTTTTTCATTCCCCAAAGCAAAAAAAAAAAAGAAAAACCATCCTTGCATACTAAAAATAATATAACTAATAATAATAATAATAATACTATAATTATTATTCCATCATTTATCAATAATGAAATAAACTAACTCATCCTTTCTCATATTCAAAATAAAAATAAAAATAATAATATCATTATATATATTATCCCGTTATTCTGAGCAACTATAAAATAATACAAATAAAAGGTTTACACCCATGTTCTTGCAGCTTTGAAACAATCAACAGCAAAATAATAAAGACAATAAAAATAAAAGATTGAAACCCCATGCTTCCAAAATAAAATAAGGCAACAGTAGCTGCATGTGTGCATGCATTTAATGCCCATGCAGCCACTTATTCTCACGCCTGAAAAAGCCAAAACAAAACATACAGGCGCTGTCCCCAGGTCTCGAACCCGAGACCTGGAGAGAACTTTCCAAGCCCCCAGCCAGTCTGCCCGTGCGTCTTTCGTGACATAAACGCGTTACGATTTTCTTTTAAGCCTTACTTTGCCAGTTCCCAGGTTTGAAAGCCAATCTAAAAAAAAAAAAATAAAGCGCCTCATGCGCAACTCCCAAGACTCGAACGCGAGTCCTCGAGGAGTTACCCTGGCTATAAGCGTTCCAACCACTCGGCCCGATTGAATTTTATGCCAACAGACGCATTGAAAATTCTTTTAACCCTTACATCTCAAGCTTCCCTGAGACTTAACGCCCAGAAAAATAAAAACACTCGCGCGCCTTTATCAGGGCTCGAACGCTCGACCTCATGGAGCTCCCCTGGTCGCAGGCGCCTCAACCACTAGGCTACTGGTGCGTTGATGCCAAAATCTCGCTACAATTTATTTTAAAGCCTCCTTCAAAGCAGCGCCCTTTTTCAAAATAAAATGCTTATGCCGCACCCGAGACTCGAACCCTTGACCATGCTTGGCGCCAATTCTTAAGTGGCACACGGAAGCCACTCTACTACTGGACTTTCATGTCCAAAACCTTCCGAAAATTTTACTTAAGGCCTTCTTGCCTATTTTCTCTTTTAACCCAAAATTTTCAAAATTTCCAAAACACTCCCATTGCAATCCGAGAGTTTTAGGAACTCTAATAACACATCAAAACAAATCTTAAGGCCTATTAACACTTAAGATATGCTTCAAACACACAGCCCCTATTTTAGGATATTACACACGGGCTGGAGACACGGGCGTGTGACAGGCCGTGTGATGCAAGTCAGTGTCGACCACGGCTTGGACACACGGGCGTGTCTGAGGCCGTGTAAGGCACACGGCTTGCCCACACGGGCGTGTGACCTCTGTGACTTTGAAAAATGTTAAGTTTTCAGAAAATTTCGTATGTGTTTGGTCTAGTCCCGACCCCTTTCTAATGCATGTTTAAGGTTCGCAGACCTCATTAAGGGACTATATGCATATATTTTGTTATGTTTTGATATTGATATACTATGTGTTGTAAAATGATTGTAAATGTTCCAGAATGATCGGTAATGCTTCTTAACCCTAGACCGGCGATGGTTATGGGTTAAGGATGTTACAATCCTCCTTCAACTACTATTGACTAAGTCAAAGTTACCACATATGTTCAAATTATTTCAATTCATATAAATGAACAATTTCTCGAGAATTTCAATATGCTTCTAACATCCTAAATCCTTCAAGGATTTTAATATAAACTTTACCATATAGTGATTTATAAAAGGTTGTAACAATAACCATTAAACGCAAGTTAAATCTTTTATGAATTGTCAATTTAATAATATATCTAAAGGTTATCGCATCCACCACAAAAAACTTCATATTTTTATTCTGTTTTTGCAAAATTGCTTCAATTGCACCCTCACTGGCTTTATATCTTTAGATATTTGGACTATTGGTCCAAAAACTTCACAAATTTAATTGTACCTGAGTTGCGTCTTTCTATTTTGATCAATTTATTCCATATCTATATTTCTCAATAGACTTATTTAAGATCTTCCTTTTATTTCATTATTTCAATAATAATATTGCATGAAAAATCATTGTCGACCACTTTTATTATTAGCTTTCTCATTTTCTCTAATTGACATAACTTATCGAGATCTCTTATTTTTATTATTTTAAAATTCAATTTTAGGTACCTGTAACTCTTTTGAAGTTTTACTTATTAGTTATGTCTTAGGTCTCTTTTGGAGCACCCGCTTCGACTCTATGACCATCTAGAAGAATTTTCATCTTTGGAACTGATCAATCTATTATTTATTCTAACTGATTGTCCTATTGGGACTTTGATTCAAATTAAAATATTAGATGGTATATAAAAATTGGTTATTCTCATTAAGTTTGTAAATACATCTAACAGTTAACCTGTAATGTGTTGTCCTTATTGAACTTCTAGTTCAAATTACTCTCCCCCTAACTCATTACAAGTTATTATTTCTCTCTCTCTTATATCAGGAAAACTATCGAATCAAAATTGTAATCACAAATCATGTCATAATTGAATCTCGAATACATTCAAAACATCTAATAATATAAAGAAACTTGTAATTAATATATATTCCCAACTTTCTTTGAGGATTCACTCATCTTTGTGCGTTGTGATGGAGTAATTGGAACATATACACACATACAAAAAATCAAAGATGAGAAATATTTAGTTCTTAATCAAAAACTAATTGTAATAGGGAGTATTTATAACTTATTGGCTTGATGCGTACAACACATAAATCAACATAATCTCATGTTGAAATAGAAAGTTTAGTTCTCATAAGTAATGGTTTAGTCATTAATCAGAAGTGTTTAATCAATAATTTCTCTAAACCATTATGTGCAAACTTTTACAAAATTTTTTCAAACTTAATTAATAAAAGACTGAGATATAAACTCATCAGTATTAGCAAGATGAATTGTCTTAATTGCATGATCTGAAATTAATTATTTAAACAAGCAATCTTGCAAACGACATATTGCAAATTGATAACACATATGCTATTATTTTGTAGATGCATCTACCAAAATCATATAATATCAAAACCATCCACATGGTGGATGAATGGACCCAAATTCATTTCAGAAATGCAAGACATTAAATCTCAACTTTAGCTAGTGAGTTTCTAATAATCAATTTTCATTGAGAACAATCAACATATGAGAATTCTTTTAAATTAAAGAATCTTCTAGTTTTTTAATGAATGTCCATATGAATTCTTAATTAATTATCGCATCATATACGATCCAGGATGGTCTAACTGGTCACACCAAGTTGTATTAGTAAACTTCTGGTTTACTTTAACATGTGTTTCAATTGTACTAAATTGTAACTAATTGATAATTTTATTTATCATTCCTTTTAATTTGTATCCACATATAAGTACTATTGTGACATTTACTACTAGAAATGTCTAAATCAATGTGAAGTCTATAATGCCACCAAGTCAATAAATATAATTTCCAAATAATAACATGCAGTATTGGCTTAACGGAATATGCCAAAATCTTCAAATGCCTAAAAATCTATTAATAACAAACTTTGAGAGTGTCTTATTTTCCAGGTGTACAACAGGTACATAACCAATGACTTTTCATACATAATTTCCTCTCTTGCAAGTTTTCATCAGTAATATTTTACCACGTAACTTTAATTGAGAACTTATTATGAATACTGTAGAGTTATGTTCACAGTTTTTTAAAAAAGACTTGCAACTTTAGGTGCATCCAACCATATTAAGCTTTAGATAGAATTATCATATTCTATTGCTCATAAGTAGATCTTTCACAGTCAAATATTTTGCTTCCAACCCTTTAATAAGAATGATTGTAAAAGAATATCACAAAGATTATAAAATAAATATAAATTAATAACTTAATCCCCTTTTTTATTCATATGAAATATAATATTTTCTTCATTCACAATCTCAATATGAGATCTATTATAAATGTAACAACCCGAATTAGGGGCTAGTCGAAACAGTGGTTCGGAACCAATAATCCGAGGTTAGAGAAAATTATTTTATGTTATTCTATGAGTTAGAGCATGATTATATCGGTGCATGAAAATTTTGGTGCTTTAATTTTAGCGATTTCATGCTTAATTGCGAAAAAGGACTAAATCGCATAAAGTGCAAAAGTTCTATTTTATAAGCTAAAGGTGCCTAATAGCCATAGAATATTAATTGGATACCTTTAATGTGCAAATAGACCCTTAGACATAAGGTGGCCGACCATAGGGGACAAGAAAGTCAAAATTAGTCAAAGTTGGTAAGGATTTGGTGACTAAATTGATTGTTTTATATTAAAATAAAGAAAAGATGATATCCCTTACTTCACTCATCTTTCTCCACCGAAAAACACAAGAAAAATAGGGGTTTTAAAGCTCAAAAATTTTAGCAAACTCTTCTCCCTACAAGTAAGTGATTTTAATGATTTTTCTTGATGATAATTATACTTTTGGAACCTCTAAAGCTTAAGCTTTCTAATGAGGGGACTATTTTGTGAAATGGTGAAAAGTTTATAGTTTTTCCATGTGAGCTTTTAAGTTGTTTGCTGCATTTTTATGGAAGAAAATGGGTCTTAGTTGTTAGATGAACAACTTTTGTGAAAGGTGTTACCATGAAAACACCTAAAAGGACCTTTTTGTAAAGGTTGTAAAATGTGAGGTAAATGTGTGAAATAATGAGTTTTTATGGTTTCCATAAGAGAAAAAAAAGTTCACCTAGGCTCGTTAAAGGGAGAAATTTGATTAGAATTGATTTCCGAGCCTAGGGGTAAAATGGTCATTTTGTAAAAGTCTAAGGGCAAAATAGTAATTTTGCCAAAGCATGATTATTGAAATGCATTGGTTAATGTGATAATTAAATGAGCTAGTTTGCTATTATAGATAAAGAAGAACAAAGAATTTACCTCGATCGGGGTAAGAACAAAGTATCGGACTAGATCGACAAACTAGCATATTTTGAAATCGAGGTAAGTTTGTATGTAGTAAAGTCAACATTTATGCTAGTATGTTTGAGAATGTTTGATATTGTAATGCTACATGACATTCTATGAAATTGAGTAATGGTGTTGAATGAGAAAGATAATAAAAGTTGAGATGATGAAGTCCTTGTTGGACTATAATAAATGTAAAAATATTGTTATTGAGACATTAGATGGATAAGGTCCCGTGTATGACCATGTCCAGGACATGACTTCGGCATCGAATTGAGATCCCATATAAGACCATATCTGGGATATGGCTTCGGTATTCAATACGAGAATCGTATAAGACCATATCTGGGATATGGCATCGATACTTGATATGAGAATCGTATAAGACCATATCCGGGATATGGCATTGATACTTGATGTGAGATTCCGTATAAGACCATATCCGGGATATAGCATCGGCACTCAGAGGTGACCCCATGTAAGACCACATCCGGGATGTGGCATTGGCTTCGTGTTTATGTTAATGACGATGAATATGCGTCTTTGAATATCCCTAGTGATTTAGTGGGATAAAAAGATAAGTTCGGAGATAGAAATGAGATTAGTACTAAAGCCATATGATTAAGTGAATACAGGTACCCATGAGTAATTCACGAGGAATGTTTACAATATGTGGCATGGTATGTGCTAGATAAGAACAAGTACGAGTAAGTTATGGCAAAGTGCTTAAGACTTTGAGTGGGTATCAATTGCCATGGATTGATGTCATTATGAGCTTATTGTTGCTATTTATTTTCATGCAAACTTACTAAGCTTTATGTTTACCCCTCTCATTTCCCTTTTCCTTGTAGTATTGCCAAGATAACTCGAGGATTGTGGGACGTCGGAGTTCGGAAATCACACTATCGACATCTCTTTGGTATAACAAAGTTAGATTTATTTTGAGTATGCCATGCATAGGCTTGAGTATTTTGTTATGTCATATTGTTAACCAAAATGTTGGCTATTTATGTTATCAAGTTCATTTTGTAAGAGGTCTTTGGAATTGGGCCAATACTTGATAAGTTTATATATATATATATATATATATTAAATAATGATGAGATTATAAGTTCATGTTTGTATGGATGCTTTGATTTGAGTTCTTGGAAGTGTCTTAAGGTCATGAGTTATGTTGAATTAACTTGGTATAAGTATGATTGCTATGTAGGGTGGCATTTGGCTTGGAATATAGCCTTTTAAATGTCCACACGGGTAGACACACAGTCAGCCCTATGGGCGTGTTGATCGGCTGTGTGTCCCCTTGCATGCTAGATTTACAACTCAGTATGCTCAGTAGTAAACACATGGGTAGAGACACAGCCGTGTGTCATAGCCGTGTAGGAGGCACGACCATGGACACGGGCGTGTGCCTTGGCCATGGGACCATAGTGAGGTGATGACGTGTAACACCCCAAATCCGGCCTAGAAGTTATGGCAGAATCTAGGGATGTCACATGATAGCGCTTTTAGAAAACTTAACTACGTTAAATCCATTTGTAAATATCCTCGGCTTTCGTCAAAACGTGTTGTTTAATCATTTATTGACCATTTTCAAAACATTATACGTTGCGGAAGCTTTTTAAAAGTAATTTGTGAATTCGTGTGTTTTTGATAAAATATTTGTTTACTTTGAAAACTTGAGTCTTGTCCTACTGCTAGCAGTTCATAAAATAATAATCCTAAATTCAAGTGAAAAGCAGTAAAGGCCTTATTACAAGAAATATACCCCAAAATAACCAAATCGTAATTAAAAATAAATCGTAAATAAGTGTCCAGAATCGTGGTCACTACCGAGTCCTCTGCTGCACCGATCCGTCTACTGTTGGGGATTACCTGAACAGATTAAACAGAAAAGGGTGAGTTTTCGCAAACTCAGTGTGTAATCCCCACAGAAAACATACACACAGAATATCAGATAACAGACATATATTCACAGTTCATGTCTGAGCCCATTACAGAAACGGTGTGGACTTTAGCCCACTCAGATTAGAATTAGATATGGTCTAGGGCCTTAGCCCATTTCAGTCATAATAAACAGAACAGACAAAATAGCAAAATCCTACCCACCAGCCACTACACACCAACTCCATCCAACCCTACATACCATGTGGGGATAAAATCAACCCACCCATCCTTACACACCATACTGTACCGAATGCGGCACATAATCAGAAAGTTGCAGCTGGGCTGCCAGATAACAGGCTTGAGAGCCTTTCAGATACTTCCTTCAAATCATCAACCCACCCCGATGCAATGCAACATATATAAAATGCCATGCTATTATGCAAACACAGTTCATACATTCAAATATCAGAATTCATGCTTGGTACAGAAATCAGAAAGTCAAGTCATATAATTAGGGATTTAGGTAAAGCTTACCGACCCTACATTAGGCCCACAGTCGACTAGGGCGACCCGTGCAACCTTACAGAACATTACAGAAAAATGGGCTCACACGCCTATGTGGCCTGCCTGAGTGGGCCCACATGGCCCAAATTGGCCTTGGCCGTGTGGATTACACGGCCTCGTTTGGCCCTCACACGGCCTGGCCTAGAATCCCACACGCCCGTGTGGCCTACACAGCCCAATTGGTCGAGCTCGTGTGTCGCACACGGCCTCGCCCAGTCGTCACACGGCCGTGTCGCTCGCGAACGGCTTGGCTCATCGGTTACACGGCCGTGTGGTGACTTACAGTCTCGCACACGGCCTACCACACGAGCGACCACATGCCCGTGTGGCGTCGACAAAATGGTTTTTGGCTATTGTCGAAACCCCATTTTCTACGTTTTCGGGTACACACCTGGTTTCGATTGAAGCTAAAATGACTCCCAAGCACTCCAGAACCTATATTCGATAAATCAAATCCCCAATTTAGTAACATAATAGGGATTTAAACGGAATTGTAGCAAGGTGTTCATCCCTAACCATCGAAACCCTACATTCGATTGAAACGAGAATTCCATGCTTAACTCGTCGATGAAGAACGATAATCATCCCTTGATTAATTCCTGATTACCAAAAACGAACCCCTCTTTAAAAGAAAAATACAAGCATCGTTTAGGAAGTAAAGGCTGAAACCTACCAACTTACCGATGACGCTCCAAACAGCCCTACTCAAAGAATTGTGAAAATTTTCCAGTGATAGGGAGAATCAAATATAGAAGAAATAACAAAAGAAGGAGAAGGAAAATCGGTAAAAGAGGAAGAAGAAGATGGCGTCAGAAATTTGGGAAGGTGAGGGAAGTAAACCGAAATTGCAGAAAAAAGTAAAAAGAGAAAAATCTGATAACCCCTTAATCACTCCCCTTAATTCTCTCCCCACTATCAGATTTTCAGTCCAACACAAACACTCTGGACGTGACAGGCAAAAATAATGCCCACGCAGGGATTCGAACTCAAGACCACCAACATCTCCAACACTCCACTTAACCACCAGACCAGCAGGTCCATTCTGTTAACTACCTACACACTTTATCTTATAAGCCTACTAACCAGACTTTGGGTTTTATTCATAAAAATACCAAAATTCACCCAAGTTGAGACTTGAACTTGGGACCTCCCAGACACACCCAAACACACCCTATTCAACCACTCAAGCAGATAGGTACTTGTGTCTTGAAATTACAAAAGTTGAAATTAATGGAAAACCGGGGTGTTACATGACGTCATAAACAGAATGCCATGGTTTTGGCACACGGACTAAAACACGGCGTGTCGAGGACATGTGAGGGGCACGGGCGTGGGTCCGGCCGTGTGAAAACCCTTGTAGGTTCGAATTGGAAAATAAATTCCACACGGGCTAGGAATATGGGCATGTGTGACCACACGACCTGCCCACACAGGCGTGTTCCATTTCACACGGGCATGTGGCCCCTGTTTAGGTAAAAAGTTTTAAGTGCATAAAAGTTTCCGGTTCAATTCTGAAACCCTCCGTATGCATGCTTGAGGCCTTGTAGGCCCTTAATAAGGATGTTAAGCATATGAATGAGAAGTCTTAAGTTGGAAATGAAATTTTAAAGCCCAAAGTTGTATGTTCAAGCAAGTTAAGTCCGGTAATGCCTCGTACCCAGTTCCGGCGTTGAATACGGGTAAGGGGTGTTACAGTAAATATCTTTTAAAACCAATGGATTAACCATCACAAGATATTAATATATTAGCTCTTCTAGAGCTTTCGACTAATTTTGTACTATCAACTATTGAAATAATATTTGTTTGTTTTAGTACCAAATAAGATAAATACTTTCTATCTATAATGATAGAAATTATTACTACATTCTCATATCCTTCCTCAAACAATATTAACAGAAACAAAATATTTGGACATATGCCACATGTGGCCAATAATATTTCATATCACATTTATAACATAAGTTATCTTTACCCTTTGAAGAGTTATCTTGAGAACTCTCATTGTTCTCTTATTTATTACTATATTCCCACTTTTAGTGATCCATGATTATATCTTTTATTTTATTTATGTTTGCATTCACTTCAGGCAATGCAATAAATCTAGTAGGATAGACTTCTAAACGCCTCCATTGATTATTTATTTCATAATCACCATCGCAAACATGCATGGATTTTAAATTAGAATCTATCTATTCATGTTGTCATGATTAGTCTCCAATTATAATAAACATGGTATAATAAATAAAATATAGTAAAATATACCTGAAGATCTTTAACATCATCGTCATCACCTTGACAAATCTATTCTTTACCCATGCTTGTACAGTTATAAATCAAAGATCGGGAATAAGAACCACAATCCATTCTGAGATTAAATCTTTCAACATCCTGAAGATGAAGTTGTAAGGGAGAAAGTTTAAGGTGAAAATGAATTTGATTTGTGGGATGACTTCGAAAGATTTTGAAAAAATAGAGAATCATCGTGTTGATAACGTGTTATAAAATAAAGAGAGATGTGGAGAATAAAGAACAAAAAAAATATGAAAGTAATAGAGAATGTATTTTATTAATCAAAGGGATGATTACAATACTTCATCAGAGTATCTATTTATAGGCATGAGAAGTATAAAAGAAGTAGACATCTATTTAATAAGATATTCATAACAAATATAAAATTTATTAAGATAATATTAGATTAAATTTAATATGAAATCTTATCAAAATAATAGAACATTTATCTACAAGATAAATATTAAATTAAATTTAATATTAAGATAATCACTTTAATATTAAATTAATAAAATACTATTAAGATAAATATTAAATTAAATTTAATATTAAAATAATATTATTTTTGGAATAATTAATTTGAAATTAAATTCTCTAATAGAGTCTCAGTAGGAGTGTAACTCTTTCACTCCTCAACCACCGGGACCAAACGCCGCCGGCAATTGGCACACCGTCGTCGCAGTCGTTGGCACTGCCGTGTACGGTGATGCAAGTGCGACACCTTTACAGCACCCCGAGCTGGTTCGGGTGCTGTCAGTTCATTCCGAGTCAATGACGACGACCAATCCGGTCTAGCCACTAGTTGGACTGTCGGCTCGATTTCACATATCGGGCCCGAGTCGACTAGTTTTGGGGTATTAGTCTCGATTTTGGGCTCCCGCGCCCAATTTACGATCTCAAATTCAATTTTCAAGTTCAATTACCTATTGGGCCAATTGTTTGATTTGAAAATTAATTTCCAAATATATTATATTAATTTTAATTAATTTGATTAATTTAATTTTACTTGATTAAAATTAGTTTTTTCCAAAAAGTCACTTATATTTTCTAAATGAATTTTTCAAGAAAATTCTTTAATCAAATTCTCCAGTTGAACAATTCTTACGACCACCTAATTTAATTCCACATTGAATAAATCAACTCAATTAAATTATTTCCAAATTCGTAGATTTTTCTTCTGATTCAAATGCAGTTTGATCGAGCTTTTGTTGAGCTAGTGGAGGGAATAATCAGATGTATACAATTAGGCTCTAGTGATTGCAATTATGTCCAGAATCATCGTTTCAATAATTTGCAGTTACTTAACCATGGAGTCAGTCCACAAGAGGTACCATGATTGAAAACTCCTTATTGTATACTCTTTACGAAAGCTATTCATCCAACTACTTTGTCCAATGACCTTGTCATGTGTGTTACCCTGATATGATATCCTTGATTCCTTTAGGTTAAATCCATTCACTAAATACAATTATATTTTATCTCATTGTTACCATTATGTCTTCTTAATGACTAATATAATTACTGTCAACAAATGACTATGATAAATTGCTCGTTCGAGAACAAGCAACTCGTGGCCACACAATGCCATATTTATCAATCCACATAATGTCAATAAAAAGATATCATTAACTCTTTAATTGAGCTATGAATTCCACTATTGTTAGTAAAGCCATGCCATACAAAAGTCATGTACCCAACATACCGGTTATGGGCTCGATCATCCCATAAGCCTCCACTTATATCAAAGCACATGATTTGCATATGCATGGTCAGTGATTAGCTTATGATGTAGGTAAATTACACCATGAACGTCACAAGTGAATTAATTCTGTAACACCCCAAACCCGACCTAGAAGTTAGGCCCGAATCTGGCGTGTCACATGGTAGTGTTTTTCAAAACCATATTTCTTGTTGTTAAAACTTGTTTGAGAATTAAAGCCTCTTTGTTAAAACTCAAAACATTTAAGCAATTGTTATCTACTTGAAAACGTAATTACTTTTAAAGCCTTATCTGTTACGGAAGCATATTTGAAATAAACAATTTACGAAAATGGATTACGTCACGAAACCATTTCGAAAATGTGATGTTTGAAAATTGAGTTGCAGAAGCATTTTGAAAACGTTGTGGAAACGTAGTGTTTTGAAGACAGTTATCGTTTTGGAAATCGTATTCCACTTTTAGCAGTTGGAAAACATCTTAAATAAATATCACAAATAATAAGTTAAAAATAGAGAGGCCTTATTACAACCCAAATCAAAATATTTGAAAGTAAATAACCAAAACAGCAAGCACAAGCAGTGTGTGGTCTTCTCCGAGTCCCTCGCAGCTCCGAATCCTCTAAGGCCGGGGATTACCTGCACAGTTAAAAATGGAGTGAGTTTATGAGAACTCCGTGTGTAATCCCCTTACTAGAGTAACAGTCAGTATACAGAAACAGTACAGTCAGTTCAAAGCATACGTGAGTCAAAGCCCACTACAATATTATTTGGGTCATAGCCCATAACAGAATCAATTGGGCCTAGCCTAAACCAAATAACAGAACAAGTGGCCTAAGCCCTATTCGGTAACAGTCTGGGCCTAAGCCCTGAATCATATCAATGCAAATAGACATGTAACCCAACCCTGTCCAGCCAACTCTCCACCCGTACCAACCATCTCTCTATGTGGGGACCAAGTCGACCCACCCAACCAACTATCCAATAATGCAGCCTAGCTGCTAATAACGGTATATGTGGCTGAGCCACTAGAATTAGAATACGTGGCGATGCCACTATAACGTGCTTCCTCCAAATCAGAAAAACCCAACCCAATGCAGTGTCATGTCATAACTAAACCATGTATGCAGTACATCTCAAACATAATCAATCATACAATTTATACACATACAACACTAGTACTACCACAAGGGTACAACGATCATTTCACCCCTTAGAGGTATTTCGGTAATTTTATCCATTGAGGGCATTTCAGTAATTTTACCCATCGAGGGTATTTTGGTAACATTACCCATAAAGGGTATTTTGGTAATTTCACAAATTAGGGGTATTTTGGTAATTTTGCAATCCGAGGGTATTTTCGTAATTTTACAAACCGAGGGTATTTCGGTAATTTCTCAAACTAGGGGTATTTCAGTAATTTTCAAATCAGGGGTATTCCAGTAATTTTGAAAATTGAGGATATTTCGGTAATTTTGTAATCCAAAGGTATTTCAGTAATTTGTAAACCAAGGTATTCTAAACAGAGATAATATGCGAATGGGCCTAGGGCCCATTCTCGGCCCAAATAGGCCCACACGCTCGTGTGGCCCATTTAGCCCAAATCTAGCCACATATATGAGATTCACATAGACCAGTCCAATATCTACTACACAATCATACAATTTATTCATATAGGCTCACGGGCCCATTGGCCCCCATGGACCTTTTCGGCCCATCGTGGCCCAAGTAACACTCAAGATGGCCTCAAGTATCGCGTCGAAGCTCCCACACGTGCGCTCACACACCTGTGTGGCTACCATTACCGTGTGACCGGCATTTCGGCATTTACCGCTCTACAACTAGAGTAGTGCGAAATACACACTTGATAGGAATCTGGAGTTAATACGCGCTCTGAACACTCCTATGCCGAAACGCCAACCAAGGTATGCTTACTCTCCTCATAGATCGCTCTATTTAAAGCCAGCTTCTTGCCTACTCTCATGCTAGCTTCCCGATGTGGGAACCCTCCTTCAGCAGAGTTTAATTCCATTACAACCACCTGTCATCCCAACTTAGCAAAATAAATATTCCTTTTTGCTTGCAATGGTATTCGAACCATTGCCCTCTCCTATGCTCCAGACGCTACATGCCACCACAACACAAGCTCCTTTTGTGACTTAAAGCATGCGCAACTAAATATAAGCCTATGGGCCAAAGTCTAAGTTCATTTAAAAGGAAAACAAAATGAATTTCAAGCGCCAAGACTTGAACCTTAGACCCCTTGCTTACTCTATGGCGTCACTTCCTTGTCTCCCATGTGGCGCCATTTGCCACTAGACCACAACTCCTTTTGTGTCATTTTTCTCCACATTTTATTCTTAAGGCCTACTTACTAACTCCTAGGGTTTTATTCACCTACAACCAAATATTTTCCTAAAGCCCATGTTTGAACCCGAGACTTCATGGAAGCCCCCTAACCTTCCAAAATCACTCACCTAATAGGTCCGACTTGCATTAGGGCCGTTCTCTTGTTCTCAAAAATTTTAAATGCTCCCATGGCCAAGGCCCAATAGTTCCAATTCTTCTAGGCCCAAAAATTCGGGGCGTTACAAATTCACAAATGGATTCAGAATTAATTCATCTTAGGTCCAGTCCAATGTATCATTCTACCAATGAATACATCTATGTCTCTACTCGTGAAGTCAACTGCTCAAATAGCCAAGACTAGCCATCTCCCTAATTGGAATTGTATACGACATAATAATCCTTCTCAGTATTTGAATCAAATGCTCACTTTGATTCTTTTACGGGATTACAGAATCATTTAGATTATCTACTAAAGTAATGTAATGCCCTGACTAATTTAACTTTATTTTTGTGAATTTTATGATAAGTGAGTATCTACATCAGTGGTTTAGTGATCGTTGTGTGTGTTTGAGGTCTTGAGTTCAAGTCCCACTTTTGGAAAATAAGCTATTTTTTATCCTAGCCTTATTCCTTTGAGGTGGGCTTATGTTATATTTTCTGTGAGCTCATATTAGAATGAGCCTACTAGTTTGAGTGGTAAAGTGTTAGCTTGCCCTGAGGTCTTGTGTTTGAATTCTTGTATAAGTGTGGATGTTAATTTTTGCTTCGGTTATGTGATAGAGGTTCAGTGGAAGTGAAACTCTAAGGTTGTTAGATAAGGATCAAGGTGTGGGTTAGTCAGGATGTGGTTGTTAGTGAGGAGTTAGGATATTAATCAATTTTGATTTTTTTTTATTTTTTTAAATTTTTCTCTCTCTCCCAAAACTCTTTCTGGCGTTAGTTTTGTTTTTCTCCTCTTCCCAACTATTTCTTTGTTTCCTCTCTGTCAAAAATTTCTCTTCCTGCTCCTCTGAAGTTCTGTTATAATTTTTCCTTTTCAATTGCGGTGTTTCAAATTTCTGGTCTTCGTGCGGTTCGGTAAGTTTGGGTAAGTATGGTTTTACGGTTTTAGTTGTTGTTAATGGGGATTCTCGTTAATTCTCATCAATTCTTATCTAGGGGATAGTCAAGGTGCAATCGGTGCTTCTCCAGTGAATTGAGTGCGGGGTGCTTTCGGTTCGTTGTCGGTAAGTGGGAAAATGTGTTGAATGTTGTTGTGAGGTTTCATTTTGGATAATTGGTGTTTGATTTTTCATGAATGCTTACTAAAATTGGGCATCGGTATGTTGATTATAGGTTCTGGTGGTCTCGGGATTGTAATTGCATCAAAAACGAACCAAGTGTGTAACGAAAACACAGAAAATTGAGGTTCGACGAAAGCCAAAAAAGTGGTCTGTCGATTCCACACGGGCGTGTGCCTGGCCATGTGCGACACACGGCCATGTGATGGGCGAGTTGGTACCCGTGTGGATCACACTGGCTAGGCCAAAATGGGCGTTTATGTAACAGCCCGATTTTAGGCCTAGTCGAAACAGTGGTTTCGGGGCCACAAACCCGACAAGGAAAATCTTATTTTTATTATATTTTTATGGTTTACAATTTCACAAAGTGATTTCCTAAAAATTTCGTTCGAAAAGTTTGACGTTTGAGCACTCAATTTAGTCAAAAGGACTAAATTGTAAAAAGTACAAAAGTTGAGTTCTACATGCTAGAGGTGCCCAATTGTAATGAAATTTTAAATTGGAGGTCCTTATATGGTAGTTAGACCATTGGTTAAGTTGGTGGACAAAAATGGACATGGTTAGGCATGTTTCCAAAGTTTTTTTCATTAAGGGCATTTTGGTCATTTAGTTATTAAAATGAATTAAAAACAAAATTAAAAGCCAATTTTTGTCCATCTTCAACCCCTTGGCTGAAATTTGCATGGAGAAACTATGGCTAGGGTTTTTCAAGCTTCCAAGCTCGATTGTAAGTCTGTTCTAACCCCGTTTTTAATGATTTTTACATTTTTGAAATCCTCGTAACAATATCTATCTATTTCTACCATTTATTTGAGATATGATGAAGGTATAGGGTTTTACCCATGTTAGAAATCTATGTATTTTGATGTTTAATGGTAGATTATACATGTTTGATGTGTGAGAAACGACTTTTACTAAGTGATTTTCGATGAAGTTGTCAAACAGGACTAGTTTGTAAAAAGTTGTAAAATGTGTGTAAGTGTGTGAATAAATGGAAATTGTGGATTGCTATAGTTATGAAAATGGTTCGGTTAGGCCTAAAATACAAGGAAGTTGAATAAAAATTATTTTATGAGCATAGGGGCAAAAGTGTAAATATGACAAAGTTTAGGGGTAAAAATGTAGTTTTGCCATAGTATGATTTTTGGGTCACAACGAATAATGGGACTAATAATTAAGCTAAATGTGATATTATAGATCAAAGAAAACAAGGTTCGGACTTAGAACGGGGGAAAAACGAGAAATTGACGGTTAGGTCCCTTTTTGCCATTTTGGTATTGAGGTAAGTTCGTGTATTGATAAATGTTATTGATTTGTGTTAATTAAGCACCATTATCGTATATTTGATTATATTGTGGAAATTTCAGTAAATGTTCGAATTGAGTAAAATGCAGGATCGATCACGATCGTTGCATAGTGAAATATGAATTGACGGTAAAAGACCATGGTTAAACCATTGCATTGTGCTAAGTGAAATAAGTTCATGGCATTGTACTAAGTGAAATAAGTGATCTGGGTGCTGGTCCGTACGTTCTACCGGTGGCTGAGTTATCCGGCATGTGCTACGAATACTCGACAACTTGTGTGAGCAGCACCGTGTAGTTTCGTCATGACCGACGACTTGTGTGAGCAGACCCAAGATTTGTGACTATGTGAAACGGGTGTTGGTCTTATAAGTTCTACCAGTGGCTGGGTAATCTGGCTTGTGTTACGGATACCTGACAGCTTGTGTGAGTAGCATTGAGTAGTTACGTAATGACCGGCAGCTTGTGTGAGCAGACCCGAGAATGTGAATAGCTCAAGTGTGAGCTCCTATGTGATATGTGATAAGTGGTGGCTTCGGCTACATATCAGTGGTAGCTTCAGCTACATATAAGTGGTAGCTTTCTCTACATGTAAGTGTGGCACCATGTGCAAGACTTCCGAGTATCCTTTAGCATTCCACATGGCCCAACAGGTAGTTCAACTAAATAGCAAAGTGTGAAAACATGTGGGTATGTTGTGAATTGACACAGGTATGTATGTGAAACTCTTAAAGAATGAGATCAATATGTAACAAAATATTATTAAAGATGTGAATGAATTGGTATGAATGTATTTGGTTCATATGAACATTGAAATGAAATAATTTGTGAAATTCATATCTAGTGTATAAAAGGAATCATGAAAGAGTAAAATTGGCAACAAAACAGTTTTGGACAACAACAGTTGTGTAACTTTGAAAAATCATCAAAAATGGTGAAAATCGAATTAGAGATTGAATAAGATATGAAATTAAAGCTTATTGAGTCTATTTTCGTATAAAAGGAATAGTGTAAGCAAAAGAATTTCATATTATGAGATATTTGAATTCTTATGTGACAGAGTCAGAATGATTTTGGAATCCCTTGTTCCAACTTTGGAAAATTATTAAACATTTTACAAAAATAATCATGGGATAAAATTTATATTTTTGAATTTCTTAATGAGTCTATTTTTAAGAGAAACAAATGGGAACATCATTCGAGTTCTATACAATGCGATAATGAATTTTTAGTGAAGAGGGGTTGGAATTGTCAGACAGCGAAATAGGGGAGACTTTAAAGAATAAAATGTATTTATTGGCTAAACCAAAAATTTTGAAAATTTTATGGTAAGAAGGTATGTGAGTCTAACTTCAGGGAAAATTAGCGGATCTTAATTTGGATTTCTGTAACTTCATATATAGATAATTTAGTGACTATAACTCGAGTAGACAGCTTGAGATGAACATGAGTAAATAGTGGAACTATGTGCAATTATGATTGTATTATCTTGAGAATATATTGTGAGAATTGGTAAAAGCATGTTAATTAATTGCTTATTATTTGCATAGCAACTTACTAAGCTATATAACTTACTCCGTTTATTTTCTGTGTTTGTAATGTCCTCAGGTTAGCTTGGGTTGGAAGTCACCGGAGAACCTATCACACTATCAAACTAACAAATTGGGTATTAATGATTCTTACACTTAAGGTCATGGCATGTATAGGGGACTTGCTTATTTTTGTATGTGTCAAAATTGATTTGGCCTAAAATGTTGGCCTATGTTATTTGATAGTTCATTTTGTATAAGGTCATTGATATTTTGTATAAGGTCATTGATATTGGCTATTTTGATCAAGTTATATGTTTATGATGATGCAATTTATGAGATGCATGACTAGGTTGAATGAGTGTGTGATGAAAATTGAAAATTTTTAAATTTGGATGTAAATTTTATGTCTCGGTTTAGTACAATTGTATGTGTTATGTTCTGGTAATGCCTCGTACCCTGTTCCAGCATCGAACACGGGTAAGGGGTGTTACAGTTTGGGCCACACAGTCGTGTAGGCTGTGGGCCACACAGGCAATGCCAATTTGGGCATGTATGCATGTGGGCCCAAAATTCTGAAATTTTCCCTAGGGTCGCACGTGTCATTTCGATTGATTCTGGGTCTTCCGTAGGGTCAGTAAGGGCAAAACAAACCCTAATGCATGAGATTTGTTATTCTGATAGACTAATATGAGTTTAGGAAAACTGATATGCATGTCTGATTGTGTTGTATAAGCATGTATGATATCTGTATACGAGCATGCGGGTCATTTTAAATCAGTTAATTCTATATTTCTGTATTCTGTATCTGTATATGGGGTGGGTTCTGTTTGTTGGAGGAATTATTCTATGAGGCAATAATTAGCCGTTATTTTGGTAGCACAACTGCAAAATATTCTGATAATTGTTGTACAGACACTATATGGTGTGTAGGGTTGGGTGGGTATTTTATACACCATGTGGTGTGTTGGGATGGTCGTAGATGATGTATAGAGGATGCGGTTAGGACTTTGCATATCTGTATGTATCTGATAATCTGATTCTGATAAGGACTTATGTCTGCTTCTGTTTTGATATACTGAAATTCTAAATTTAATGCATGTATGCTTCCGTTGAGTTACACACTGAGTTTATGAAAACTCACAGTAGTTGTCTGTTCTGTTCATGTAATCCTCAGACATAGGGCGGGTCGGTACGATGGAGTCTCAGTGGTGACCACTAGTTCACGAACTATTTTGATTAACTATTTTAATTTAAAATCTAGATTATTTTTGAGAGTTTTGTAATTTTGGGACTTTCTGGACTTTTTGTTTTAATTTTGGTTTTGGATGAGTTTTTTACTTCTATACTGCGTGGTTTGACAAAACCATAGCTTTACGCAAGCAAATGTTTTTATGAAAACACAAACTCGGTTTTCAACTTTAACAATATCAAACTTCCGCTGCAAAATAAGTTTTCTAAAAGAGCAAATTAGCAATGTTTTCCTTAACGGAAATAATAATAAGATTGATTTCAAAACCCTTCTTCGTAACACTCCTAGATTCGATTATAACGTCTAGGCTGGGTTTGGGGTGTTACAAATAAGTTGTCTTTCTTGCATTGTAAATGTTCTTAACAATTCCACTTATCTTCAGTTTGAACTTTAGACAATCAATGAGCTAATATTTGTTTGCCATAATTTTGCTATGCATGCAAAATATAAAAGACAGAAAATACAAAGATATAATAGTGGAATGTGAAATTAACTTTATTTATTTATTCATCGTTCAAATAAATAGAAAATAGTTAAATGTTTACTACAATATGGGAACATTTCCAAATAATATCAACATAATCAATGTAACACCTATATCCTGTTTCCGTCGCTGAAATAGAGTGACGGAGTATTATCATTCAATTCAGAACATTTCATAACCATTAGCATTCAATTATCAAATTAATTTAACAAATTCATATATAATTCATAATAGAAAAAAATACCTTCACAAAACTTAAATCAAGCTTATGAGGCCTTAAAAATAGTTTAGGTACAATTAGGAACTAATTTGAAACAAATCAGAACATTCAGGGAAAAACTAAAAAATTTCACTGCAGAGGTCATACGGTCGCGTGCCCAGGCCGTATGGCTATTCTACACGCCCGTGTGCTCACCTGTGTAACTCACTAACTTGAGTCACATGGCCGTGTGCTACCCCGTTTGAATCCCGCACCTAACACATTCAGGCCATATACCCGTGTGGGCTGCTCGTGTGTGACACACGACCGTGTGACAGCCAGTGTCCCAGGTCGTGTGTATCCAAAAGTTACATAAATCATGTGTATTTTTCATCCAACTGCATAGGTAGATAAACCAATTAATAACACATTATCCCAAGGCTATAAACACAATTAAAAGCAACCAAAACCAGCCAACTTCAACCATCTAAGACCCAACCATTGTACCTTACAAGAAACCACAAAAATAATACTCATATCCAATCATTATCATAGGTATCACCTAAAAGCCATGACATACATACAAACCAACCTATTTCACTATCATCATACCATATCTTGAATACGAAAATTACCATTTCATGTTAGGCCATTTAAGCACCAACTTTGAATCAACCATGCATGCCTCTTAATAGTTGTTCAAACAAATTATCTCAAAGCATAACACTTACACCCAAAAATAAATTATCAACCTTTGCAAAATAGCTAAATTATCCTATTACATGCCATATAAGCCAAGTTGCATTAAAAAAACTACTATAAAGGTCTTCAGATAGTGTGATTCTTCGAGTTGATCTGATCTCTTGTAGTCCACAAAACAGTATCTACAAGAAATCAAAACAATAACACGAGTAAGCTTTTTATAGCTTAGTAAGTTCGTCGATTTAACAATAAAACTTACTGAATTAAACATAATAATGCAAATAACAAGATTAAAAAAAGGAGTTCCTGTCAATAGAGTTATTATCAGAATTCTTGTCAATCACGGCATCATAACAGGTGAGAAATGCTCAATAATAGTACAGATCAAATTTTCCATATTTCAATAACATACAGTGATCAACAAATAATGCCTAATGAACAATATACGGATATGAGTATATGGCTATCCATCCAAAACACGCCAAATGCTCAAACAAGCCAATCCAATGGACAACACGCCTTGGCACCAAATGCCAGGCCCATAGGCTAACATCTCTCTTGTAACACGCCTCGGCACCAAGTGCCAAGCCTGAAGGCTTTATATCCGCCCTTGATAACATGCCAGAAACACTGTAAATATAACAATAACACGATAGTCCGCAACAAATACAAGACTTCGGTATATTCAGTGGACAGGAAATACACTAGAATCATCATCTCGTCACATACTAATCACGTATAGCGCGCACTATAACCTATTGGTATGCTAATTGTACTTTATCCTACGTTCACCGGTTTGGAGTATTTCAATCATTAATCAATACCATATCAATTCATTATTTCCATTCTCAATTACATGCATCAATATTATCCATTATTCTACAATCAACTTCATATAATATACATTCAAAATATATTAAATTTATCCGAGCGAACTTACCTAATAAAAAAATAAAGTCGAAGTCGAAACAACGATCAATTCGTTACTTAACTTTTCTCACAGTTAGAGCCTGATTGATGTATTTCTTGATCTAAGATAATAATTCCATTTCATTATCAATTTCCAGCAACATAATTAACTAAATTTATAAGTCCTTTTGTATATTTTAACAAAATTACCCTAACATTTTACGTTTTATGCAATTTAATCACTAAGTCCAAACTTGCAATTTAACCATTTTCAACCAAATTCAAGCTTAGACGAATTGTATAGGGCCTCTTTACAGCCCATAATTTCTATTATTTCTCAACAAGTCCCTATAATTTTATCACTTTAACATTTCAGTCCTTAAATATTAAAATTACTAAAAATCACTTTACAAAGTAGTCCTATTTTACATCCAAACTTAATAATCCATCATAAAGTTTCAAGAATATACAAAAGTCATCAATGGCATAATTTATAACATTTGACAATTTTACAAAATAGTCCATGAGTTAGCTAGGTTGAGTTAATACGAGCTTAAAAACATAAAAATTACTAAAAACGAGCGAGGTTTACTCACCAAATCAAAAAGCCCTAGATGACTGAAAGCTTGCTTCTCCCATGGCAATGGAGTTTCGGTTTTTACCTAAAAGAAAGAAAAGAAGATGATGATATTGATTTATCATCTTTTAATTTAATTAACATTTTTACCTAGTTACAAAATTACCCTTTATTTAATTTATAAAATCATTAAAACATGCCCAAATATGTCCATAATATAAATTTATAGTATAATTACCATCTAAGGAAGGTTTAATTGCACAATTGGTCCTTCAATTATTTTAAATTATTAGTTAATTAAGCTTTATTTCAATTTAACCTTAAAATATTATGACCTAATAAATAAATAACACAAAAGTTAGTGGAATGATTGACATCCACCACCGGTTGGACTTTTGACAATTGTTTAATTGCCAATTTAATCCCTTTGGTATTTAAAAATCTATAATGGGTAACTTTTACCCCTTTTACAATTTAATCATTTTACCTTAATTAAGAAATCAATCGTCAATATTTAATAAAAATATTTACAGCCTAAAATTATGGAAACAGGGTCTCAATACCTCATTTTCAAAAACCACTTGACCTTTGGAATGAACCACTTATACTAACCATTAATTCAATTTATTAAAATTCAATATAAAATTATTATTGACTCGTATAATTTAAATACTAATTAGACGAACTTACTCGTCAAATTTGTGGTCCCGAAACCACAATTTCTAACAACACTGAAAAACGAGATGTTACAATTAGACTCTAAAATGTTCTGCAATTTTTTTAGGATTTAATTTATGTCACCTTAAGTATTAACGAGTGTAGCTTCATTTAAAAAAAATTACTAACTTGTGTCATACCTCTTTGTTAAACATGCTCCATTTATTTGATTAATGTTTTTCTTTCTTTGTCAAAGAGCCACTTGTCTCACTCATTGTTTTTAACATTCGTTGAAAGAGTTTAGTTTCGTTTATCACATCGGGGATTTGATTTTCACTAAGAATAAGCACTATGTGCCTTGATGAGTCCAAAAAAAATAGTTAATCGAGTTTTAGTGAATCTACTAGCAATTGGGCTACTAATTTTTTCATTATCGACCCTATATCTAACCAACCCTATCCTTAGACACTAAGACTCCCTTATGGGTTTTGCCCCACTTTCCCTTTCTTAGCATTAGCCTTAGACATTGTGGACTAACGCCCTTTGATAAACCGTAAAAGTAACATATTTTAAGCCCACATTTAGCATGCTTTTGGATGATTTAAGCCTTGAATTATGTAATTTGGTGCTCTTAATCCTTTGTTTTCATGTTTTATACTCAGAAGAACACTGGATGATGAAAAGAACGGAAAACGGGCCCAAAACGGAGTAAATGGGCCATATCACGAAATCCACACGGCCTGGGCCCAAGAGCACACGGCAATGCCTCATTATCAGACCCAGACACGGCCTAGCCACGACTTACACTGGCGTGTGCCACGGGCGTGTCCCTGCCGCGGCCAAGAGGAGTTTCACTCGGAATAGGATACTTGGAGGCAAAGAAACACATTCCAAAGCCTATTCAAACACCCTAGTAGGAATTCTTCTTGAGTTAGGATACTTAGGGGCCAAGTAAGGTATCTCAAAGTCTATATAAACACCCAAGGGGGAAACTTGAAGAAGATTTCGGCAGAAGCCTTCTGCCAGGGCTTTTTTCGGGGGAACTCGAGGCTTTAGTCAGGGGGCATCCGACTAGTCCAGAGGAGGCAGATTTGTGGAGATTTACTTGAAGAGATCCAGTTGATCCATCTCAAGAAGCCGGAGTTATACTAAAGACGGAAGATCTCTCCTTCAATTCCTTCAGTGGGTTTTAGGGATTTCTTATGTTTTGTTTTATCTTTTCTTTTGAGATGTTTTCTTTCATTATTATGAACTAAACCCTCAGATACCTGAGGGGATGAAACCTAAGATGAATCTTATTATCGTTTGCTGAACTATATGATAGATATTTGACTTGTTCTTAATTATGTGTTCTTAATTCTTGTGTTGATATTTCCGGGATATTAATTCAAGCATGATGTGCTTAGGTGGAGGAGCAAAAGTCCCTGCCTAAGAGTAGATCTAGCATAATTAAGCGGAGTTGATTGCATGCCTAGAGATAGGGTGACGAGATTTTGCCGGATTAGGGTGAAACCTAATATGGGAGTCCATAGATCGAGTTAATGCAATTCTAGGGGTTTTAATTAGAAAGAGATTTCAATTAATCAACCTAGGGTTAGATGTTAGTCGCCTCGAGAGAGGGATTAATTTACGTTAGGGAATCTTACGGATCAAGTCAAGTGAATAAATCATCTGGTTCAGAGTTAGATAACAAGTGAAGTCTAGTTGGATTCTTCCTTGGGTGTCGTCTTAATCAATTGGTTTTTCCTAAAGTTATTTTCTCAATTCCATTCTTCTTTGTCTTAGAGTTTTTAAATTAATTGATAGTTAATTTTAGATTAGATAAATAATTCCCTTAATTCTTAGGTTAGATAATAAAAAGAGAGTTAGTATTAGTACTTTTGGTTCTTTTGGGATTCGACTTTCCGGTATTGCCTTAACTATACTACTGTTCGATAGGTGCGCTTGCCTCAAATCGTTGTCATAGTTAGTTTCCAAGTTCGATCATTCTTTATATAAAATTTTAAGACTTTGACACACGATCACCCTTCTTCACCCAATCCCCTGAGCATTCCCTTTAAAACAATCAACATAGGAATTTTGGCATTTTCCTGTTGGAAAAAAATTGGTTTAAATATGATTTTCGATCACAACGAAAAAATTAAAAATATGAAAATCGAGCCGGTTTGTAATATTTATAATAATAAACTTTTCTCGAAAGGTTCTTGTGCTTTGAGGGAGACAAATTCTAGACGTTCCTCACTTTCAACCAAATGATCTTCTCTGCTATTCACATACCATGAATCACTTCGATTGTAAGCTCGAATAATCACGAATCAAACATAGAACCAAAATAAATCTCTTATTTTCAATAGGAAACCAATTCTCTCTCAATAGAAACTAATAGAATTGTTATTCCCATAAAATAAAATTTATACTCAGAAAATAATTTTCTCTCTATTTTCGATTCAGTGTCATCTGTTTATAGTGAGAGATAAAAGAATTCTGGTTGAATTAGTACAACACAAATGATACTTATTTGATAGAAAAACTAGTCTCCTAGTTTATCTAGTAGAAGGGGTGGCAAGGGTTGCCACCTCTCATATGTATTATGAGGGGTTTTAGGTCTTTCCAGTATTGCATCCAATTATATGTGCTTCCAAGACTTTTGCCCCAATATTTTGTAATTTAGTCCAACCCAATACATATTTTTTTATTTGCAAAAATAAATATTATTTACTAAATTAATTTTCCAATTAAATAATGTTAACTAAGCTTTATTTGAATATATATTTGAATATGACAAATTAAAGGGGTTTTGAATAAAAGTTACAATTAAAAAAAATTGACTAAATGATTTCTCAAATGTAGTCTAAGAGTTAAAATTTTCCATCCTTTGAAAATTTTTGAATCAATCTCAAAATCAAGTTAAAAATGATTTTAATTAAGGACTTTTTCAACTAGTCAAACTAATTTTTAAACAAGTCAAAATTGCTCCAGGCCAAAAAGTATCGATACCTTTTTGGCCAAGTATCAATATTTTCAAAATATCGATACCCCTTGGAAAAATGATACCTAATTAGCATTTTGTTTCTCACAAAATCAACTGAGTATCGATCCGGTATCAATACCTTTTATATGGTATTGATATTTTTTTTGTCTGGTATCAGTATTTCAGCTCCAACAATCACTAAATTTAGCATTTATTGCAAAAAACAAATATTGATACCTTTTTGTTTGGTATTTATACTCGTTGTTGTAAGTGAATTAAATGTTTTGGTTTTCACATCCCCAGCGGTTCTATTCATATCTCCAACAACCACAACGGATGGAATTCATTTCAGGGGTATTAATACCAGCTTCCAAAGATCCTACAACAACATGAAAGCATACTCAAGTAAAAATCATCAATCAAACAACCTTTGTGCCCAATACTTTCACAATTTTCTTATACACACTTGTCAGCTTTTATTGTTATTCTTTAGCTCAAGTGTATTCTTGTCTATTTGTGTTTAATTGGCAAACATTCTAAACTTGTAAGGATTATTTTCTTTGTTTGCTTCTTTGTAATTCCTTGAGAGGGTTTGTGTCTTAAGATTTGGTTAAAAATCTTAAGGGAGTTGTAAGATTAAACATTTTCCTCAAAGTTTTGAAACAAATTAGTGAATTTGAGAAAATCCTTAGTGTTGGAAAGTTAAGATAGTGCAGTAGGAAATTGGGGCCGAACCACTCTAAATCGTTGTGTTAACAATTTTTAAAAAGCCAATTCACCCCCTCTTGGCAATTTTGGTTTAATCTATTGAGTTAACAAATAATTTTCTCAAACCAATTTTAATTTTTTTAAAGTCATGACAATGTTATTGCAAAAGAATCTATGATTAAATATATTTAATTTTCATATTCAATGGGTTTACAATGACTAATTAATTTAATTTCACTTTTGAATTTCAATTTAAATAATAATTTGAAAAACTAAAATTAATTCTGAAGTCGTTTCCATACTTAGAGAGTACACATTTAGTTCCGAATGTGATTCATTTCTCTAACTTTACCATTTTCATCCATTTATGTTCATTTGAATCTATATGCAATTCATTTTTTGTTTCAACGAGTTAGTGGAGGGATCGATTGGACATATATAATTAGGGCTCAAATGATTTATAATTAAGTTCCAACTTTTCGCTTATTAATTATAAACTTATTTAGCTATGAAGTCATTCCACTATAATATCATGATTGAGCTCTCCCTAAGTACATAGCATTGTGAAAGCTACTCAATTAGTGCTTGTCCAATAACCTTATCATAAGTGTGTTACCCTCTTAAGATATCCTTAATCTCTTTGGGATAAATTCGTTTTCCCATTATGATTGTATTTTATCTTATGGTAACCATTACATATTCTTTCATGAAAGTCAATTACTCTGAAATAGTAATTAAGTCATTTATCACAAAGACGAACGACTCTTGACCATGTTTACTTTTCATCTATCATGAAACGTCAATGAGAGGATACCATTTACCCATTTTTGGGGCTATGAATTCCACTATTATAAATGATGCTACATACTTCAAAAGTCTTGTACCCAACGCACCAACTTTCGATTCCTTATCTATTTAAACTCAAGCTTTTACTTACATCAAAGTAAAGGAGTCATGCACACATAGTCCATCATCCATTCAAGATTGAGGTATGTGACCGTGCCCTAATGTGCGTACATCGAGACTGAGAATTAACACTAAAACAATCAATAATATAGTGATATCTACAAGTGTGACAGGTTGTAATATTTATAAGTGTTACAGTGGAGAACTTCGAGTATTACAAGAATCAAACCCAAGGGATTGCCAAATTGGTAAATATGTTTGTCAAGTCAATTACAAATAAACCAATTACTAATCTAATGGAGTCGGAAATTATTAGTAAAAGTTCAAATAAAATAAGATTTTAGCTATACTAAATTAACAAATAAAAATACCAAACTAACTTTCTTACTTTTTACTAGAAACAATGCAAATGGATTGAAATGATGGTTGAATGAGTCATGAATTATTAAATAAGCTAATAAATCTATTATGATTATATTGTTTGCTAATCCTAGCTAGGAATCTCCTCTTGGTCTCACTTAGGCATATAGATCTCCTCTCGGTCTCACTATTCGACATAAGTGTATCAATGTCCTACACGATCGAGTCACCTCTCAGTCTTGTTTATCTAAACCTTCCATTAGAGGTGTCGACTCTAGTGTAATATGTAATTTAATACACTTGAAAACAAAAACCAATCAAGGCATAGATAATAACTTAGCTAAGTAACCCATTCATCAATCAACCAATAAAACAAATTAGCACATGATTAAACTTAAATTTCACACAAGCATTTTAACAAACACATAATAGGTATAAAATATAAAATATAAAAGTTGAGAAAATGCTCTTTAATAGATAAACATCCGATAAAGCATGAGTGTTTAATACATCTCCATCCACAATGTTCCAACAAAAATAAATAAATAAAAATACTACAACAAAAAGAAAAAGAAGAGAAAAGAAAAAAAAATGAAAACCTAAACTAAGAACTATGAAATTAAGGAGAAAATGTTTAGCCAACAAAATCTAAAATGAAAAGCTTATAAAGTAGTATTTATAGTCTACTAACATTTAACGTAACATTAACCATTATGCCCTTCAATGAAAAAAAAAAAAGAAGAAGAAGAAGACATAAGCTTGTTTAGACACAAAATTACCCTAACTGTAACGACCCAAAGGCTAGTGATGTTAGAAATAGTGGTTTCGAAACCCCATTCTCCGATGATCGAGTTCATAAATCTTATAAATTAAAATTTATGAGTCAATTATATTATTATATTGAATTGAGGTCTGATGAATTTCTTAATTGGATAGTTTGTTAAGGTACAAGTGTATCAATCCTAAAGTTAATGGTGTTGGAAAATGAGGTATCAATACCTCATTTTTGTAAATCGAGCCCATTAATATGTTTATTAAATATTTATCGAGTTATTGTATAGGTGAATTGAATTTTGGATAGATAATTTCGCTGAATTAGTGATTAATTAAGGTACAAGGACTAAATTATAAAAGTGGTAAAAGTTAATTACTATAGATTTTTAATTGCTAAAAGACTAAAATAGTAATTAAATCAAGGTTTAAAATGATAAAGGTTAAATATAAAATTAGTACCTGAACTTGTCCACTTCTTCCAGACTGTACTTATGGTTTTTTTTTGTCTTAGATTGGTACTCGAACTTTTTTTCATCAACTAAATCGGCACCTAAGTCTAACGTCGTTAAGTTTAGGGCACGTGGCAAATAAGATTGTGATATGTGGAATAAATGACATCATGATGATGTAATAATTTTAAAAAAATTAAAAAAAATTCCTTTTGACTTTTCTTTCCCTTTCAATTTTTTTGACGTTACTTTTTTTTTTCCTTCTTTCTTCTTTTTTTTTCTCTAAACCCAAGTTTCTTCTTCTTGTTTGGCAGTGACAATTAGCATTTTTTTTCCACTAGTCTTTTTCTCGAGAAAAAAACCCAGATTTTCGATTTTCTTTTCTGCAGATACACTTGAAGAGATTGGAGGGAAGTTTTTTTTTCTAGTTCTGATAACTAATCAAAGATTTCTTTTTATTTTGTTGAAGTTTTTGAGAATCTGTAAGAAAAACGGTGAACAAAGTTCAAGAGATTCGGAACTATTATTATGTTTCGATTCAATTTCTCTTGTTTGAAAAATACATTCGGAAGACAAAAGAGCTATTTTGGGGAGAAATTTCAATCGATCAATTTTTTTACTCCTACTTTTTCATTTCCTCTGATTTGTTTTCACAAATATTAATTCCCAATGTTTACCTCCTTTTTCTCTCCCCATTATACCCTTAAACTACAACACCGAAACCCTCAAATTCACCCATTAACTTCCATTTCAACACCCTACAACAACCCTAAAACCCAAACTTAATCCCCACTTAACGATTCAATTTGAACACCCAAAATGCCCTATTTTCCAAACATATATTGAAAAGGATTTTGATTAAACAAAAAGAACAAACAAAGAAGCTTTTGATTAAAAAAAATTGAAAGATTTTTAGATTTGAAAAACTGAGATTAAGATAAATGAAAGAGATTTGAAAAGTCTGAGAAAGGAAGGAGATGAAGTTGGAGAAGACAAAAAATCATTGACTATCACTCCGGTGCTATTTTCAGGCCAAAAAGGAGGCCAACTGCCTGCAGTGACGAAGGTAGCAACTTAGGTTGAGGGAGGAAAAAAAAGAAGGGAAAAAAGGAACATCAAAAAACTGTGGGGGAGAAATGTCAAAAGAATTTTTTAAAATTATGACGTCACCATAATGTCATTTATGGCTTGTGTCCTAAACTTAACAGCGTTAGACTTAGGTACCAATTTAGTTGACAGAAAAAAAAAGTTTGGGTACCAATCTAGGACAAAAAAAACTATAAGTACCAATCTGGGAGAAATTGACAAGTTCAAGTACTAATTTTATATTTAACCCAAATAATAAATATACTAATTAGAATATAGTGGATGATTAGGTGTGGCTTTTGATTTGTAAATAATATTAAATTATAATATAATCATAATAAAAATAAAACATGCATAAAATATAAAGTAATTAAATAAGAAATAGGGAAATAAAGAGAAAACCATTTTCTCCTTTCTTCTTCAAGCATCGAACCACCATAGTCAAGAAAGAACCATTCAGTCATAAGGGTTTCTGTAAGGCCCCGTTTCTTTAAATTCGGCTTTTGGTAATTTTGACATGAATGAGTGTCTGGTTCAGTGGATATGTGTTCTAGGTGTGTGTGGGAGGTCCCAAGTTCAAGTCTCAAGTTGGGTATATTTTGATATTTTTGTGAATGAAACCCAAACTCTAGCTAGTAGGCTTATAAGTTAAAGTGTGTAAGTAATAAATAGAATGGGCTTACTGGTCTAGTGGCTAGGTGGATTGTTGTTGGGTGGGAGGTTGTGAGTTCGAATCTCTGCTTAAGCAAGGGGAGATTATTTTTGCTGGAATTGGTGACGAAGAGTTTGTGTTGGTTTCAAAAGCTGAGTACTAGGGAGTTGGACGGAGAAAAGTAAAGGAAGTTGGGATAGGGGTTATCAGATTTTCTCTTTTGATTTCTTTTCTTTCTGCAATTTCGGTTTCCTCCCTACCTTCCCGAAATTTTTGACGTTCTTTTCTTCTCCCCTTTCTACCGATTTTCCTTCTCCTTCCTTTGATATTTCTTTTTTTTTGATTCTTCCTATCACTGGCAATTTTCGCAGTCAATCATCGCTGTTGCATTCGAGGCCCTTTTTCATCTGGTAAGTGATCTCTTTTTGGCATTCTTCTTGTGATTTGGGGACTAACAACGTTAGTTTCTGGTAGTAAGTGATGTATTTTGTGTTTAGGAGAAGATCAAGGTGCTAGAGTTTCCCAGTCGACGCTTTAAAAGTGCGGATTAACGTTGCTCATCCTAAGGTAAGATGTTAGTCAATTTAAGTGGGTTATCCATCACCTTTGGTTTGATTTAATGTCGTTGTAAGTGTTTAATTTCGGGTTCGTGTTGTCAATTTTAGGTATTGGAGCGCTTGTGAGTGTTTTGCAATGAAATAGTACCATGTGTGTACCCGAAAATGCAGAAAACGAGGTTTCCGTGAAAGCCAAAAACCTTCATGTCGAAGCTACACGGGCGTGTGGTCGCCTGAGTGGTAGGCCGTGTGCAAGTCTGTAAGTCACCACACGGCAGTGTAATCGACGAGCCCGGTCGAGCGAGGCCGTATGTGGCACACGAGCTCGACCAATTGGGCCGTGTGGGCTATACGGGCGTATGGGCCCACACGAGTGAACCACATGGGCGTGTGGGATTCTAGGCCATGCCGTGTGATCCACTCCCGTGTGGCCCACACGGGCAGGCTACATAGGCGTGTAAGCCCATATTTCTGAAATGTTCTGTAAGGATACACAGGTCGCCCAAGTCGACTGTGGGCCTACCGTAGGGTCGGTAAGCAATACTTAGACCCCTAAATGAATGATCTGTCTATCTGATTTCTGTACAAAGCATGTATGCTGATCTAAATATTTATGTATGAGTTTTAATTGCATAATAGCATGTCATTCTTGTATGTTGCATTACATCGGGGTGGGTTGATTATGATTGGAGAAAGTATCTTGAAGGCTCTTAAGCCTGTTATCTGGCAGCTCAGCTGCAAATCTCTAATTATGTACCGCATTCGGTACAACATGGTGTGTAGGGCTGGGTGGGTTGATTTAATCCCCACATGGTGTGTAGGGTTGGACGGAGTTGGTGTGTAGAGGTTGGTGGGTAGGACTCTGTTTTCTGTATATTCTGTCTAGAATAGGCCAAGGCCCTATAATACATTTGTTTCTGTATCTGAGTAGACCAAAAGTCCATATCGTTTTTGTAATGGGCTTAAACCCGAACTGTGAATTTATGCCTGTTTTCTGATATTTCAATGTGCATGTTTTTTGTGGGGATTACACACTGAGTTTGTGAAAACTCACCCTTTTCTGTTTAATTTGTTCAAGTAATCCCCAGCATTAGACGGATCCGTGCGGTGGAGGACTCGGCGGTGACCACAATTCTGGACACTTATTTACGGTTTATTTTTAATTATGACTTGGTTATATTTGGGGTAAATTTTATGTAATAAGGCCATTCGGATTTTTGTTTAAAACTTGGGAATTATTGTTTTATAAACTGCTAGCAGTAGAACAAACACGAGTTTTCAAAGGAAACAAAGATTTTATCAAAATACGTACGACCTTGCAAATCGTTTTAAAAGTTTCCGCTACGTATAAAGTTTTGAAAATGGATAACGAACAAATACACGACACGTTTTCACGAATATAGAAGATACTTAAAAATGGTTTTAACGCATTTACGATTTCTAAAGCACTATCATGTGACGCCGCCAGATCCAGCCATAACGTCCAGGCTGGGTTTGGGGTGTTACATTTATTGGTATCAGAGCCAGGTTGCAAAACACGGCTGTGTATTTGTGTAACACCCCAAACCCGGCCCATACGTTTCGACCAGATCTGGTATGCTACGGGTTGTACATTGAAAACTTTTACTTTGTTGGTTTTGGAAATCGTAAGCTAATTAGAAAATATTTGAACAAATAAATGACATTTTAAAAAAAAACCTTGTATTATTATTATTTCGTATAATTAAACCTTCGACATAATTTCATTAGTTGCAAATATTAAAACTACTTAGGTGAATATAAACTATGGGACCTTATTACGTAAATATTTCCAAAATAATAAAATAAAAACTTAAAGAAAAAACGAAATAATCTATAGAAATAAAAACTTGATGGCCCCTCGAGCCCGTCTCGGCTCCCATGTCCACAATCTACTGCTCATCTGAAAGGGTAGGAAAAATAAAAGGGTGAGTCACCAAGACTCAGTGTATAAATCCCGAACACAACGACCTAAGGCCCACAAACACATTATGAGCCCTGGCCCATACATAAAGGCAACAATCAAAATTACATGATAAGTAATAAATGATGAATGGCCCAACCCATCCTAGAATTCCATCCTCTACACACCAACCCGTACCAACCATCACACCTCGGGGATTTCTACAATCAACCCTCCATCTGCTACACACCAAACGACAGCCGCACTGCCTATTCCTATTATTCAGGAATCATTAAACGTGGCATAGCCACCGATCACTATGTGACCTCATAATATAACGTGGCTCATCCACCGATCACTATGTGACCTAACATTTGAATTTGTGGTTTAACCACTGATTACCAAGTGACCTATCATGCACTTCCCCTTCATTATCATAATCCCACCCCATGCATACACACATGAAAAATTGAAACATCATACCATCTTCAAGAAAACAGACTTTCATATATATATATATATATATATATATATATATATATATATATATATATCGATACACATAGAGATTTCTATGATTACGTACCTGGTATCCTCTGCCTAACCCTTTTAGGGTTTTATTCGACTGTCTACACAGCCTCCTTTCAGCTTTTAGCCCATAACATATACTTAGCACAGATTACTATACAGCCTTTTTCCGGCTTTTAGCCCATAACATATATTTAGTACAGATTAATTAGTGTGTTAGAGATCTACACACCTGATTACCGTTAGAACGAGACCCTCTAAGTCGATGCTATCCGTAGCCAACACCACCGCTATCTACCTAAGGTGTTGCTCAGAAGCCGGTAACAAAACATTAGGTTAAGGCACAACTAACGAAAAGAAAACGGTTGATCATCTTAAGGAGAATTGAAATCCTTACCTTGAAATCCCGAAATTAGAGACTAGCGATTTTCGGCTTTTAAATCTAAATGAACAAGTTTCCTTCAAATCCCGGAATGCCGCCCCAACGCAAAAGAGAGGAAATATTAGCCTCAATCGATAGCCTTAACAACCAAGTGGCCATTCGGCCTTGTCTCTTAAAAACCGAAAGAGAGATTGAAGAGATAGGAAAACCGGCACTCACCTTAACACAAAGAATTCGACTACCCCTTAGAGATTCCAGCTTTTTAAGAAGATCAGAAGAGAAGATGATAGGAAGGAGTCTATGTAGATTTGGCTTTTAATGAAGAAATCAGCAGGAAGAAGAAAAGAGAATTTCGGCTGACCAGAGGTAGGTTCGTCTTTAGCAAAGATCAACAGAAAAGAATGTAGAAAAGGGATTATGAGGTGTCGGCTTTTAGAAGAAAGAAGAGAAAAGAACAATAGAGTTTCGGCTTTTGAATCAAAGTGAAGATGAGGGAATAGGGTTAGGAATTTTGGCTTTTACTCAGAGAAGAAGAGAAAGAAAAGATGGAAACCCTAAATGCCGAAAAATCAAGAAGAGAACCCTCACCTGACTATTTAAAGTTTCGGCACTCCTTATCCATATTAGAAACCGATTTCTCTTCCCCCTCAGAGTTTGAAATTCGGCCACCACTTAGCCTTGCAGATAATTCCTATCTTTTCTCCTTTATCTTCCATATTATCAACTATAATATCTACATTATCCCATTCACATAAATCCTCCTATTTTTGAGCCTTGTTTCCGTCCACTCCACCTAACCCTAATGCCAAAAATTAGCTAACTTAAATTAAAAGAATTGGGCTCCATGAAACTTAAATTTCGGCCCCTTACTCCCTTGTGTGGCATCACCTCCTTGCTCCCTAAGTGGCACCACTGACCACTGGGCCACAAGCCCATTTTGATATTTTAAACACAGATACCACCTTTTAAACCCTATAATGCCCAATAGATAATTTTAACCAAGGCCTCTGCCTAAGCCTGAGCCCAATTTGGACCCCTAACACTTAAATTAACTCATTACACATGTTCACCCATTAAACACATAGGCCCAAAAATTCAGGATGTTACAATTTGGGTTTTTGAAATTGGTTTCTTCGAAATGATTTTTTAATGATTCGATTTATTTTTGAACTGAGTATGTGGTACACCGAGTCTCCGGCACCAATCTTGTAAGTGTTCTGAACTCCGTTTAAATTTGTTTGAAATACTACTTGCATGCTTGAAATAGCCAATAGGTAGTATACTGTACTGAAACACACTAGATAGTGTAAATTGGAAACTGTAGCGAAACTGAAAATCGTAGTGAGACTATGAATCGCGATAACAAACTCTGAACTTCTGATACAATTCTGCATAAAACATTTGTTAATAAATTGGAACAGTAAACTAATGCATAAAACTACTAATATAGATAAACTCAAAATTTACGATGAGCGCACGAGGTATCCACGGACGGGGTACTAGAGGCCGTGGTAGAGGCCGTAAGGGGGCTCAAGCTGGGTCCTATGCATATGAGAATCTACCCAATCTGGGTCTCATGATCGTGGGGCTATGGCACACTATCCCGAGCCATGTTACGGATTTTAGAAAGAGTCGTTGGACCTAACACTAGATCTGGGGGCTGTGGGTCGGTTATGGAACGACTTCGGTCTGATGGAGCGGTATTACTCAGGGCTGTCACTGGAGTCGCCTCTAGCGTGGCCGAGTACTGGATGGAGGCCACAGAAAGAATTATAGATGATTTGGATTTTACTGCTGAGCAGAAGCTTAAGGGGGCTGTCTCTCTGCTTCACGACGAGGTTTACCAGTGGTGGCTGACTCTTAAGGAGGGCACTCAGCTCGACCGTCTGACTTGGGATTATTTTAAGATGACTTTCCAGAATAAGTTTGTGGGAGCCAGCTAAATCGATGCTAGGAGGCGTGAGTTTCTTAATCTTACCCAAGGAGACCGTTTAGTGCCCGAGTATGAGGCCGAGTTTCTGAGACTGAGCCGTTATGCCTGGGGCATGGTGGCGACTGAATACGTGCGATGCGTCCGTTTCGAGGATGGACTCAGAGACAGCCTACAGGTTCTGATAACTCCATAGAGGGAGCATGATTTTTCTGCTCTGGTGGATAAGGGGAAGATCGCCGAGGAGGTTAAGCGCGCTGAGCGCCAAAACCGCGAGAAAGGAAAGAATAAGAGGGAATCAGAGCCATCAAATTCTGTGATAAGGCCTAAGAAAAAGGCCAGACCGGATGGGCCAGTGAGAGTTGGGCCTCCTGTTGCACCTGCTAGGGTGTCGCTGTGTGGGCACTATGGTAGACGCTGATAAACCGTAATTATAACATATTTCAATCCCACATTTAGCTTGTTTTTGGATGATTTATTCCTCAATTTATGTAAAAAGGTGCTCTTAATCCTTTCTTTTCATGTCTTATACCCAGGAAAGCACCCGAGGATGAAAAGAACATAAAACGGGCCCAAAACGGAGTAAATGGGCCATATCACGAAATCGACACGGCCTGGCCTAAAGAGCACACGGCCGTGCCTTGTCAAGCATCTAGAACACAGCCTCACCCCCGATCTACACAGTCGTGCCTCAATTTAGAAATCTAAACACGGCTTGAAGACGAGTCACACGGGCGTGTGACATGACCGTGACCCTGTCGTGGCTTTAGACAATTTCAGTTGGAAAAGGATACTTAGGGAGAAAGAATCGAATTTCGAGAGCTTATAAATAACCCCCTAAGTACCACCTTTGAAGAGACGGCTAGCTAGGCCAAGGAGCCAAGTCGGAAAGTCAGAGTTGAGGGAATCACTCGAAGTTAGCCAGTTGATCCATCCCAAGAAGTCGGAATTCTACTCAAGACGACAGATCTCTCCTTCAATTCCTCCAGGGAGTTTTAGGGATTTCTTATGTTTTGTTTTATCTTTTCTCTTGAGATGTTTTCTTTATTTGTTATGAACTAAACCCCTCAGATACCTGAAGGGATGAAACCTAGATGAATCTTGTTATCGTTTTCTGAATTATATGATAAATACTTAGTTTGTTCTTAATTATGTGTGCTTAATTCTTGAGTTAATATTTCACGGATATTGATTCAAATTTGATGTGCTTAGGTGGAGGAGGAATAGACCCTGCTTAAGTAGATCTAGCATAATTAAGCGGAGTTGATCGCACGCCTAGAGATAGGGTGACGAGATTTTGCTGGATTAGGGTGATACCTAATATGGGAGTCCATAGATTGATTTACTGCTATTCTAGGGGGTTATTATAAGAGAACGAGAGTTCCACTAATTAACCTAGGGTTAGACGTTATTTGCCTCGGGAGAGGGTTTAATATACATTAAGGAATCCTACGGATCAAACTAAGTGAATAAATCGTATGGTTCAGTGTTAGATAACAAGTGAAGTCTAGGTGGATTCTTCTTATGGGTATCGTCGTGATCAACTGAGTTTTTCTTCTAGTTATTTCCCAATTCGTTCTTTTTGCCATTGCGTCTTTAGCTTAGTAGTCGTTAATTTAGAATTAAAGAAACTTCACTTTATTTTAGGCTAAATGATAAAAAGAAAGTTAGTATTAGTACTTTTAGTTCCTTTGGGTTCGACAATCTGGTCTTGCCTAAGCTATACTACTGTTCGATAGGTACACTTGCCTTTAATCATTGTCAGAGCTAGTTCCCAGGTTTGATCATTCGTTTTATAAATTTTAAAGCTCTGATTTCAGCGATCAAGTTTTTGGCACCGTTGCGGGGGAACTAAAATATTAAGAACGCTCTATTTTTATTACTTTAGCCATTATTTTTTTTATTTTTTGCAATTTACTTTTATTTTTATTTTCTAGGTTAAATTTTAATTTTTGCTAAATTTTCCTTCTTTTTCTTTTCTCAACAGGTACCTCTAGTTTATGACTAGAAGGAACCCGAGAGGACCTTTGGTATAAGACAGTAAAATTGAAGCTACCGTTCGTAGGACTCGCAGAGAAATCAGGCGAGCCCTAAATTACACAGAGGAAGATCAAGGAGGCAGACCCAATCCTACTGAAGGGATGGACGAGAATAACCCACCACCACATGATGTGGGGGAGAACAATGCTCCACGTACTATGTGTGATTATGCGAAACCGCATTTAACAGGAGCGGAATCAAGTATTGTTAGGCCTACCATAGCTGCTAACAATTTTGAATTAAAGCCTAACACAATACAAATGATTCAACAGTTTGTTCAATTTGATGGTTTGCAGGATGAAGATCCAAACACGCATATAGCTAATTTTTTAGAGTTCTGTGATACCTTCAAAATAAATGGCGTTTATGATGATGCCATACGCCTTTGGTTATTCCCTTTTTCATTAAGGAATAAAGCCAAACAGTGGTTAAACTTGTTACCACGAGGGTCAATCACTACATGGGAACAGATGACCGAAAAGTTTTTATTGAAATACTTCCCACCGGCCAAAACGGAAAAATTACGGAATGATATCTCTTCTTTTGTGCAGATGGATTTAGAGACATTATACGACGCATGGGAGAGATACAAAGATCTCTTGAGAAGGTGTCCACACCACGGTCTACCCTTGTGGCTACAAGTCTAAACATTCTATAACGGTGTAAACCCCTCAACGAGACAACTAATTGATTCAGCCGCCGGTGGAACCTTTGACAACAGAACCTCTGAAGCAGCCTACGAATTCATTGAAGAGGTGTCACTGAATAACTATCAGTGGCAAGTGACAAGGATGAAACCGACAAAATCAGCCGGATTTTACAACCTCGATGCGTGAAACACCCCAAACCCAGCCCACGAGCCTCGACCAGACTTGGTATGTTCCTTAGGAAAAACGGGTTCAAATTCTTTTGTTACTTTGGAAAATTGTGTGTTTTGAAAGAAAGATTGCTTTTGGGTTGGGCTCGAGTAGAAATCAAGTTTATCTTATATTAACAACCCCTTTAATTAAGGTGACAAAATACTTAGAGTTTATTTGAAAAATAAACTTAATCTTTAACTGATAAAATTCGTAGCATAATAAATAAAAGAAAAATAAAGTAGTTCAGCTATGGCCTTATTACATCAAATAATTCCCAAAAAATAAATTAAAGTGCTTAAATAGAATAAAAGTCCAAATAATAAAATTTTCCTTGCTGTGCATGGCCACCTTTAAGCTCCTGCTGACCCGGTCCATTACTGATCGTCACCTGAAAAAGGTTCCCACAACGGGGTGAGTCAAACAGACTCAATGTGTACACAAACACTAAGTCTTAACAAATTCAGGCATTTCAAATCATACATGTACATATAGCATTTAAACAATATGATGCAACCCGAACCCAAACCTAGATAGCCATCTGCTACACATCACCCGTACCAACCTGCACACCGTGGGGACTTCTAAGTCAACCCTCCATCCGCTACACACCATCGAAGGCAGTCGCTGTAGTCGACGTGCTCATCACCCTTATAAAATTCGTGGCATAGCCACCATATGCATAGTTTGTGTCATGAGACACCATATTCAGATTTCGTGGTCTTAGGTCACCACATTCAGATATCGTGGTCTTAGGTCACCACATTCACTTCCCCTTTCTTATAACCCGAATGCCCCATATCATACATATCATGCACCTCATGCCTTAATTCACATTCTTATCACTTTTCGCATGTTATATATAACATATACTCATAATCCAAGTAGGAGTAGGAAACGTACCTGAGTACTTTTGTACCATAGCATGGTACTTAGCCATATTTTCATATTCATATTAACACATTCAATTTAAAACATAGCCATGAACATATTAAAACTTAGGGTAGGGTACACACCTGATTCGCTTAAGGTTTCTAATCCAAATCCTGAAAAGCTTGATCTAATGCCTTAGATCTTAGATCTCTACATTTAATCAATCATTTAATACTTAGCAAAGAGCCATTCGGCCATAAATCCAAATCCTAGTAGGATTAGTACACTAAAACTTACCTTGTTGCCGATTGACTTAAGAATCAAGTCCCGAAACTTTTTATCCTTCTTTCTTGAAATCGGCAATCACTAGATTACTTGAATAGATTAGTTTCTGCTTTTGAATAATTAATAAAACACATCTATTTACCAAACATGGCCTTGGCCGAATGCTATAGACACTTACCTTGTGGATTTTAAATCCCGAAACTCACCGAATAACTAGGGAACACGCGGCCTATGGTGGACCTTCGGGAAAAGAACTTCTCCTTCCTTGTAGTCGACACTTAGTAAATCTCGAAAGATCTCTTCAAAGTTTCGGCAACATGATATTAATGGGGTTAGTCCTAGATTTCGGCAAATCTTAAAAGAAAAAGGATGAAACCGAATGAGATCTTACCCTTACTTGGAGAAATCGATACACCCTTGCTTGAAGTCCCACAAAGATTCGGCTATGGAGACTAAATGGTGATCAAAAAGGTTTCGGCTTTTGGTGATAATGGATAATTGACTATGGATCACTTATGTATTCGATTCCAACAAAGATGAAGAGAAAGAAATATGAGGCTGAGAAAGAATCGATACTAACTAAATTTTGGAAGAAGTTTCGGCTAGAACATAGAGTATTTTGGCTTGGCAAAAAGAGAAGAGAAGAGAGGAGTTGCATTAGGAAATTCGGCAGAGAGAAGAGTTGAAAGAAAGAATGAATGGCCCTCTTTTCCTCTAGTAGCCGAAATTACTTACTTAGAATCCCTTACTTGGCCATCACTCCTCTATTTTGATAGCTTTATCTCTTTAATTAAATTATCAATAATAATCCATCATTTATCCATCTATTTGTCGAATTTTAACAACAATAAAACACCTCCCTTTAGTGCCTTGTTGCCGTCCAACTCTCTTGCTCCTTGCAGCAAAATAAAACTCTTTTATTTGCTCCATATGTGACTCGAACACAAGCCCTCCTTGCACTATGTATGGCGTCACTCACTGGGCTTTAAGTGGTGCCTCCTTGCCACTTTTCCAAGCCCGTTCTTGTGTCAAATTCCTTCTATTAATTTTCTTAAGGCCACCTTGCCTTAGTTTCCTCTTTTTGAACTTTAAAACTTAACATTTCCTTACATTTCCAAGTTTCCAAAAATGTTCGTTTGCCTCCTTTAAACTTAACATTTCTAAATCATTTCCTTACATTTCCAAGTTTCCAAAAATGTTCACTTTCCTCTTTTGAAACTTAACATTCCTAAACATTTCCTTACATTTCTAAGTTTCCAAAAATGTTCATAATACATTCATAACACATAAGACATGCCATTTCATATAATTAAATCAAAAATGCATAGGCCCACTTTCAGGATGTTACAGTTCTACCCCCTTAAAATAATTTCGTCCGCGAAATTACCTGACTGAAATAGGTGAGGGTATTGTTGTCACATTGCCTCTTCTGGCTCCCACGAAGCTTCCTCCGATCCATGATTTCTCCATTATACTTTGACTAGAGGAACTGATTTCCTCCGTAATACTTTCACATCTCGTTCTAGGATCTGAATCGGCTCTTCCTCGTAGGATAAATCTGGCCTTAGCTCCACCTCTTCAACTGGAACCACATGAGATGGATCCGAACGATAACGACGTAGCATGGATACACGGAATACGTCGTGCATCTGCTTCAACTCCGGTGGCAACTCCAACTGATACGCCACTGGTCCAATTCGCTTCAACACTCGATATGGCCCTATGAACCTTGGGCTTAACTTCCCTTTCCGACCAAATCCCATCACCTTCTTCCAAGGCGAAACATTAAGGAATACTTGATCTCCCACATCAAATTCTATCTCTTTCCGTTTGAGATCTGCATACGACTTTTGTCTATCAGACGCTTCCTTCATCCGTGCCCGAATTATCTCAACCTTCTCTTCCGATTCTGCCACTAACTCTAGACCCAAACTCGACGTTCTCCTAATTCTGTCCAACACGTAGGAGTTCGACATTTCTGTCCATACAACGCTTCATATGGTGCCATCCGAATACTAGCCTGATAGCTGTTGTTGTAGGCGAACTCTGCTAGAGGCAAGTACTCTTCCCAACTACCTCTGAAATCTATCACACAGCCTCTCAACATATCCTCCAACACTTGGATTACCCGTTCAGACTGCCCGTCAGACTGTGGATGAAAAGCCGTAGTGAAGTCCAACTTAGTGCCTAAAGCTTGATGAAGTGCTTTCCAGAACCGAGAAGTAAACCTTGGGTCCCTATCTGAGATAATCGACACCGGCACTCCATGCAACCTCACAATTTCCGCCACATATAACTTGGCCAACTTCTGCAAAGAATAGTCGACTCTCACTGGAATAAAGTGCGCGGACTTGGTCAAACGGTCCGCTATTACCCATACTGAGTCCTTCTTAGTAGGCGTAAGGGGAAGCCCACTAACGAAGTCCATGGTAATTCTCTCCCACTTCCATTGTGGAATCTTAATCGGTTGAAGCAATCCTGACGGAACTTGGTGTTCAGCCTTAACTTGCTGACACGTCAGACATTTTCCCATGAATTCAGTAACTTCCCATTTAAGATCAGGCCACCAAAACTGTTCCCTTAGATCTCTATATAGCTTAGTGCCTCCGGGATGCATAGCATAAGGGCTACTATGCGCTTCCCGAAGAATCCTCTGTCTTAACTCCTTGTCCTTCGGCATACAGACCTTTCCCTTGAAGCACAATACTCCCTCATCATTATCACCATAATCCTCTAACTCTCCGTTCTGTACTTGTTGTAACTTAGCACTTAGATCCTCATCCACCAACTGACTTCTCTTGACCTCATTCAACCATGTTGGTTTGACTTGCAACTCTACCAACAGGCTTCCATCATCATACAAACTCAAGTGAGCGAACATCGCCCTCAGATCCGACACAACCTTCCGACTTAAGGCATCTACTACCACATTCGCCTTGCCGGGTGGTACTCTATCGAACAATCATAATCCTTCAATAACTCCACCCACCTTCGCTGCATCAAATTCAACTCCTTCTGAGTCAACAGATACTTAAGGCTCTTGTGGTCTGTGTAAATTATCGACTTTTCTCCATAAAGGTAGTGTCTCCAAACCTTAAGAGCGAAAATTACTGCTGCCAATTCCAAGTCATGGGTTGGGTAGTTAGCCTCATGTGGCCTTAACTGTCGAGACGCATAAGCGACCACTTTCCCATCTAGCATTAGAACACACCCTAATCCCGTATGAGAAGCATCACAATACACCGTGAAATCTTTTCCCGCCTCCAACTGAATCAAAACTGGAGCTTCAGTTAACACTTTCTTTAGCTTCTCAAAGCTCTCCTGTTGCTTATCTCCCCACACGAAAGGTACTTCCTTCCTCAATAACTTCGTCAAAGGCACGGCTATTGACGAGAACCCTTCCACGAACCTTCTGTAGTAGCCTGCCAATCCCAAGAAACTGCGAACCTCAGCTACAGACTTAGGTGGTTTCCAATCCAGCACTGCTTCGATCTTTCTAGGATCCACCCTTATTCCTTCTACAGACACCACATGTCCTAAGAATGCAACCTCCTTAAGCCAAAATTCACACTTGCTGAATTTGGCATATAGCTTCTTCTCCCTTAACACCTGCAGCACAACTCGGAGATGCTCATCATGCTCCTCTTCAGACTTGGAATATACCAAGATATCATCGATAAACACCACGACGAACCTATCCAAGTAGGGTTGAAAAACCCGGTTCATCATATCCATGAACGCAGCTGGGGCGTTCGTCAAACCAAACGGCATTACAACAAACTCACAGTGGCCGTACCTTGTCCTAAAGGCTGTCTTATGGATATCGGCTTCCTTCACCTTCAACTGATGATATTTCGACCTTAAGTCGATCTTTGAAAATACTGCGGCTCCCTTAAGCTGATCAAACAAGTCGTCAATCCTCGGCAAATGATACTTGTTCTTGATGGTCAGCTTGTTCAACTGACGATAGTCTATGCACATGCGCATAGTTCCATCCTTCTTCTTCACGAACAGGACCGGTGCTCCCCATGGAGACACACTGGGTCGAATAAACCCACGATCCAGCAATTCTTGGATTTGAGCCTTGAGCTCCACCAACTCCTTAGGTGCCATTTTGTACGGAGTGATTGACACAGGAGCTGTTCCAGGCAGCAATTCAATTCCAAACTCCACCTCCCTATCTGGGGGTATTCCTGGTAATTCCTCTGGGAACACATCTTCAAAATCTTTTACAGTTCTAATTCCTCTAACCCCTTCTTCCTTCATATCCAACGCACTAACAAAGGCCAAGAACGCCTTATACCCTTTACGAACCATCTTTTCAGCCTTTAGTGCAGAAACCACACTAGACAAGTAGTTCCTTCTTTCTCCTATCATAATGACCACCTCATCCTTCGGGGTTCTTAATTCCATTCGCTTAGCTGCACAGTCCAACATAGCTCGATGTTCCACTAGCCAGTCCATACCAAGGATGAAATCAAATTCTCCAAAGGGAAGTTCCATCAAGTCGGCAGAAAATACTACGCCTTGAATTTCTAAAGGCACTTCCCGAAAGATCTTATTCACCACTACAGTTTGACCTAGTGGGCTTACTACAGTCATTTCCCTATCCGAAAGTTCAGAAACTATGTCTAGAGTCTCAACTACTCTACATGCAATATAAGAATGGGTCGAGCCCACATCAATCAAAGCATAATAGGGCTTACCAAAAATAAGGAACGTACCGGTTATGACGTCCGGCGCGTCTCCATCTTCCCTACGGCGAACTGCATATACCAAGCCCGGCTGTCTCGCCTCCGTATTAGCAGCACCTCTGCCCGGTGTTTCGCGTCCTCTGCCAGTACCATTACCTCGACCATTCGGACCACGACCTCGCTGAGGCTGCTGACCACCTCTACCAGCCTGATTGACATTCTGAGCTACCGGTTTATTCCCCTCTGGCCTCATTGGACAGTCCTTAATCATATGGTCCTTGGACCGACACCTAAAGCATCCTCCAGTCTTTTTCCAACACTCTCCTAAGTGTTTCTTCCCACACTGATCACAAGTACGATATTGCCCTCCAGTACCAGCTTGCTGAACTCGCGGCCCATCAACTCTAGGCTTCTTATTCCCAGATGATCCAGACGATCCAAAACCTCTTTTTGGCCTATTTCGGTCAATGTTTTGCCTGGCAGAATCCTTGATTCCCTCGGCTACCTTAGCCTTTTCCTCTAATGCGGTAAACTCCCGCTCCTGATGTGGGGCTATCAACAACCTCAGATCATCCCTTAGTCCGTCCTCAAACCGGACACATCGCTCATGTTCCGTTGCCACTACTCCTCGAGCATACCGGCTTAACCTCAGAAACTCAGCTTCGTATTCTGCCACAGACTTGTTCCCTTGAACCAGCCCCAGAAAAGCCTTCCTTTGCTCATCAGTGTAACGTGTACCGACATACTTCTTCTGATATGCCTCCTTAACATATTCCCAGGTCAGGTCCTCAACTTTGGCACCATCCCGAACTGTTAACCACCAGTGATACGCTTCATCGCGTAGCAGTGCCACCATTCCTTTCAGCTTCTCCTCATGGGTCAGATCAAGCTCATCCATAATGCGCTCGGTTGCTTCCAACCAATATTCAGCCGTACTGGGTGCCACACTAGATACTCCTCGAAACATTTCAGCCCCATTGGCTCGGAGTCCCTCAGGTACAGATTTCCTAGTTCCCATACTTCCCCCTGCTCCAGCCACCATTTCCAACACTCGCAGCACAGCCTGCGACACAGCATCATCCCCCGTCTGAGCTTGCTGCTCAACACCAACAGCTTGGGGTGGTGGTGGCGGTGGTATCTCATTATCAGATGCTTGACCCGATCTAACGGGTTCCGACACGGTCATTCTTCCTCGACCACGTCCACGACGACCACGTCCTCTAGAACTCATTTCTAACGACTGCGCTTTACTCTGATTAAGAAATTTTATGGATTAGTCCTTGTTTCACTGATTATCCGCGAAGAAGTTTTATGAAAAGAATTTTAGGAGTGGTTCTTTCGTATTCATACATGCACATAGTCTTTCATACATCCATCAATCAATTATGAACTTTCGTTCATTCAGAGAAATGTTGTAGTTTTCATTGTTGTTGTTTTTCCACTACCCAGGGATATTTTCGTAATTTGCCTTACAGAGGTATTTTCGTAATAAATTTTTTTTTCAAAATAGGGTTCCTTGTGGATTTTGTCGATAAGGGTATTTTGGTAAATTTTTTTTGAGATCCCGGGAGTATTTCGGAAATTTTGAAATTACAGGGGTATTTCGGTAATTTTGGAACTCGGGAGTATTTTGGTAATAAACCAGGGTAAATTTGTAAAGTTTAATAATTCAGGGGTATTTCAAAATTTGCAAAACTTGAGGGTTCTTTTTGAGAATTTGTTTTCCAAATCGGTGATGTTGCAAAATTTTTGAAAACCAGGGTCATTTTGGTAATTTTGTAAGTTAAGGGCAATTTCGTAAATTTTCCAAGTTGGAGTATTTTAATATTTTGCAAATTAGGGTTTCCGAACATTTTATAAAGTAATGAAATTTTGATAAAAAACTGTGGTTATTTAAAAGTTTCATAAACCAAGGGCATTTTTTTAATTTTACAACTAGGGGTTTTTAGAAAATTTTTCGAAAATAACCATTCTCTCAGTTCAAAAGAGTAGTTTGTTGATTTTTTTTATTTTTTATTTTAAAGCTAGAGTTTCCATGAAAATGTGGCTAATCCCTTTCGGGTTTTAGTTACTGGGTTTAGCCTGTGACTGAGTCCTCTTGATTAGGGTGAACCGAAGCTACGCACCAGGTAGGATTCCTGCGAAGAGGAGGTGAGTCACTAGGACTGCTTAAATACCAGGCTCTTCCGAATCCAATCCTAGACATGCGCACAATGGTTGCCACACCCTAACTCGGCGACTTAGACATAGGTTTGTTTTATTAAGCATTTAAGTCTTATGTAACTGTTGGGGTAAGCTAGCCTTAGAGTTCAAGTACCTATCATACTAATCTACGTTCCATTCCATTTCTACCCTTCTACAATTCATACTATAATTCACACAAAGGATAGGGGTACTTACCTGGTGGACTTCGGGTCGGAGACTTAGGTGCCATGCCAGAAAACCTGCTTACTTCCAAAAATATTTTCATAAAACTCATTTGGGCTCGATTTGAAAATGTTTTGGGCCTTAGACCACAGGTCGAGAGTTTAAAACTGGGCTCTGATACCAAATTGAAACACCCCAAACCCTGCCCACGAGTCTCGACCAGACTTGGTATGTTCCTTAGGAAAAACGGGTTCAAATTCTTTTGTTACTTTGGAAAATTGTGTGTTTTGAAAGAAAGATTGCTTTTGGGTTGGGCTCGAGTAGAAATCAAGTTTATCTTATATTAACAACCCCTTTAATTAAGGTGACAAAATACTTAGAGTTTAGTTGAAAAATAAACTTAATCTTTAACTGATAAAATTCGTAGCATAATAAATAAAAGAAAAATAAAGTAGTTCAGCTATGACCTTATTACATCAAATAATTCCCAAAAAATAAATTAAAGTGCTTAAATAGAATAAAAGTCCAAATAATAAAATTTTCCTTGCTGTGCATGGCCACCTTTAAGCTCCTGTCGACCTGGTCCATTACTGATCGTCACCTGAAAAAGGTTCCCACAACGGGGTGAGTCAAACAGACTCAATGTGTACACAAACACTAAGTCTTAACAAATTCAGGCATTTCAAATCATACATGTACATATAGCATTTAAACAATATGATGCAACCCGAACCCAAACCTAGATAGCCATCCGCTACACATCACCCGTACCAACCTGCACACCGTGGGGACTTCTAAGTCAACCCTCCATCCGCTACACACCATCGAAGGCAGTCACTGCAGTCGACGTGCTCATCGCCCTTATAAAATTCGTGGCATAGCCACCAGATACATAGTTTGTGTCATGAGACACCATATTCAGATTTCATGGTCTTAGGTCACCACATTCAGATATCGTGGTCTTAGGTCACCACATTCACTTCCCCTTTCTTATAACCCGAATGCCCCATATCATACATATCATGCACCTCATGCCTTAATTCACATTCTTATCACTTTTCACATGTTATATATAACATATACTCATAATCCAAGTAAGAGTAGGAAACGTACCTGAGTACTTTTGTACCATAGCATGGTACTTAGCCATATTTTCATATTCATATTAACACATTCAATTTAAAACATAGCCATGAACATATTAAAACTTAGGGTAGGGTACACACCTGATCGCTTAAGGTTTCCAATCCAAATCCCGAAAAGCTTGATCTAATGCCTTAGATCTTAGATCTCTACATTTAATCAATCATTTAATACTTAGCAAAGAGCCATTCGGCCATAAATCCAAATCCTAGTAGGATTAGTACACTAAAACTTAATTTGTTGCCGATTGACTTAAGAATCAAGTCCCGAAACTTTGTATCCTTCTTTCTTGAAATCGGCAATCACTAGATTACTTGAATAGATTAGTTTCGGCTTTTGAATAATTAATAAAACACATCTATTTACCAAACATGGCCTTGGCCGAATGCTATAGACACTTACCTTGTGGATTTTAAATCCCGAAATTCACCGAATAACTAGGGAACACGCGGCCTATGGTGGACCTTCGGGAAAAGAACTTCTCCTTCCTTGTAGTCGACACTTAGTAAATCCCGAAAGATCTCTTCAAAGTTTCGGCAACATGATATTAATGGGGTTAGTCCTAGATTTCGGCAAATCTTAAAAGAAAAAGGATGAAACCGAATGAGATCTTACCCTTACTTGGAGAAATCGACACACCCTTGCTTGAAGTCCCACAAAGATTCGACTATGGAGACTAGATGGTGATCAAAAAGGTTTCGGCTTTTGGTGATAATGGATAATTGGCTATGGATCACTTATGTATTCGATTCCAACAAAGATGAAGAGAAAGAAATATGAGGCTGAGAAAGAATCGATACTAACTAAATTTTGGAAGAAGTTTCGGCTAGAACACAGAGTATTTCGGCTTGGCAAAAAGAGAAGAAAAGAGAGGAGTTGCACTAGGAAATTCGGCAGAGAGAAGAGTTGAAAGAAAGAATGAATGGCCCTCTTTTCCTCTAGTAGCCGAAATTACTTACTTAGAATCCCTTACTTGGCCATCACTCCTCTATTTTGATAGCTTTATCTCTTTAATTAAATTATCAATAATAATCCATCATTTATCCATCTATTTGTCGAATTTTAACAACAATAAAACACCTCCCTTTAGTGCCTTGTTGCCGTCCAACTCTCTTGCTCCTTGCAGCAAAATAAAACTCTTTTATTTGCTTCCTATGTGACTCGAACACAAGCCCTCCTTGTACTGTGTATGGCGTCACTCACTGGGCTTTAAGTGGTGCCTCCTTGCCACTTTTCCAAGCCCGTTCTTGTGTCAAATTCCTTCTACTAATTTTCTTAAGGCCAACTTGCCTTAGTTTCCTCTTTTTGAACTTTAAAACTTAACATTTCCTTACATTTCCAAGTTTCCAAAAATGTTCGTTTGCCTCCTTTAAACTTAACATTTCTAAATCATTTCCTTACATTTCCAAGTTTCCAAAAATGTTCACTTTCCTCTTTTGAAACTTAACATTCCTAAGCATTTCCTTACATTTCCAAGTTTCCAAAAATGTTCATAATACATTCATAACACATAAGACATGCCATTTCATATAATTAAATCAAAAATGCATAGGCCCACTTTCAGGATGTTACAATGCGATAACCATACTATCAACATAGGTAGAGATGATGAATAAAAAGATTGATGATTTGTGTTCTTCACAGGCACATCCAGTCATGCAGTGCGACGCAAGTGGAACCGTGGCGAACCCTAAGTACCCACCCTACCAACCAGATGCAGAGAGCGAACAGATGAACTATATAGGTAATAATTTCAGATCCAATAATAATCCTTACAGTAATACCTATAATCCAGGTTGGAGGAACCACCCAAATTTTTTGTGGGGAGGTCAAGGAAATCAAGGAAATCAAAAGCAACAACCTCCTCAAAATTTCAAAAATCAACCAAACCTCGAAGAGAAGCTAACAAAATTCATGGCAAACATAGAAAACCGTTTCTAAGACACTGAGAGAACACTTAAAGTCAACAAGCGTTAGTTGAAAAACTTACTGAGTCATTCGAGGAGCTCTCTAAGTTAGTTGGATTACTTACTAAGATGATCTGCGAAATACGGGCAAAGACTCTTTCTAAAGGAACAAAACAGGTAAAAGCAGTTACACTAAGGAGTGGAAAAGAGTTAGTCAAACCAAAGAGACCGCACGAAGATAACAAAACAAAAGATGAGGGGGTGGAGGACGTAAATCCAATACGCAAAGAAAGTAAACCACCAACCCCGTATCCAACAAAGTTGAAGAAAGAAAGATTAGATGCCCAATACGGTAAGTTTCTTGAACTTTTTAAACAAATACATATTAACTTACCTTTTGTTGAAGCCATTTCATAGATGCCGGAATACGCAAAATTCTTAAAGGAACTCCTGACGAATAAAAGGAAGCTTGAAGAAGTGTCGACGGTGGAACTTGATAAAGAATGCTCAGCCATCCTCCAAAATAAGTTACCAACCAAATTAAAAGACCCATGAAGTTTTACTATCCCTTGTTTAATTGGTAGTTTAAATATTAAGAAAGCATTAGCTGATTTAGGTGCCAGTATTAATTTAATGCCTTACAAAATGTTTAAACAACTAGATCTTGGGGAACCAAAACCCACTAGGATGAGTATTCAGTTAGCCGACAGATCCATTAAATATCCTAGAGGAGTTATCGAAGATGTCTTGGTAAAAATTGATAAATTTATTTTCCCTGTTGATTTTGTTGTGTTAGACATGGATGAAGACATTAATGTTCCCTTAATTTTAGGGCGTCCTTTTTTAGCCACTACTAGAGCTGTTATTGATGTAGGTGACGATAAACTTGCATTAAGGATAGGCGATGAGGAAATTATTTTTCAAATTTATGATGCCATGCAATATTCTAAAAAACAAGATGATTCCTGTTATTTTATTGATACTACTGATCATATCATTCAAAATTCATTACAGGAAATCATCAATGACGACGCGATGGAATTGTGCCTGACTCAAGAAGGGGGAAAAAGATGAAGGCGAAGAGATGAACTTGAATACATCTTCATTTAGACAAATGAAAGAAGAAAGCATTGAAGATAATGACGAATTAAAACAGAAAACCTCCATTGATGAGCCACCCAATCTGGAATTGAAACAATTGTCGAAACACCTGGAATACGCATTCCTTGGGGAAAATTCTACGCTACCGGTTATTATCTCTTCAGAACTAAAACCCAAAGAAAAGGAGGAATTGATACAAGTACTAAGAGAACATAAAAGGGCCATAGCTTGGAAAATTTCTGACATTAAAGGAATAAGCCCATCATTCTGCACCCACAAAATTTTAATGGAAGAAGAATACAAGCCGTGTGTGCAGCCCCAGAGATGGCTAAACCCCAATATGAAAGAAGTGGTCAAAGCTGAGGTAATTAAACTTCTAGATGCAGGAATAATTTATCCTATTTCTGATAGCACCTGGGTAAGTCCTGTGTAGGTAGTTCCAAAGAAAGGAGGTATGACGGTAGTGCCGAATGAAAGGAATGAGTTAATCCCCGCAAGAACAGTTACAGGTTGGAGAGTCTGTATAGACTATAGAAAGTTGAACGATGCCACCAGAAAAGATCACTTCCCTCTACCCTTCATAGATCAAATGTTAGAAAGACTATCCGGGCATATGTACTACTGCTTCTTGGACGGACTCTCCGGCTACTTCCAAATCCCCATAGCTCCTGAAGACCAAGAGAAGACAACATTTACATGCCCATATGGTACGTTTGCTTATCGTAGAATGCCTTTTGGATTATGTAATACTCCTATTACTTTTCAGCATTGCATGTTGGCAATCTTTAACGAACTCGTGGAAGACATCATGGAGGTATTTATGGATGATTTCTCAGTATTCGGTAACTCTTTCCATCTTTACCTTAAAAATTTAAAATGAGTCCTAATGAGATGTGAGGAAACAAACCTTGTTTTGAATTGGGAAAAATGTCACTTTATGGTTAGAGAAGGGATTGTGTTAGGACATAAGATTTCTAGTAAAGGGATTGAGGTAGATAAAGCAAAAGTTGAAACCATAGAAAAATTACCTCCCCCTAGTTCAGTTAAGGCTATTAGAAGTTTTTTAGGATATGCAGGGTTTTATAGAAGATTTATTAAAGATTTTTCTAAAATAGCTAAGCCGTTGACAAAATTACTAGAAAAAGATGTTCCTTTCAATTTCATTAAGGAATGTTTAGATGCATTTAATGTCCTTAAGGACAAATTAATAAATGCTCCGATTATAATTGCACCTGATTGGAACTTACCCTTTGAACTAATGTGTGATGCAAGTGATTTTGCAGTAGGTGCAGTTTTGGGACAACGAAGAGACAAGCATTTTCAGCCAATTTACTACGCCAGTAGAACATTAACACCCACACAAGAAAACTACACCACCACAGAGAAAGAATTGCTAGCTGTAGTGTTTGCTTTTGAAAAATTTAGGCAGTATCTAATATTGTCCAAAGTTGTCGTTTACACTGACCATTCAGCTCTTCGTTATCTTTTAAACAAACCCGATGCAAAACCTCGACTCATACGATGGATTTTACTCTTACAGGAATTTGACTTGGAGATACAAGATAAGAAGGGAGCTGAGTATCTTGCTGCGGGTCACCTTTCTAGACATGAAAATACACATACCAAAGAGCTCGATGAAAGTGAGATAAACGATTCGTTTCCCGAAGAATAACTCTTTTCTATAACACATTCTGAGGTACCATGTTTGCAAATATTGTGAATTACTTAGCAGCTAACATCTTGCCAAAAAGATTAACACATCACCAAAAGAAGCGATTCTTTGCTGATGTGAAAAATTACTTTTGGGAGGATCCCTTTCTTTTCTGCATATGTGCAGATCATGTAATTCGAAGATGCGTTACAAAGGCAGAAGCAAGCAAAATCCTGGAACATTGCTATTCAGGACCTTCAGGAGGACACTACAGTGGAATTAAGACAGCACACAAAATACTCGAATCAGGTTTTTACTAGCCCACTCTATTCAAAAATGCCAACAGGTATGTTACTTCGTGTGATAAATGCCAAAGAACAGGTAATATTTTTAAACATGATGAAATGCCTCAAACATATATGTTATCATGTGAAGTATTTGATGTATGGGGTATTGATTTTATGGGACCATTTCCTAGTTCGTTTGGAAATAAATACATCTTGGTAGCAGTTGATTACATGTCAAAATGGGTAGAGCAGAAGCTTTACCTACCAATGATGCTAGGGTAGTAGTTAAATTTCTCAAGAAACTGTTTTCTCGATTTGGGATACCTAGAGCTATCATTAGTGATAGGGGTACTCATTTCTGTAATACTCAATTTGAAAAAGTTCTGAAGAAATATGGAGTTTACCACAGGACAGCTACCCCATATCACCCTCAAACCAGTGGGCAAGTTGAAGTAGTAAACTGAGAATTTAAGCGCATCCTAGAAAAGACGGTTGAGTCAAATAGAAAAGACTGGGCATTAAAAGTAGATGATGCTTTATGTGCCTATAGAACAGCATTTAAAACACCTCTAGAGACATCCCCATACAAACTTGTCTACGGGAAAAGTTGTCATCTACCACTCGAGTTAGAACACAAAGCTTTTTGGGCCATAAAATTTTTAAATTTTGATCTTAGAACTGCAGGAAAGAAAAGAATGATGCAAATGAACGAGCTAGACGAATGGAGAGCTGAGGCCTACGAGAACTCGAAACTATACAAAGAAGCAACAAAGCGACGTTACGATTCTCGTCTAAAGAAATCAAAACAATTCGAAGAAGGGGACTTGGTCCTACTATACAACTCAGAGCTTAAATTATTCCCTGGGAAGCTGAAATCAAGATGGTCAGGCCCATTCATGATCAAAAATTTTTTCCATACGCACAATCAAGGTAACTCACCCCACTAAGGGCACATTCAAGGTAAATGGTCACCGACTCAAAATTTATAATGGTACAGACTTTGGAGATATGAGAGAGGAGCTTCTGCTCCATGAACCTTCTTTTAGAACCGAAAACAGGGAAAGTCTAGCTTAAGACTATAAACAAGCGCTTCTCGGGAGGCAACCCGAGCACTAATTCACTAACATTTTATTTTTTCAATTATATTCAGCATCTGACTCCATAGTAAATTAGTCTAATAAAAGAGCAGGTTTTAAACCACACGGCCTTGAGCACAGGCGTGCCCATGGCCGTGTGGAAGACAGGGGATGAACCACGGATGTGCCAATAGCCGTGTACAAACAGAGAAGAATTTCTTTCCCAACACGGGCCACGATACCAGTCCAAGCCCGTGCCACCCAACCGTGCGAGGTTACTGATTTGTCAAGCACGGGATACACACGCCCGTGCGAAGCTACTGACTTACACACCACGGGCATGCCCATTTGCCCACGGCCGTGTAAATAACCCTGAACGTGCCCAAATTTTAAAATCACAAAAAGCACGGGCTATTTAAAATTCTACACGAGCATGGCGATAGCCCGTGTCCCCTCCCCTATTTAACCAAATTTAACCGCCCACCTCACTCACATCAACCCTAATCCGATTTCTCAGCCTCCTCCCTCCCAAATCCAGCCACACCCACACCCTCAACCCTCCAAAAACTCATCCCTTTGCCCTTTTCTACAAAAACCTTACAAGAAAAAACCACCCGCATGCCCTCCCCACCGCCGTGCTGCCGAAGGCCACGCCCCTGCCACAGCTGTGTTTGTACTGCAAACTCGCACCACCGCTGTGCTGCGCCCGTGCTCGAAAGATTCACACCATCAAAATCCCCGATTCCCTTTTTCTTGACTTAAAACTTGATAAACATTATGATAAACATTATGGCACTTTTCTTTATTTTCATCTTTTGTTTAGTTTAGTATTAAAGCATAATTTTTATTTAGGAAACTTGTCTCCAAAATTCAGTCCCCATGAATATTTATTAGTTGTTATTTTCTAGATTTCATGTTCAAATTTAGGAATAAATTCTTGCATTTCAGAAAGGTTCATACATTTCCTTGCTCACTACTGTCAAATAATTTCTGCTGAAGATTCTAACTTTTCAAATTTTGCTTAATTTAGTGTGGCATATTCTGGCCATATTACTGTTGAGGCTTGATCAAAAAGAACTTGCTTTATATTTTGATCACAAATTTTAGGTACAAATGTCGTCATCACGACCAAAACGATCCACAGCTGCCCCAAGCAAGAAAAGGAATGGGCCCGGATCATCCTCCGCAAGTGCTTCTTACGAGCTACGACACCCATTCCTCAGATTTTCTCAAGCAGCTCAAGAAGAGCATTACAAGGCAATCCGGGATAGACCCCTAGGCACCGGTAGGTGCATCGATTGGGACGCAATAGAACAAATCGGGCTCGCAACCGATATTCGAGCCTTCCTCTCGACCGACCCGTGGGAGCAGTTCTTCTCAATCATTGAGCCCACATACTTGGAGCTCACACTAGAATTTTGCACCACCTTCACATTGCAGATAGTGATGGCACAGTTCGACGATCCGGGTACCATCCAATTCCGTTTAGGGGGCACGGTACGTCGACTAAGAGTACCACAATTTGGCTTGGCACTCGGACTTTATACACCAGAATTAATAGAAGAAAACCCACTCACCGGGTTAAACCGCCAGCTCCATTGCACTCCGCTCAACTGCTGGCACAGCCCAGGCCCCACCATAAGCATCTACGACCCTAGTCGCTCTAAGGCGACGCCCTTCTCCCACCCCTAAGGTATATTCACGCCATTCTCGCTCACACCATCACAGGACGACGTGAGAGCACCGGCGTGGTAAACAAGCATGATGTCTACTACCTATCATGCATGTCGGAAGGGCATGTTTTCGACCTGGCATACTTCATCACATGTGCAATTCAGCATCAAACAGAGGCGCACAAGAAAGGGATTCTATCAATGAGGCCGTATATCACAAGGCTGGCTCAATACTTTGGCCTCCTCCACACCGAGGCTCAGATTTCCTCACTTACACTGACCGGTCATATGGTACATCAGGGCATCCAAACGATGCTACACATGAGGATGATTAAACATCATCGAGGAACCGACCCTCCTCAATACCGATTAGTGACTTCCACAGCTGAAGGGGAGTCCGAGGACATTACTGATGATGTCCCACCACCATCACAGGAGGCACCGATTTCGAGTCAACGGCCATCCCATACAGCAACCTCATTGGCAGATATCTCTACACGACTCGACCAGTTCGAGCTGTATTTTGCTGAAAATACTCGACGTTTTGACGGGATAGAGGCCACCCTTCAACAGATATGCCAGCACATCCATATCTCATCACCAGCACCACCACAGGACCCAGCTGATGATGAAGACTTCTGAGACCTTTTAATTCGTTATTTTTAACTTTCCTTTCTTGATTTTCAGTTTTCATTTTAGTTTTAAATTTGAACTTTTATTTATTTTATTGCAAACTATTATCATTGGCTATCTAACTATTTGAGTATACCTAACACATATCTTTTACGCCACCAAGATTTTTAACTAGTGACTTTGCAGAATAAATTGCACACTCCACATACATAAATATATAACTAGGAGAAATTCAATAAAGTCACCTGACGCCACGTATTCTCTACCATCCTCCAAGGACACCATCCAAAAATTCAGGGACTATTCTTTCCCCTTCTCTTTTGATTTATCCCATAAATGTTATACCTATCTTTGTACATTGAGGGCAATGTACATCTTAAGTGTGGGGGGTGAATATTTATCTAAAGAAGGGCCTAACTTTCTGCATTATTCTCAAATCCGGCCAAATTTTTTTCATTATTCTCAAATCCCTGAATTTAGTCTTGTTTTTAAGTAAATTTTTCATATTACTAATTAGGATAAAAATTCTGATAATTTATGATTGTTATTGACATGTTTTAGATTAAGTCATTGATAATTGTACATTGATAATTAAATTTTAAAGATATTAGAGAATCAAGCATGATAAGTCTATTTTTCAGAATAAAATTTTTTTTTGCTAGGTTGTTAACCTAAATTTGAATATTGCTTTGAAATTTGAAATTTATGAGATTGATGTCAAAACACCCATAATTTTTGTGAGATTTTGAGCCTTATAAAGCATATATTCTTGTTCGTGCTCACTTTTTGATTATGAGTGTGTCAACTTTGAACTGTTATTCTAGAACTTGCCTCGTTTATACATGTCTAGACCATATTGATGATTTGATATACAGAGATGATAAAGGCACCTAGGATTTAACCCACTCACTCCACTAAATAGCCTACCTACATAAATTAACTCCTAGTGAACCCCGTTGATCCTAACAACTCTTTTTATTGACTCAACTATTTTAACCCAAAACCCTTTGTATTTGTTATCACCATTCCTTTTTGACTACCCTTTAATCGAGATATGATTTGATTAGTTACCGAATTAAATCAGAGCATGAGTTGAATTCATCCATTATTATTATTAGTTTGTTATTAAATGAGCTTACATGTTAAAAGTCCACATCTTGAGGAAAAAGCTCGTATTATTAGTTTTCAACTGATGAAATCATTTAGGATTAGTTTAATTTTTGTTAGTTAGGTAATTCATCAAGTCAGTCTCGATTCTAACCTTCTAATTTCAGCCTTTATCCACACCTTAACCCTAGCCCCGTTACAACCCTAACAAAGACCTTTTGATCTATTTATCATCTCATTTTACAGTGGTGGAGATTTGATTTTCAGGCAAGCCTATGAGATTAACTTTTCAGGTTCGACGTACGAGTGCTTCTTTTTATGAACACTAAACACTTTGAGTGATTTGAGTGAATCTTTTAGTAAGGATGTCAACTCTTGTGAATTTCGAATTAAAGGTAATTATCCAGATAAGGGGAGACACCTACATTTTCGAATTACAAATGAATGACTTATCATTGTTTGAATCTTTAGGACTCTTTGAATTGAATTATTCATGTATAAATTATCTATGAATTATGACAAGGCATTGTCAGTAGGAATTGTGAATTATGGAAAGTTTGTTTTAATTGTATGTTGAAAATTTTGCTTGAGGACAAGCAAAAGCTTAAATGTGGGGGTATCTGATAAACCGTAATTATAACATATTTCAATCCCACATTTAGCTTGTTTTTGGATGATTTATTCCTCAATTTATGTAAAAATATGATCTTAATCCTTTCTTTTCATGTCTTATACCTAGGAAAGCACCCGAGGATGAAAAAAACATAAAATGGGCCCAAAACGGAATAAATGGGCCATATCACGAAATCGACACGGCCTAGCCCAAAGAGCACATGGCTGTGCCTTGTCAAGCATCTAGAACACGGTCTCACCCCCGATCTACACGGTCATGCCTCAACTTAGAAATCCGAACACGACTTGAAGATGACTCACACGGGTGTGTGACATGACTGTGCCCCTATCGTGGCTTTAGACAATTTCAGTTGGAAAAGGATACTTAGGGAGAAAGAATCGCATTCCAAGAGCCTATAAATAACCCCCTAAGTACCACCTTTGAAGAGATGGTTAGCTAGGCCAAGGAGCCAAGCCGGAAAGGTCAGAGTTGAGGGAATCACTCGAAGTTAGCCAGTTGATCCATCCCAAGAAGCCGGAATTCTACTCAAGACGGCGGATCTCTCCTTCAATTCCTCTAGGGAGTTTTAGGGATTTCTTATGTTTTGTTTTATCTTTTCTCTTAAGATGTTTACTTTATTTGTTATGAACTAAAACCCCCAGATACCTGAAGGGGATAAAACCTAGATGAATCTTGTTATCGTTTTCTGAATTATATGATAAATACTTAGTTTGTTCTTAATTATGTGTGCTTAATTCTTGAGTTAATATTTCACAGATATTGATTCAAATTTGATGTGCTTAGGTGGAGGAGAAATAGACCCTGCTTAAGAGTAGATCTAGCATAATTAAGCGAAGTTGATCGCACGCCCATAGATCGATTTACTACTATTCTAGGGGGTTATTATAAGAGAACGAGAGTTCCACTAATTAACCTAGGGTTAGACGTTATTCGCCTCGAGAGAGGGTTTAATATACGTTGGGGAATCCTACGGATCAAACTAAGTGAATAAATCGTATGGTTCAGTGTTAGCAAGTGAAGTCTAAGTGGATTCTTCCTGAGGGTATCGTCGTGATCAACTGAGTTTTTCTTCTAGTTATTTCCCAATTCGTTCTTTTTGCCTTTGCGTCTTTAGCTTAGTAGTCGTTAATTTAGAATTAAAGAAAGTTCACTTTATTTTAGGCTAAATAATAAAAAGAAATCTAGTATTAGTACTTTTAGTTCCTTTGTTCGACAATCCGGTCTTGCCTAAGCTATACTACTGTTCGATAGGTACACTTGCCTTTAATCGTTGTCAGAGTTAGTTTCCAGGTTTGATCATTCGTTTTATAAATTTTAAAGCTCTGATTTCAACAATCAGACGCCATCCAAGCGAGTGTTGGAGAACGACTGGGGCATGTTTGAGATGTGGGTCGACAGAGCATCGTGTCCGGGATTGTTAACTGAGAACTGATCAGATGCAAGCTGCGGGTATTGGTACTGCGCAGCCACCGAGAGTAGCTCAGTAGCCACCTAGGGGCCGAGGTCAGGCCAGGGATGGTAATAGCATGGGTCGAGGACAGAAAGCACCGGGTAGAGATGCGGGATCGACTGAGGCGAGGCAGCCTGCACTGGTTTATGTTGCACGTCACCGAGAGGATGGTGATGCTCCGAACGTCATTATGGGTACATTCTTAATTTTTGATGTACCATACACTGCATAGATAGACATAAGCTCAACACACTCTTAAGCAGCTAGCTTTGTGTCTGAAACTTTGGGGATTCCAGTTGAGAGTACTTCGAGCGAGATAACCATTGTGAGCCCGTTGGGGCAATCTATCCGGGTTAGTAAATTGTTTAGAGACGTTCCGCTCGAGGTTCAAGGGTTAGTATTTTTGGTGGATTTGATGGAACTTCCATTTGGGGAGTTTAGGATTGGGCTCTTTCCTGGTACAGCTCCAGTGTCCATCGCCCCTCATAGAATGGCACCGAAGGAGCTTGTGGAGTTTAAGGCTCAAATTCAAGAGTTACTGGATCGTGGGTTCATCCGCCCTATTTTGTCTCCATGGGGAGCACCTCTGTTGTTTGTGAAAAAAAGGATGGATCCATGCGTATGTGTATCGACTACCGCCAATTGAATAAGCTGACCATTAAGAACAAGTACCCACTACCAAGAATAGATGATTTATTTGACCAGTTCAGAGGGGCTTCTGTTTTCTCAAAGATCAATTTGTGATTTGGATACCATCAACTGATGGTTATGGAGGCCGATGTGTAGAAGACAACATTTAGTATTCGTTATGGACATTACGAGTTCCTAATAATGACATTTGGACTGACGAATGCACCTGCAGCTTTTATGAATCTGATGAACCGAGTGTTCCAGCCCTATCAGGATCCGTTCTTGGTAGTCTTCATTGATGACATTCTGGTGTATTCGAAGACTGAGGACGAACACGATGAGCATCTTTGAGTGGTATTACAGACTTTGCGTGAGAAGTAGTTGTATGTGAAGTTTAGTAAGTGTGAATCCTGGCTCTGAGAAGTAACCTTTCTGGGGCATGTAGTTTCTACGGAGGGGATTCGTGTTGATCCGCGTAAGATTAAAGCTGTGTTGGAATGGAAACAGCCGAAGAATGTGTCTGAAATTCGCAGCTTTCTAGAGCTGGTGGGTTATTATCGACGCTTCATAGAAGGGTTCTCTTTGATCGCAGAGCCATTGACCAAGCTTCTGCGTAAGGGAGTTCCCTTTGTTTGGACTGATAAGCAACAAGAGAGCTTCGAGATGGTGATGCTCCGAACGTCATTATGGGTAGTTCTTAATTTTTGATGTACCATACACTGCATTGATAGACATAAGCTCAACACACTCTTAAGCAGCCAGCTCTGTGTCTGAAACTTTGGGGATTCCAGTTGAGAGTACTTCGAGCGAGATAACCGTTGTGAGCCCGTTGGGGCAATCTATCTGGGTTAGTAAATTGTTTAGAGACATTCCGCTCGAGGTTCAAGGGTTAGTATTTTTGGCGGATTTGATGGAACTTCCATTCGGAGAGTTCGATTTGATTCTGGTAATGGACTGGCTAGTCAAGCACCGAGTAAGTTTGGACTATGCAAAGAAAAGGGTGGTTTTGAGAACCGATGAGGATAACGAGGTAGTGGTGATTGGGAAACATCGGGATTATCTGGCGAATATGATTTCTGCGTTGGTGGCAGAAAAGTTGGTACGGAAAGGATGTGAGGCATTCTTAGCCTACATCAGTGTTTTGGATTCTGTGGACTCTTTGGTTAGGGATATCAGAACCGTAAAAGACTTTTCAGATATTTTTCCTAAGGAACTACCGGGTCTGCCTCCGAGCCGAGAAGTAGAGTTTAGGATTGAGCTCTTTCCTGGTACAGCTCCGGTGTCTATCGCCCCTCATAGAATGGCACCGAAGGAGCTTGTGGAGTTTAAGGCTCAATTTCAAGAGTTACTGGATCGTGGCTTCATCTACCCTATTTTGTCTCCATGGGGAGTACCTCTGCTGTTTGTGAAAAAAAAAAGAGATCCATGCGTATGTGTATCGACTACCACCAATTGAATAAGCTGACCATTAAGAACAAGTACCCACTACCGAGAATAGATGATTTATTTGACCAGTTCAGAGGGGCTTCTATTTTCTCAAAGATCAATTTGTGATCTGGATACCATCAACTGAAGGTTAAGGAGGCCGATGTACAGAAGACAACATTTAGGATTCGTTATGGACATTACGAGTTCCTGGTAATGCCATTTGGACTGACAAATGCACCTGCAGCTTTTATGGATCTGATGAACCGAGTGTTCCAGCCCTATCTGGATCTGTTCGTGGTAGTCTTCATTGACGACATTCTGGTGTATTTGAAGACTAAGGACGAACACGATGAGCATCTCCGAGTGGTATTACAGACTTTGCGTGAGAAGCAGTTGTATGTGAAGTTTAGTAAGTGTGAATTCTGGCTCCGAGAAGTAACCTTTCTGGGGCATGTAGTTTCTGCGGAGGGGAATCGTGTTGGTCCGCGTAAGAATAAGGCTGTGTTGGATTGGAAACAGCCGAAGAATGTGTCTGAAATTCGTAGCTTTCTAGGGCTGGCGGGTTATTATCGGTGCTTCATAGAAGGGTTCTCTTTGATCGGAGAGTTGACCAAGCTTCTACGTAAAGGAATTCCCTTTGTCTGGACTGATAAGCAACAAGAGAGCTTTGAGAAGCTTAAATCTATTTTGACACAGGCTCTGGTTCTGATATAGCGTGAATCTGGGAAGGATTTTGTGGTATACAGTAATGCATCACATGTGGGTCTGGGTTGCGTTCTGATACAGGATGGTAAAGTGATAGCTTATACGTCTCGACAACTCAAGACGCTTGAAGCTAACTATCCGATGCACGGTTTGGAATTGGCCGCGGTTGTCTTCGCTCTGCAAACTTGGAGGCACTATCTGTACGAGGAGAAGTGTACTATCTACACTGATCACAAGAGCCTCAAGTATCTCCTCACCCAGAAAGAGTTAAATCTTAGGCAGCGTAGATGGGTTGAACTGCTTAAGGATTATGACTGCACCATTGAGTACCATCCTGGTAGAGCTAATGTAGTGACAGATTCCTAGGGTCGTAGGGCTAGCTTATTCGACAATGGAAGTCTGTTAGTAGAACTTCAAGTTAAGCCCACATGGATTGATGAGATCAGAAGTAAACAGATGTGGGATAAATTAGAAGGGTGAGTTTACGAAAACCCAGTGTGTAATCCTATATAAAGCAAACAGGCAGAAAGCAATCACAGTCTGGGCCTAAGCGCTTTTTAGTATCAGTGACAATATCAGTTTGGGCTTTAGCCCATCTCAACACAGAAGCAATCATGTGCTTGGGTCTTGGCCCATTACAGTAGCAATAATCAGTACAATAACAGATTATATAGTATACAGGTCTTACCCAGCCAACCTATACACTCTATCTTCATCCAACCCTACACTCCATGTAGGGATATAATCAACCCACTCATCCCTACACTCCAAAAAGTACCGAATGCGGCATTAGACAGTAGTTTGCAGCTGAGCTGCCAGTAAATTAAGCTCGAGGCCTTTCAGCACACTTCCTCCAATCAAAATAAACCCCCAACCCAAAGCAATGCAGTATACAAATATGATATGCTATAACATAATACCATGTATGTAATCGAGGCATACAATATCAAACCAGTGGAACATCATCATGCTTATACATATCAGTCATACAGTCATTTCAGTCAATTAGGAATCTAAGTAAGTTTACTGACCCTACAGTAGGTCCACAGTAAACTCGGGCGACCAGTGCAACCTTAGCAGTCAAACAGTGAAAATGGGCCCACAGGCCCATGTTGCATGCCCATGTGGGCTTACATGCCCGTGTGGCCCGCACAGCCCAAATTGGCCTTGGCCGTGTGGATCACATGGCCTAGCCCAATATTTCCACACGCCCGTGTTCGGTCACACGTCCTACCTCACGGGCGACCGCACTCCCGTGTGGCGTCGACATTCACCTATTACTGCTTTTGTCAAATTCTAATTCCAGAATTGTGTTTACACACCTGGTTTATTTCCGCTGCTAACCCAACCACGAGCACTCCAAGACCTAGAGTCGACAACCCCAAGCTCAAAAATCAATGATATCAACAAAACAAATCGAAGCTACGATCAGTCCAACTGCTTCCAATCACTATAACTTACCTCAGACGAAAAACAGAATGGCTATTCCGTACTGCCAAAGTGTCAATCAACAGTGATCGAGTCCTAGCCATAAAACAACCTTTAGTAAACCCTTAATTGACGAACCAAAAAGCAGATGCACCTTACTTACTGAATGCGCGAAAATGTGGAATGGGAAAATGACTATTGAAAGAGGCAAATATAGAGGCCAAAAGAACAATAATTCGACTGCAACCAAGCAGGAAACAGAAGTACCCCTCTAATCAGTCACTTTTAATCAAAGCATTAAGAACAAACAATTTCCATAACTATAGACAACCTTACCTTCAACGAACAACAGAGGATTTGCAATTAAACGGCACCGCCCAGAATTTCTACAGTCGCCTAAAGGTCTCCTAACCAGAAATAGAACTCCCATTAGACAAAGAACAACAATAGGATAGAAGCTATAATAACAAAACTTACAGCCACTGCTCAAAGATATTGAAGAAACAAGTCGCGACCACAAGAAAAAGGTTATGAAACGAACGAAATCCGTAGCAAACAAGAAAAGAGGGAATCGACAGAACCAAGAGAATAAAATAAAAGAGAAAGATGGAGAGGGAAAAACTAAAGGAAACTTCCGGCAGGAGAGAAAGAACAAAAAAATTCGGCTTCAGTAAAGCTAGGGAAGGAAAAACTGAATTTTGAAAAAAAAAAGAATCTAATCCTATTACAATCCCTTAATTTCTCCTATTCTTACTCCTCAGATCTCTCCACATGACTCCCCACTCAATCCAAACACCCCAAACCATCCACAACCTCCCACACATCTCAAATACTCAGAATTTTACCACATTTCAAACTCCTTCACGATACATGTACAAAAAAGCATCCCTCTTGCACATACAGGGATTTGAACCCAAGACCCTTAACAGGCCCATTCTGCCATATTTTTCCAATATTTATTTTTAAGCCTATTGGCTAGAGATATGGGTTTATTCATTTAAAAATAAAAAATTACCCAAGCTAATGCTTGAACTTGGGACCTCTTAGACACTTCCCAGAATACTTTACCACTGAAGCAGACATACAATTGTGTCACAAACATACAAAAATAAATATATATAAGAGATTTTTAGGGTGTTACAACTCTAACCCCTTAAAGAAAATTTTGGCCTCGAAATTTTACCTGATCAGAACAGATGAGGACACTATTGTCACATCGCATTCTCAGACTCCCACGTAACCTCCTCAGAGCTATGATTATGCCAAAGAACCTTAACCAATGAGATGGATTTTTTCCTCAGAATCTTTTCGTCACGATCCAATATCTGAACCGACTCCTCCTCGAAAGTCAGATCTGGTCTAACCTCGATCTCCTCCACTGGAACAATATGCGTTGGATCAGAGCAATAGCGCCTCAGCATTGAGATGTGGATACATCATGAATCCAATCTAGCTCCGAAGGTAACTCTAATTGGTAGGCAACTGGTCCTACACGCTTCAAAATGCAATAAGGCCCAATGAATCTAGGGCTCAACTTGCCCTTACGACCAAATCTCAATACCTTCTTCCATGGCAAGACCTTAAGGAAAACGAAGTCTCCCACAGAATACTCAATTTCACGTCGTTTCAGGTCTGCGTAGGACTTCTGCCTATCAGCTGCCGCTTTCAGTCGATCTTGAATCAGTCTAACTTTATCCTCAGTATCAGAAACCAATTTAGGGCCCAAAACATGCCGCTCGCCCAACTCAGTCCAACATGAAGGTGTACAACACCTACGACCATATATTGCTTCGTACGATGCCATCTGAATGCTAGGCTAGTAGCTATTGTTATAAGAAAACTCTGCTAGCGGCAGGTAATCCTCCCAACTACCTCGGAAGTCAATCACACAACTTCTCAACATATCCTCTAGTATCTGAATAACCCTCTTTGACTGACCGTCAGTCTGAGGATGGAACGCAGTACTGAAAGTCCAATCTTGTACCCGAAGCTTCATGTAGCTTTTTTTAGAACTGAGACGTGAAACGAGGATCCCTATCAGATATTATCGAAATCGGTACCCCATGCAGTCTCACTATCTCAGACACATACAGCTTAGCCAGCTTCTACAGAGAGTACTCAATACGAACCGGTATAAAATGGGCGGACTTGGTCAATCGATCCACGATGACCCATACTGAATCCTTCTTAGTGGGTATGAGGGGTAACCCACTAACGAAGTCCATAGTCACTCGTTCCCACTTCCAAAGTGGAATCTTAACTGGCTGAAGTAACCCCGAAGGTAACAGATGCTCAGTCTTAACCTGCTGACATGTCAGACATTTACCCACAAAGTCTGTAACCCCACGCTTAAGACCTGGCCACCAATATAACTCGTGAATGTCTCGATACACCTTATTTCCGCCAAGATGCATAGCATAAGGGCTACTATGCGCCACTCGCAGTATAGACTTGCTTAACTCGGTATCATTCGGTACACAGATTCTCCTACAGAAATAGAGTACCCCGTCGCTATTCAGTCTAAAATCTACAGTATTCCCACTCTCAATCTGTCGAAAGCGAAGACCCAAAGACTCATCCTCCAACTGTTTACCCTTAATTTGCTCTATCCACGTCGGTTTAACTTAAAGTTCGACCAACAAACTACCATCATCAAATAAAATAAGATGAGCCAACATCGCCCACAGATCAGTCACAACCCTACGACTCAGTGCATCAACCACCACATTAACCTTACCAGGGTGGTACTCGGTCGTCCATCTACGCTGCCCACGAAAACACACTAGGGCGGATGAACCCACAATCCAGTAGCTCTTCAATCTGGGCCTTAAGCTCCACAAGCTCTTTTGGTGCCATTCTATAATGGGCAATGGACACCGGAGCTGTACTAGGAAGGAGCTTAATCCCGAACTCCACTTCACGATTTGGAGGTAACCTAGGTAGTTCTTCAGGAAAAACGTCCGAAAAGTCCTTAATCATCCTGATATCCTTAACTGAAGAATTCCTAGAATTTGAAACACTGATGTAGGCCAGATACACCTCACATCTCTCACGAACCAACCTCTCGGCCCTCAATGTAGAAATCACATTTGATAAGTAGTTCCGACGCTCCCCAATTACGACTACCTCGTTGCCCTCCTCAGTTCTCAGTATAACCTTTTTTGTGGCACAATCTAAACTCACTCGATGCTTGACCAACCAGTCCATTCCCAGTATCAGATCAAATTCTCTAAAAGACAATTCAATCAGATTAGCCAGAAAAATAGCCCCTTGAACCTTTAGAGGAGCATCTCTAAACAATTTGTTAACCCTTATTGACTGCCCCAACGGACTCAGTATAGTGACCTCACTCGTAGTGCTCTCAACCAGTATACCCAAGTTTTCATACACTGTACAAGTTATATAGGAGTGAGTAGATCCTATATCTATCAGTGCAATATAAGATACATTATAAATAAAGACCGCACCCGTAATGACGTCCGGAGCATCTCCATCCTCTCGGTGACGTACAGCATAAACTAGAGCCGACTGTCTCACCTCAGTGTGACTAGCACCTCTACCCGGTGCTCTCTGACCACAGCCTAGACTGTTACCACCCCTGGCCTGACCACGGCCTCTCGGTGGCTACTGAACGACTTTCGGTGGCGCAGTTCCCATGTCAGAAGCTTGCATCTGATCGGACCTCCGAAAGCAATCTCTAATACAGTGCTCTAATGAACCGTACCTCAAACAAGCCTCAGTTCTTTTCCAACACTCGCCTTGATGGCGTCTATCACAGTCAGTACACGGCGGTTGTCCAGTAGCAGCCATAGGAGCCCCAACTCTGGTCGACCAATCAACACTGGCATTTTTCTTAGACCTCTGAACAGAACTCGAGGGCTCCGAATCCTTTTTATTCCTACCTCTCTCTCTGTTCTTGTAACACCCCAAACCCGGCCTAGACGTTATGACCGAATCTAGCGATATCACATTGAAGTGTTTTTCGAAAACATAGTTTCATTGAAAAACCCTTTCTATATTAACGGAAATTTTTAGAGTATCCCGTTCATTTAAAACTCAAGTTGTTTTTAGCAGAATGTTTATCATATTAGTTTGTTACTATACTTTAAAACAATGTTTGATGCAGAAGCTTTTATAGTATGTTACAAAAATGTGGTGTTTTGAAAAGCATTTATCTTTTGAGAATCTGCGTCCTACTACTCTTAGATATGAATTAAGCTAAGTAAAATCCCAAATTAAAAGTTAAAAATTTAAAGAGACCTTATTACAAAAACAAATACCCAAATTAAATTTCTTGTAAATAAAAGAAAAAAAAGTCAAATATAGAAACCGGTGTGGTTGTGTGGCCACCTCCAAATCCCTCACAGCACCAATCCGCCTAAGACTAGGGATTACCTGTACAGATAAACAGAAGGGTGAGTTTATGAAAACTTAGTGTGTAACCCCATATAAGCAATTAAGCCAATCATGCCGTAGACAAGTACAGTCTAGGCCTAAGCCCAAATTAATAACAGTTCAATTCAGTTGGGGCCTTAGCCCATTACAGTATCAGTATTAGTGTGGGCCTTAGCCCATTTCAGTGACAGTAACAATTCAGGCATGCAATTAGAAATCCTACCCAACCAGCCTCTACACTTTACTCTGTCCAGCCCTACACTCCATATGGGGATAAAATCAACCCACCCATTCCTACACTCCAAAAATTAGCACCGGTTGCGGCACTGAACAGTATTTGCAGTAGAGTTGCCAGTGCAGTACACTTCCTCCAATCATAATAACCTCATCCCCATGCAACATATCACACATGTATGCAACATATATATCGTGGCATGCTCATATACAGTCGTACATAACATAAGGCATACAGTCATTTAATATCATAGGGGCATAACAGTCATTTTATATCATAGGGGCATAATAGTTAGTTCATCAGTTTGGGGTCTAGGTATACTATCGACCCATCAATAGGTCCACAGTCGTCTCGGGCGACCTGTGCAACCTTAACAGTCAAACAGTGAAAATGGGCCCAAGGCATATAATGCGGGCCCATGTAGGCCCACACGCCCTTGTGGCCCACATAGCCCAGAATTGGTCTCGGGCACATAAATTATACAGCTTGGCCCAATATTCTCCATACGTTCATGTGGTTTAACTGTGTGGGGCCCACAAGCTAGTTGGGCACACACGGCCCATTTCGGCCCAACATGGCCCAAAACGGCCAAAGACTATGAAACCTCTAATGGTGGCCTCAATAGTCAAACGCCCACGTTTTATGCGTTCAGATTACCACACGAGTGAGCGCATGCTCGTGTAGCGTCAATTGTCATATTTTTCGGCTTTTGCCGATTTACGATTTGGGCAGTGTTTACACACCTATTTGCGAAAACGTATGAATAACCTGCGAGCACCAAATTTGCCTTGATTGAACAAATGTGGCATAGTCCTCTTAGGCCGCTGACGAAGGTTGATTACAAACTCCTTGACAAATATCTGCGTTACAAGCGGATTTTATTAAACGGAATTGTTTATACACATTGCTTGAATCCACATGTGATAATTTATAGAACCACTGACCCCAAAACTAGGGGAAAGAGCATTCGGCCTACACCCACGAATTCAAGACAAAATACTCAGATTGAACACGCTGATTAAGAATATAGTTACCTTCGGTCGGGTGATGATAGAAAGGTTTCATGTAACACCCCTATTTAGACACTAGTCGGAATAGTGGTTTCGAGACCACAAATTTGAGGCCAAAAAATATTTTAATACTATTTTTCGTGTTTACAATATGTGATTGAGTATGTGTGAAAGTTTTGTGTGAAAATTTTAACGTTTTTCTGATTAATTTGTAAAAAGGACTTAATCGCATAAAATGCAAAAGTTGTGTGCTGATTGTTAAAGTGCTTATTTGGCATGGCTTTTTAAATAAGATGTCCTTATGTTGTAAATGGACCTTTAATGGCTTGGATGGACAAAAATGGGCTAAGTTAGTGGAATTTTAAATGAGTTAATAAAAGAGTATAATAGTAAAATGATTATTAATGTTATTATAATAAAAAAAAACTAAAATAAGCCACTATGTTCATCTTTTCCACCGATTCTTGAAAGAAAAAAGAAAGATTTGAAGCTTTGTTATATTCGGCCTAGGTTTAAGCTTGATTGAGGTATGTTTTTAAATCGGTTTTTGATAATTTCTACGTTTTTGTAATTGTTGCTTCGAATACTTCAGAACCCATGTCTTAATTTTGGAATTTGATGATGATTTTGAAATGTGCCATTGATGAATGTTTGAGCTTTGTGATGTTAGTTGAAGAAATATGAAATATATGTGTTAGACTAATATGTTTTATCTTTGAATTTTTGATGAAATTGAGTAATTTGGGCTAAATTGTGAAAATGAGAAATCAAAGGACTAAAATGTGAAATAAATGAAATATATGGGCTTGTATGTGCATAAGGAGAATTCGGCTAGGCATATGTGAAGTGAAATTAGGTGAATTTGATGATTTTCTGAAATAGGGACTAAAGTGTCGAAATGTGAAAATATGAGGGCTATTTTGTAAAATGCCCTAAATATGTGTGTCTGGACTAAATTGAATGATTTGGTGATTGAATGAGTTAAATTTGAATATGTGTAGATCAAGAAAAGAGGGATTTGGATCGAGATCGAGGAAAAGATAAAGTGCTCGATTAATCGACTCGTTTTGTTATTTCGACGTCCGACGTAAGTTCGGGTATAATACGAATTGTGAAATTCATATCAATGTATTACAAAATGAATGAATATGTGGTTATGAATTAGAAATGCTATATGTGTGAAATTGAGAAATGTGGCACTAAGTGCGCGAAATAGAATTGATATAGTAGAGAATGGCACTGTGTGTGCGAAATAGAGAAAATATTGACTACTTTGTTTGGCACTGTGTGTGCGATGATATTTAAGCTTCGGCTATGAAATTGGCACTAAGTGTGCGAATGAATCGAAGGAATAACGAAAATTGATAGAAATGTGGTATCGAGCATTGAGTAGCAAAATTGGTCATTAACTAAGTGTTGGCAAAGGTATGTATTTAACTTATGTGGTTAATGAATTTGGAAATAGATGAATAGATGGTTTTGTGAGTGTTGGATATAGATGAGATTGTGTATTTTTGTGAATTAATCTATGTGATGTTTTATTTTGTATATTAATTTTGAATCATTGAATTAAATGTAATATATTACGAACTTACTAAGCTTTTAAGCTTACTGTGTGAAGTGTTTCTCTATTTTACAGTGTCTTTAAAGCTAGCTCAGATCCAGGGATCGTTGGCGACTCAAACACACTATCGACTATCTATTTTGGTATTTTTGGAAAGATTTATATATTTGAATATGGCATGTATAGGCTAGTGATTAGGACATGTTTTGAGTTGTACAGTCTTCCCATGTGATATGGCTTGAAAGTTGAATGATGTTGGTATATATGTGTGTGGGTTAAGTGAATGATGAAAATGGTAGGTCTCATGCTTAAATTGGTTTATGAAAATGATGATTCAAGTGTAAACATGTGGTATGAATTATTTGATGTTTAACTTATATGATTTGGGATGTGAAAATTGGTATTTTAAATGAACTTATTTTAGTAGAAATAGAGTATGTAAATAAATGGTGTGGATGATGATTAATTGGTGCATATATTCGTATGTTTTGGTTGCATTTGAGGTATGATTTGATAGTGGTTTGGTGCTTGTAGGTGATCCCAAAGTGTGGATGGTGATTTGGCCTTGAAAATGGCCTATAATTACCCACACGGTTGAGCACACGGGCGTGTGGCTCGACTGTGTCCTTCGAGTTTGAAAAATTGAAACAAGTTAGGCTCGCACACGGGCGTGTGACTGGCAGTGTGGTACAAGTCAATGTCAACCACGGGTGAGGCACACAGGCGTGTCTCAGGCCGTGTGGACAAGTCAGTATGTATGCCCTGTTTTGCCACGGCTTGGACACATGGGTGTGTCTGAGGCCGTGTGAGGCACACGGGTGTGTGACCTCTGCAGCTTTTAAAAATGTCTGATTTTTCTAAAAATTTTGTATGTATTCGGTTTAGTCCCGACCCCTTTCTAACATGTGTTTAAGGTCTCGTAGACCTCATTAAGGGACCATATGTTTATATTTTGATATGTTTGGATGATGACTGACTTTGTGTTGTAAAATGATTGTAAATGTTTAGGATTATTCGGTAATGCTCCTAATCCCTAAACCGGCTACGCTTATGAGTTAGGGGTGTTACATTTTAAACACTTCAATACTACTTACAAATTCCTTCACTCCTCAAGAAGTTCTAAAAATCAAAAGAAACACCACACATAAGGGAAGGAAGCCGAGAATCGGCCATAAAAGAAAAGAGTATTCGGCTTTAAACAGTGTAAGAGAGGGGAGACTTGATACAATTTAAGAGAAAACAAGAAGGAGTTGAGTGCTCTTACCGATTTGTCAGAGAATAATCGCTAAACCGAAAACAAAATAGCGATAGAAGGATGAAGTATTCCGACTGGATACCAACTACAGAGAGATGATATGAGAAAACGATTTAAGGGAGAAAAGAGAATCTGTTAACAAAAGGATCGAAGGAGGGGAAGAAGGTAATTCGGCCAACAATGGAATCAATTGGGAAAAGAAACGAAGAAGAGACAATCGAAAGAGGAAGTGTTCGGCCAAAGAAATGGTTGTCAAAGACGAAAGAGGTGAAACAGAAGAATACACGAATACAGCCCCTACCACATTCGACCTTTAAGCAAAAAAGAGAGAAAAAACAAATACAAAGGCAACACAGAAAATGATGAGCATACCACTCTAGCCGAATTCTTGAGTGTCCAAAGTCCAATTTAGGCATAATACTCCCTCTCTTCTCACTTCCCTTGATTTTTTCCAAAAATCCCTCATTAAATCTCTCCACCAGACCACACCTCCCCTCAACTACCCAATTTGAATTCTTCTCAACCACTTCAGTGTTTCAGTCAACTCACAACACCCCTCACGGCACAGCGGCAAAAAAAATACTCCACTACCCCCACCAAGATTCGAACATCAGTCCTATGGCATAGGTAACACGTCACTTACCCCCTAGACTAGCAGACTCTTTATGTCTTGCTTTACCCACATTAATTTAAAAGCCTACTAACTATAGGCAAGGGTTTATTACTTAAAAACAAAACTTTTTGCACATGTCCAGGCTTGAACCTAAGACTTCTCAGACACTCCCAAACACACCCAAATCACTTAACCCCTGAGTCAGGCAGATATTTGTGTTACAAACATACAAAAATAAATACTTAGATTTTGGGGCGTTACAGTTCTGGTGCTCAGTGCGCTTCACTTTCTCGACGATCTTCGCCTTATCGACCAGTGCAGCAAAGTCTCACTCCCTCTGTGGAGCTATCAGTACCCTTAGATTATCCCTGAGGCCATCCTCGAAGCGAACGCATCTCTCGTACTCAGTCGTCACCATACCACGCATATAGCGGCTTAGTCACAGAAATTCGACTTCATACTTAGCCACTGATCTATCACTCTGGGTCAAATTTAGGAACTCTCTCCTACGGGCATCCACGTAACTGGCCCCCACATACTTCCCCTAGAAGGCGGTCTTAAAGAACTCCCAGGTTAGTCAGTCGGGCTGAGTACCCTCCTTAACAGTGAGCCACCACTGATATGCCTCATCTCGTAATAGCGATACAACACTTTTTAATTTTTACTCGGGGGTACAGTCCAGGTTGTCCATAATTCTCTCTGTGGCCTCTATCCAGTACTCAGCCACATTAAGGACAAATCCAACAATACCCCTAAAAATCTCGGCTCCATTGGACCGGAGTCATTTCATAATCGACCCTCGGTCTCTAGCTCTAATATTGGGCCCAACGACCCTCTCTAGAATCCTTAACATGGCTTGAGACAGTGCGTCGTCCCCAGCTGCTCGATTATGAGATCCAGCCTCAGTCACAGGTGAAATCGGCGTCTCACTAGTTTTCAAATTAGGTATGTGGCCAGATGACGATGACCTAGCTCGAGTACCCCTACGGCCTCTACCACGATCTCTTGTACCTCGTCCGCAAGTACCTCTTGTGCTAATTGTCTATTCGTGTTAATATGTATTAACAGTTTTATGTATCAGTTTACAATTTTAGTATTTATTAACAGATATCTTATGAGAGGCAGTATCAGAAGTGTAAAGTTTGTTTTCACACAACGCAGTGTCTATCGGTTTTACTATAGTATTAGTATACACTAACTTGAGTGTTTTCAGTACAATCTACCTATAGTAATCTCAGTGTACTATCTATAGTAGTTTCAGTATCAAATTAGTTTCAGTTTAAAACACATAAAGGCTTTAGAGAACTTACAAGATCGGCGTTGGGGACTTAGTGTACCACACATTCAGTAAAAATGTTTCAAATCATTCAGAAATCAGTGCTTTAAAAACCAAGTTTTAGAACCCAAATCCACAGCCGATTTTTGCAACCTGGCTCTGATATCACTAAATGTAACACCCCAAACCCAGCCTAGACGTTATGGCCGAATCTGGTAGTGTCACATGGTAGTATTTTTCGAAAAGTGAATTGTCGTAAAAAATAAAACCTCATTTCTTTATCACTTCTTTACACTCTCTTATGCTTAATTCCAAGACGTTTCGATCAATTTCAAATGTGATTCATATTCAAAAGTTATTCTCTTTCAAAACGTTTTTAATTTTCAAAACGTCACTTATTGCGGAAGCTTTTTAAAACAGTTTGTATGTTTGTGCGTATTTTGTTAAATGTTTGATTCGTTTTGAAAACTCGATTATCCCTACTACTAACAGTTGTAAATCAAACAATAGAAACCCCAAATTAAAAGTAAAAATTCAAAGAGGCCATTATTACAATAAAATACCCCCAAAATAAAATTATAATTATAATTATAATTAAGTACTAAGTCGAATTAAATAGGTCGTGTGGCCACCGCTGAGTCTTCCGTCGCACCGATCTGCCTATGTCTAGGGATTACCTGTACAGTCAAATCAGAAGGGTGAGTTTATGAAAACCCAGTGTGTAATCCCATATAAAGCAAACAGGCAGAAAGCAATCACAGTCTGGGCCCAAGCCCTTTTCAGTATCAGTGACAATATCAGTTTGAGCTTGAGCCCATCTCAGCACAAAAGCAATCATGTGTTTGGGCCTTATCCCATTACAGTAGCAATAATCAGTATAGTAACAGATTATATAGTATACATGTCCTACCTAACCAGCCTATACAATCCATCTCCATCCAACCCTACACTCCATATGGGAATATAATCAACCCACCCATCCCTACACTCCAAAAAGTACCGAATGCGACACTAGACAGTAGTTTGCAGCTGAGCTGCCAGTAAATTAGGCTCAAGGCCTTTCAGTATACTTCCTCCAATCAAAATAAACCCCTAACCCAATGCAATGCAATATACAAATATGATATGCTATAACATAATATCATACATGTAATTAGGGCATACAGTATCAAACCAGTGGAACATCATCATGCTTATTCATATCAGTCATACAGTCATTTCAGTCAATTAGGGGTCCAGGTAAGCTTACCGACCCTATAGTAGGTCCACAGTTGACTCGGGCGACCCGTGCAACCTTAGCAGTCAAACAGTGAAAATGGGCCCACTGGCCAATGTTCTATGCCCATGTGGGCTTACACGCCCGCACGGCCCAAAATGGCCTTAGCCGTGTAGATCACATGGCCTGGCCCAATATTCCCACACGCCCGTGTTCGGTCACACGTCCTACCACACGGGCGACCGTACGCTCGTGTGGCGTCGACATTCACCTATTCCGGCTTTTGTCAAATTCTAATTCCGGAGTTGTGTTTACACACCTGGTTTATTTTTGCTGCTAACCCAATCACGAGCACTCCAAGACCTAGAGTCGACAACCCCAAGCTCAAAAATTAGTGATATCAACAAAACTAACCGAAGCTACGATCAGCCCAACTGCTTCCAATCAATACAACTTACCTCAGACGAAAAACAGAATGGCGATTCCCTACTGCCAAATCAATCAACAGCCCACTGCTCTTTGATTGAGTCCTAGCCCTAAAACAACCTTTAGTAAACCCTTAATTAACTAACCAAAAAGCAGACGCACTTTACTTACCAAATGCGTGAAAACATGGAATAGGAAAATGACTATTGAAAGAAGCAAAGACAGAGGCCAAAGGAACAATAATTCAGCTGCAACCAAGCAGGAAACAGAAGTACCCCTCCAATCATTCACTTTTAATCAAAGCATTAAAAACAAACAATTTCTAGAACTATAGATAACCCTACCTTCGACGAGCAACAGTGGATTTATAATTAAACGACACCGCCCGAAATTTCTACAGTCGTCTAAAGGTCTCCTAACCAGAAATAGAACTCCCATAAGACAAAGAACAATAATAGGATGGAAGTTATAATAGCAAAACTTACCGCCACTGCTCAAAGATATTGAAGAAATAAGTCACGACCACAAGAAGAAGGTTATGAAACGAAAAAAATCCGCAGCAAACAGGAAAAGAGGGAATCGACAGAACCAAGAGAATAAAATAAAAGAGAAAGATGGAGAGGGAAAAACTAAAAGAAATTTCTGGCAAGAGAGAAAGAACAAAGAAATTCGGCTTCAGCAAAACTAGGGAAGGAAAAACCAAATTTTGAAAAAAAAGAGAATCTAATCCTATCACAATATCTTAATTTCTCCTATTTTTTCTCCTCAAATCTCTCCACATGACTCCCCACTCAATCCAAACACCCCAAACCATCCACAACCTCCCACACATCTCAAATACTCAGAATTTTACCACATTTGAAACTCCTTCACGGCACATGTACAAAAAAAACCCCCTTGCACATATAGGGATCCGAACTGAAGACCCCTAGCACTCCAACACACCACTTAACCACCAGACCAGCAGGCCCATTCTGACATATTTTTCCAATATTTATTTTTAAGCCTACTGGCTAGAGATAGGGGTTTTTTCATTTAAAAACAAAAATTTTCCCAAGCTAATGCTTGAAGAGGCCTCTTAGACACTTCCTAGAACACTTTACCATTGAAGCAGACATACAATTGTGTCACAAGCATGCAAAAATAAATATATAAGAGATTTTTGGGGCGTTACAATCCGCAACTATACGGGTCAGGTTGTAATATAGACTGTTACAACAAAACACGGAAGTATTCCAATGATCATACTCAAAAGAGGCTTGATTAGATTAAGATTGACTCCTACGCTAATGAGTCTAAGCAGTATCGATTCAAAACTATATTACGATAAATCATGCAATAGGATTAAATTTAAATAAAATAAATAAAAGATTCTAAATAAAAAACAAGTAATCATAAATCTCTCAATAGAATAAACAGAAGACTAACTTGTTTCAGTGTTCATAGCTCACTCTTGATCTAGGGTTCTATTCAATCAGTTAGTAGCTAACCTAGTTATTACCTCCCAGCCTCTAACTAACCTAACTAGTCGGCAATAACTACTTATCTCTTGACCTCATAGTTAAACCGAAACAGGCTAAATGATGCTCGATAGAATAGTCTCTCAACCTCATCTATCTAAATAACTTTCTAGGATTGTCAAGCCTAAGGTTTAAGCTCTCTCAACCTGAACCAATTGATCCGACAAAAAAACCTAAAGCGGTCGTTAACTACTCCCACATCCACTTGTTAATCTCCCTTAGATCTTAGTTATGAATCTAATTGCAAAAATCTTTAGATTGAATTCAAACATTTTATGCAATATTAAAAGACAAAATAAGGAAGAAAGAAATCGATTCAGAATATTATTGAAGTGCAGAAACTTGAAGATTTAGAACAAGGCTAAGTGGTTAACAATCTTTGAACACGAACACGAGCAACTGAAGAACGAAACTGGAAATCGAATTAAAGGAAATTACAAAATCAAAAACCTAATTTTAGAATTAAACATAAAACATAATGGAAGAAGACCTTAATTAAGTTCTGAGAATTCCTATTTATAGGAATCATGTTAGTTGACTCATTTAGACCTAATACAGATGACTAAACATAACTAAATCGAGCTTTGTGGAGTATACGACTTATGCAGTATGTAGAGTAATTCACAACAGTGGGATTTTAGCCTGAGATATGAGTAAATGATATCCTCTCATTGACATTACATGGTTGGTGAAAAGTAAAGGTGGCTACGGGTCGTTCCCCTTTGTAATAAACGACTTGATTATTATTTGATAGTAATTGACTTTTCATAAAGGAAGATGTAATGGTTACCATGAGATAAAATAAGATCATATTGGGAGAATGAATTTATCCCAAAGAGATTAAGGATATCTTATGAGGGTAACACACTTATGACAAGGTCATTGGACGAGCACTAATCAAGTTGCTTTTGTAATGGTATGTCATTAGGGAGAGCTTAGTCATGATACTATAGTGGAATAACTTCATGACTAAATGAATTTATAATTAATAGACAAAAAGTTGGAACTTAATTATAAATCATTTGAGCCCTAATCGCCTATGTCCAATCGTTCCCTCTGTTAGCTCGATAAAACCATAAATGAATTGTATGTTGAATCAAATGAACATAAATGCATAGAAATGGTAAAGTTAGATAAATGAGAAACATTTGGAAATGAATGTGGTTTTCTTTAAATGGAAATGACATTGAAAATGAATTTATGGTTTTTCAAAGTATTATTTAATTGATTAAATAATTAAAGTTCAAAAATGGAAATAAATTTATTGGTCATGGTAAGTCTATTGAATGTAGAAATATTAAATATATTTTCTCATAGATTCTTTTACAGTAAAGTCATCATGATTTTAACAGAATTAAAATTGGGTTGAGAAAATTATATGATTAAGAAATTAATTAATTTAAATTAATTTAAGATGTTTATTTTGAGAAATGGAAAAACAAATATCGTATCAGATTGAATTGAATTATAAAGTATTGAGTTAAAAGTCCACGAAGTACTTGTAATTGGGTCCGATATGGGAGATGTCCAAAAGCCCTTCATGTTTAAATAGAGGGGCCAAAAACCCTAGTTTAAACAAACTAGGGTTTGCCGCCCTAATCCTAGTTAGACTAAGAGTTCGTTTTTCTATTGAAATAGACTTCTACAATTCAAAAAGGGTTTTACCTCTTCTTCTTATAAATAAATAGCACCGATAGGGTTAAATATACAATGTTGAGAGATTGTTATTCTGCCTGAAAATAGTGAGAATTTATTTTCTAAGTACAAATTCAATTTTCCAGAATAACGATTCTATCGGTTTCTAGTGAGAGAGAATTCGCTTTGCCACTAAAAGTAAGGTAAACTATTTTTGGTTCTATGTTTGATTCAAATTCGTTTGAGCCCGCTCTCAAAATAGTTCGTGGTACGAGAATAGCGAAAAAGATCGTTCTGTTGAAAGTCAAGAATGACAAGGATCCGTTTAGTCGAAAACACAAGTGTAATTTCGGTAAAAAGGTTATTACTATAAATATCACAAACCGACTCGATTTTCAAAATTGTAACTTTCTAATGTGCAAGAAAACCTTTTTCCAACTGGATTTTTTCCAACATTCTTCTTCATTTTTAATCATTCTATTAATCTCATTCATGGTTATTGAATATATTTCAGAACATTTACTCAAACACCTTGTGTGCATTGCTTTCTTGTGATTTTTCTATTCGATTCGTGTTCCGCTTTAGTTCGGTGCCTTAGTGTATTTTTGTTGTGAATTTTCATCTTTTGAGAGTTAGACTGATTGAGGTGGATTTGAAGTAAATGAATCGCCTAAGGCCGCGCGATTTGCTAGACTAAAGTACTAGCCCCGTGACACAAGAATCTACTACAGGAGAATGCATTGAAGATCAATTATGTAATGTTATTATATCGATGCCAGAAGGATGAAGTATTGGGGCGATTGTCTAGATATTCATATACAGTTGAGATTGAAGGCATTAGGTACATTTGAGCTGCAACGAAGAGAAAAAAAGAAGCATATCAAAGCTACCAAAATTGTTTTACTGATCGTTCAATCAAATGCATTTGAGTTACCTGATCAGGCATTTGGCAACTCTCGGCTAGTGGTTATTCCTTACACAAAGAGAGTGTTAAAGGCGACTAGTAATCCTAATGAGACTGTGAAAACCCAATTCAAGAAGAAAATGTTGAAAAGAAAACACTTTGGGGAAAATGTTGATCACTTTCTTGACAAAAGGTTATCAAATCATGGCAAGACCATGACACCCGTGGTAGTCGGTGGCGGTAGGGTTATTGTGGTAGGTAGACTCATTGAAAAGGGTGTGGCCATAGTCATGGTCCATCATTGCCATCATTGGATTCTTTCTTCTTAAAGAGGATTTAAATGTTGATGATGTCACCATTGAAATCTTTATGTTGCAAATAAACAAAAAAAAAGTGTTTTGGATTAATTATAAAAAGTTCTCTAGCTTTAGTCAAAAGTAAAGAAAAAAAAGTGTCATATCATCTTTCTGTTAGTGGATTAACGAAAATTATAATTATAGTAATCAAATCGAATAATTATCTTAATTAGAATAACTTAAATTAAAAAAACAATTACCAAAATAAGATCGGAACTATTTTAATGTAACCTTCGTAGTTTACTCCTAATTCATAGAAAAATGAATCAATCCAATTCCAAATAATGGCCTTGGAAATAACCTAAAAAAACCATACCAGACTACTTGAATGTGAGGCATTCTCGTAAATAAATTAAATAGCCATGCCATTTTCCAGCACGCATAAACCTCTTATCATTCGAAGCTCCACACATAATCGGTTTCTGGATAAGCGTTTAGCTGAAAAACCCAATCCCAACTTGTTTCTTCATGGCGTCTCCTTCGCTCTTACAATCCACATCCTCCTCCTTCCACGGCCCCTCCCCTTTCCTTGCACCACCATTCTCCGTGCGCCTGCCCTACGCTAACCCCAGAAATGGATATGCCGGCGTCGTTTCGGTGAGGGCAACGGGAGAGATTGTGTTGGTGGATAAATCGGAAGCCGAAAAACCCTACCGTCTCAAAACTACTTACCTAGACAAAATTATTCCTTTGCTTAAAGAAGAGTTCAAGTACACCAATATTCACGAGGTAAATTAATAATGAACTTAATTTCTTATATATTTTTTGCTTCTTATGTATTAAGGTTTTGGAATGTGGGCATTCTGGTAGTAGGTTCCAAAGCTTGAAAAAATTGTGGTGAATTGTGGGATTGGAGATGCTGCCCAGAACGCGAAAGGCTTGGAAGCCGCAATGAACGAGATGGCATTGATAACGGGGCAAAGACCTGTGAAGACGCGAGCCAGGAATTCCATTGCTACTTTCAAGATACGGGAAGGTCAACCACTTGGAATCGCCGTAACTCTTAGAGGAAATGTAAGCTTACTTTATTCCCATGACTGAAATTTGAATGTATAATTGTGTGCAGTGTTTGTTTTTCCTATATAATTCATTGCTTCTGAGCTAATCCCCACATTAGCATTGCTTTTTGGTAAAAGAAGTATTACCAGTAAAGCAATTGTGGTTTGGATTTGGCATGGACTAATAGCGGTAGTACACAGCCGATTGTAATTGCAGATATAACAGGCAAGAGCAACATCCTCTTCTTTGACAGTCAGTAAAAGATTTTATGTTACATTTGCATAAATGTGTTTAGGAACACTGGTACTGGAAGATATTATGAATTCTTTAGATGATAAAGTATGGATATTGTTATGATTGTGACCAATACACATACAACTATAGCAGATCTGTTGTAAGGGGGAGTAAAGGAAAAGGAGATCTTAACTATGCTATGCTCCTTGACTTAACCTACCCAAATATGTGGTTTAAAGTCTTTCTATCAGTTGTATATTTGTGTGAATCACTTGTCATTGGGCTGTAATATTGAGCTCGCAACTTATTTCTTTAGGGTTAGTTCTTTTTGTTGCATTGATTTGCCATCTTGTTAACAGAATTACGTTTTCTTTTGCACATTTAAAATGCTGAAACCATTTGCTGTATGGTTGGTGGCTAATTTGACAGGTTATGTACTCATTCCTAGATCGGCTCATTAACTTGGGGCTTCCTAGGACGAGGGATTTCCAGGGTTTAAATCCTAATAGTTTTGATGGACATGGAAACTACAGTGTCGGAATTCGTGAACAGAGTGTGTTCCCAGAGATCAGGTTTGATGCACTTGGTAAACCCAGAGGAATGGATATTTGCATCACGACAACAGCCAAATCCGATAAGGAAGGCCAGAAGCTATTGGCCCTAATGGGTATGCCTTTTAGAGAAGGTGGTGGTGGTGGTGGTGGTCCTGCAGCCCAACAACGCAAGAAGAAGCTGAGGGCTCACCACTTTGACAAGAAGGGTGGCAAGGGTGCCAAGGGTGGCCGGAGATGAGAGTTTCCTCCTGCTAAAGGGAAAAAAAGATGTTTGTACCATTTTGTTGTTAAATTGTGCATTGCATCATTTTGTGAAGGTATGCCCTAAAGAATGATTAAATGCAGGTGATTTGGTTGTATTATATCATCGTTGAGGGTAGTTCCAATCTGGGATTCGATTCTGTACTGACTACTGAGTTCAATGTAAAAGAATTTATCATTTATCAATTTTCTTGTTCCCGAAATTACAGTTTCTACTCAGCTTAACTTCAGGGTACCCTTCCTGTTTATAGCCTTGTTACTCGGCTGAGGTTCAATGTCAATTAAATTTAACTCAAATCCACTGTTAAATTGCATGCATTGGGCTTTGGTAACCATGGTCATATTATTTTCATAATTTGCACCAAGCAAAAAGAAAAATTCGATAATTTGCGGCCTGTTCTATATAGCCAAGAAAATATGGAAACCAAGAGCCCAAGCCCTGGATCCATTGCTTGCTGTCGTAAATATGTTACGTTTATTTCTCCATTTTCTGGAATTTTGTATGGAGATGTTTCTGTGGCCATCGTTCACTGAGGACCGAGATATTTAAAAGAAACCGCTTTTAGTCTTTGCAGTCACCAATCCTCAACTCTGAAATGGCGGTCATCCCTTCCTTCGCTTCCACCATTACCCACGTCAAGTCACAGCATCAGTGCATCCTTCTCCGGCAAAACTATGGCCGCAACGTATACACAATTAGATGCAACGGAGAAAACTCCAAGAGCAATTTACCCACCACCACACAAGAATCTGCACCCGAAAATGTTCTTCTCAAGGTAGCCTGGTATGGTTCCGAGCTTTTGGGTATTGCTGCTTCTTATCTCCGGTCACCCTCAAAGGTTGAAGAAGCTGCCCAGAAAGACCTTAAGCTTGGCTTAGATGGGTCAGGAGCTATTGATCGTACTGCAGTCGTTCAAACCATCAAAGATGACTTTGAAAGATCATATTTTGTCACTGGTACATGAAAATCAAAGCTCAGTAAATCCACTCAAAATCTCTTTGGTCTGTACAATTTGATGGCCTTCATTCATTATCCCAGGAAGGAAATAGCTATAAATATCTTTGTGTTGAAATCAGGGCAACTTACACTTGATGCATACGAAGAGGATTGTGAGTTCGCTGATCCAGCTGGTTCCTTCAAAGGGCTTCGGCGTTTCAAAAGGAACTGCACCAACTTCGGATCTCTTATTGAGAAGTCAAATATGAAACTTATGAAGTGGGAGGACTTGGAGGTCAGTGGGATTTGCACTACTTGTGATATTACTTGCTACCATCATCAATGTAACCTAACTATGAACAACTTTTCTTTATGTTGTCATGCAGAACAAAGTAGTGGGACACTGGCGATTTAGTTGTGTAATGTCATTTCCTTGGAGGCCTATTCTTTCTGGTATGTAATTGGTACTTTTGGTGGCATGTTCAGTACTGGTAGCAGGCATTGAAGACATCACATCAATATGAATCCACATGCTTGCTTAATGCTTTAACATTCTTTGCAGCTACTGGATATACAGAGTATTTTTTTGATGCACGCTCTGGAAAAGTATGCAGGTAACAAGTAATGAGGAGAATTGGAGAAGATTTCCTTTCACTGTCTTGTACTTACTAACTTACCTATCCTTTTATGGAATCATTTCAGGCACGTGGAGCACTGGAATGTTCCCAAAATGGCACTGTTGAAGCAGCTTCTGAAGCCTACTCGAGGATTCTGGCTTAAGAGAAAAAACAGCTGAACCCTATGTGTAAGAAAACCCCTTAGCTTATCCTCCTCCTGCTCAACATGATGAGCCTCACTCAGACATAGTAATGTACTTTATTTCTCTCCTTAACAATCCAAACGCTAGGTTGTTGCCATAATTGTGCAAGCTTGCATCTTTTCTACATATAAGGAGAAGGTAGCTAGGATGTTAGCTAGTAATATTATATGCTTAAAAAGCATGTCTACTGTAGCTGATGTGATCATGCAAGTTACCCATGACATAGAAAACTGGATAATTTCCCATGAGCAGCAGGGATGGAGCCATGAATGCACCAATCTTTGTTGGGAAAGGATCAAAGGTGAAGGATTCCTGATGGATGATGTCTCAACCTTCAGCTACGGCAAGGCTGAGGTTAAACCATAATGAAGAAACAGATCCTTCTCGTGGAACTTGTAACTGAATTTCTTCCTATACCCTTGCATTCATATATGTATATGTACATATACAATTGATACAATATATCTTTCCGTACGTGGAAGCTGACGTATGTACGCTCTTCTATTTTTCATTATCTTTCTAGCTTGAATCTATTTCTTCACTTTCTAGATTTCTTCATATTTTTCCTCCTAAAACTTGTTCATGTCTATTTCGCCTATTTCTAACAATATATCCCTTCTTGGTTACCACCTTTCGCTTTAGTTCCAGAGCTTCAACGCTTCTTCATGGGTAACTCCCTTTTTCCATTATTATTTATAAGACATTGGTAATTATAGTACATGCTAGAAAATCTAAAAAACAACAAAGTAATCCGTTTGTTACTCAAAGTATTAATCCACCTCCCCTTTCTTCTATCAATGATGGAAACCCTCTACTTTCATCGTGTTTAAGTATTCTGGTTCATGCAATTGTCTTAGTAACCAAAAAGAGGGTTGTTAAACATGATTTATATAGTAGTACCCGTGAATATATAATTTTTGAAGAAAGGGTTAAGTGTTTGAGGGTCTCTGGCAGCTTAGCTTACTGCTATTTTGGGCCTTGAGGTTGAAGTAGTCAAACATTATGATAATGCTGATGCAGCATGATGATCTCATATCCACTCTCTCTGGCACTGATAGGTAAAAGGAAGATGAAATATAGACATGTCAATGAGCCACAAGTCAACTGCGTAAGCTGCAAAAATGGCAATTCATTCTGCTTAATGTAAAACATGTTCTATGAATAAGATCCTTTAGGTACTCTCTGCTTATCGCACTAGTCACATCCTCCAGTGACTGATGAACATGACCCTAAGAGGACAAGCATCCCAGCTTAACTGGGTTTGAATTATCTCATTTCATTTCTTCATCTTCCTATTGTGTTGGGTTGCATCAACTATCATGTTTCACTAACAAAGCACAGGAAAGAACTAAACAAAATAAGAGGGGAGAGTTAGTGGTTGGGAAGCCAGAAAATAGCTTTGATTAGTATGCTCCTTTGTATTTCCCCATCTTTGGAATTTGTGTTAATACTTAGGGAATTCCTGTATAACCAGAGTTAATAATTCTCTAGTTTCTCATCTGGTTAAGATTAGTGACACAATTAATAAAAGCATTGCAAGTTTAATTTGAGTTAGTGGTGGGTTGTCCATTTTCAAGTGGGTGCTATTAATTAAATGTTTTCTATTTTGGTTTTCATCCTTGTGCATATAGTCCCAAAAAAGCTTCAACTAGACTTGGTGAAATAGCCGATCCCTATCCCACCAAAACTAAAAAGTTTTCTAAACTATTCAGCATTATGTAATGTAATGTGATATAATGTTTGGTTGTACACTCACCTACCATTATTTTCAATCCACCTTTTTCCATCAACTTGCATTTTATTTTTTAAGGGATAAAGTAATTTTAGTTCTTCAACCTAATAATTTTTTTAAGGCATTATGACATTATTACACATTATCACTTATAATTTCTTAAATAAAATCTAAAAATATAAAAATTATATATTAAATAATTTTAAAAATATTTAAAATATTTTTAAAGTGATAACATGACACAACTTCAAAGTGTATATCATCATACATTAACCGAATCCAAATTCAAGGATTAAATTGAAAAACAAGTTCCAACATTAATATGAAAAAAAAATCAGTGATTAATATAAAAATATTAATAATTTCAGAGACTAAATATTAGTTTTTTCTCTATTTTAAATACCAAAATTTGGCAAACAGGACGCATATTCTATTATTATATTAAATATACTGAATTATATATATAAAATATTAAGTTATGGCATAATATTTGCTTAATTGATGCATATAATTACTGAATGTATTAAACGATATCATTTATTTAAAAATAAATTTATAGGTAAAGTGCAAAAATAGTGACTAAAATATTACTCGTGTTTAATTTTGGTCATTAAACCATTCAAAATCAATTTTTTTCGTCATTAAATGTTAACAATTGTTTTAAATTTGACGAAAGTGTTAATGTGGGCTTTTTTTATTAGTATAATAATAAATTTAACCCTCTAATATTTGCATATTTTATTAATTTGATCCTAAGTATAAAAAAATTCAACAAATTAACTCTTAATATTTACGAAATTTATTATTTTAGTTTAAATTCTAAAAAAATCAACAAACTGAGTACTCAACATTTTAGTTTTTGAATGGGATTTTGCAGTTTGTGGTGCTCCAAAGAGGAGATTCAAGCCATATCACCTAGTTGTGGTAAGAAATGCCAATGATACAGATGGTAGAAAGGCTCGAAAAGAACAAATAAGAAGAGATGAAGCTATTGGGTAACCACAACCCCTCCCCCCCCCCCCCCCAAAAAAAAAAACTCCCTTAAAACACCATCTTGATCCTTCACCTCTACTTGTACATGTTCCAAAAATTGCAGCACCATTGCTGTGATTTTGTTATATTTCTGTAAACTTTTAATTCAATTCCCATTCGTTACTTTCATTGGACGGCATGCGATGGAACGTGAAATTGCAATATTGACATTATTTTATCTTGTCCAAGAGAAAAACTATGATAACAAATTTATGATTTTTTTTTACAAGAAATTTTGATTGAATAATCGAAATAAGCATCAAGCTATTATTTTGATATATTATTTTCGTATGTAAATTTTAAGAAATTAAAATTTGTTGAGGGCTAAGTTTATTGATTTTTTAAAATTTGAATTAAAATGATAAATTTTGTAAATATTGAGGGTTAATTTGTTGATTTTTTGTATTTAGGATTAAATTGATAGAATATGTAAACATTAAATGGCTCAATTTTTTATTATACCAATAAAAAAAATCACTTTAGCACTTCTGTTAAATTTCAAACGGCTATTAATGTGGTGACCAAAAAAATTGGTTTTGGATAGTTTAGTGACCAAAATAGAATAACTTAAAAGTTCAATAACCAAATAGAACGCGAGCAATACTTAAAGTGATCATTTTTGTATTTTTCCCTAATTTTATTTATAATTATTCCTTAAAAGAAATTAATGAAATTACATCATTAGCTCACCAAGCAATACTTTTAATGATATTTTTCTTACTGCACTGAAGCAGTACAACTTTAAGAATGGCGTGAATTATCATGTCACAAAATTCCGTTCAAAGAAATTCGAGGGAAAGTGCACAATGCGTGACAGGAGGTGCAAATGGAAAATCATGACATATTTTCGGAAGAAGATGGGATTGTGGACGATAAAGAAGTATTCCAGTCCACATACTTGTGTTGCAACAGGTGCACAATGCGATCACCTGATTTTTTGACAAAATGTGACCTGGCCGAGGTTTTCATTTTTTCCAATTGCGTAAATTTAACTCGTAATTTGCAAGTGTAAGTCAGGATCATCCGAGGCTAGGCTTCAACATGATATCTGACATAATTCTACTTATGGTGAAAGTGAGTCTCACGATTCTCGTCCTTGTGTTGATTGCCAACATTTATAGCCAGTATGATTACACACCATCGTACTACAAGGCATGGGTCGCAAAACAAAAGGTTATGGATAAGTTGCATCACGACTGGGATAGGTCATACAACGATTTGTGGCAATGGTGTCAGGTACTTGATCAATACGTACCAGGTTCCGTAACCAATTTGAAAATGCACCCAACATACTTCGATGGTCATTTGATCCCAAGGAAAAGAGTATTTCACTGATTCATTTGGACTATTGATCAATGCAATGAAGCTTTCCAGCACTGCAAGCCTTTGGTGCAAATTGATGACATCTGGTTGTACGAGAGGTATGAACATCGGTTGTTAATTTTAGTTGCCCATGATGGTAATCGGAGGATTCTGCTGATAGCATTTGCAATAACTCCTTCTAAAAAGGCAAATGCTTGGGATTTCTTCCTTAACTGATTGTGCCATTGAGTTTGCCTGCAGCCCGACATATGTGTCATATCCGACAGGGGAATAGAAATTTTGGCCGCTATTAAACGATATAGTAGCCTTTGGGATCACACCCACCATATGCATTGTATAAGACATTTCGGCTCCAACTACCACTGAAAATAGCTTTTGGAAAGTAAATGAGATCAATGCATTGAAATGGGTACGTAGTTTCCACTATTTATGCAATTATGCTAAACCATATATGGAGTATATTGTTTGCATTCATAGGTATACTTTTCTCGACAGGGTACAAGCTCGTCCAAAATCATTTCAATGAGATGTTGGATAACTTGCGCACCATCAACAGCTCTAGTGCAGACTACCTCGCCAACATACCCTTCGAACAGTGGACACAATCGTATGATGGGGGTATATGGTACAGGTACATGACAATAAACCTAGTCGAATGCATCAATTCCGTACTGAAGTGGACGCGTCATTTGCCGATAACCTCGATTGCCAAAGAAACTTATTTTCGCTTGGCTGCCTTATTTCCAAAACGGACGACAACATATGCTGGTGAGATAGCGAGCGATGACGTTTGGGGTAAGGATGTCATGAAAGAAATTAAACGAAATGTAAAGAGAGTGAACACTATGTATGTATTGTGTCACTTGTGTCCAAACATGAGATTTTGGGTCATGGAGTACGCTAGGCACAACCAAGACATGTCAGGGGCATCATACCATGTTGACCTACCAGAAGGGACGTGCGATTATGGAAGATTCTAGGCACTTCGATTCCCATGCGCACATGTAATTGCCACATGTGCTAATGTACAAATTGAGTACAAGTCTTATATTAAGGATATGTACAAACTGAAACACATGTACAATGTATGGAGATATTAATTCCTACTCGTTTTAGATGAGAGTATCTAGTCGCCAGTGTCCAGTACCCCGTTCAAGTTGGCCCCGAACAAGAACTTGCGTTGCATCTCAAAAGGTCGTCGAACTTCCACTCAGATATGCACCAATATGGATATTTGGGAGAGGGACAACCAATAGAGGTTATGCGGGTACTGTAGAAACCTAAGCCATACGAAGGTAACATGTTTCTTATTAAGGGATTCATTAAGGCCTCAACATCACTAGCATTCATTTTTTTTTGCGATATAAAATTAATTACAATGCTTCTTCTTTTTTTGTAAAAAATCTATTATTTCTTTTTTTATTGCTTTTCATTTGTATTTGTTACTGTCTACTAACATTCATATATTGGAAAATTTGCTACTTTAAGCATTACTTCAAATACCAATTACAATTTATCTGGTGATTGAACTTTTACCATTTTTACGATCTAGTCTCTGTACCTTAATAATTCACTAATTCGATAAAGGTACTTGTAGAAGGCCCAAATTGCCCGGGGCCCATTTAACCCAATTAAAACATCGGAGCCCAAACCTACAACAAAATTAAACCCCAACCAGACCCATTTCATTACACCCAAAACAACCCAAACCTACCCAAGCCCATTAACCTAACCCACTATCAGCCCAAACCTAAATAAATTAGCCCAAACCCTAAAATAGAAAACAACAACAAAGAAAAAGCCAAAACCCTAGGTGCGCCGCACCTAGGGCCTTCTGACCAGCAGTTGTCCCACTTGCCCAGTCTTCTGACATCCACTTGCTCTGCCACCACCTGCGCCACTTGCTCTGTCACCGCCCTTCCACCGCCCATAACCTGCAAACAGGACAAGAAATAGACAGCAACAATAGCAAAATTATTAATATTTTGTAATTTTCAATGGCTAAAAAAGCCATTCCAAAACCGAATGTAAGGGGGATTTTCGGATTCAAAAAATCAAAAAACGAATACTGAGAAATCAAAAACAAAAAAACCTTGAAGGTTGATCCTGATTTCTATTTATTATTATCGTTTACTGTTTTTATTTAATTCATTTTTTATTTTATTTTTTTATTTTAAATCTTTTATAAACTAAATCGAAGAGGGAAGACGAGGGGACCTTACCTGAACCCCGGGGTTCGTCATCGGAGGCTCCTCTCTGTCGTCGAGGCTAAATCAAAACCCCAAAAGGGGATTTCTCCTCTCGAGTGTTGGGGAGCCGAGGCTTGACTTAAACGGGTTTCGAAATGGGGCCAAAGGCCCACCTCCGCACGATGTCAGCCACCAGATATGGTGGTGGTGCGATAGACCACCGGAGAGAGCCCAATCATCGGGCACGAGAAAAGAGAGAGAGAGAGAGGAGAGAATGGGGGGGTTGCGGCTGCTTTTTTTTTAAAAAAAATTTAGGGCTAGAATATTTTTTTCAGAAAATTTGGGTTTAAATACCCTCATGAAACGGCGCCCTTTGGTTCGAGGGAACTGCGTATATCCCTTCAAAGGGATATTTGCGCGACAGATCCCTCCCCATTGCAGCACCCTTCGATCGGCCCCCTTTCGTCATTTTCTCTTTTTACTAATTTACCCCTAAATTCTTTTGGATTTTCAATCGGGTCCTCGACCCATGGATGCGCATCAGGGGATGGGTTATTTACCCATTTGGTCCCCTTGAGTTTATGCGCACAACGTGGTGGTCCTTATTCATTTTTTTGATTTATTGCAATTTTAGCCCCCTGACTTTTATTCTGATTTCAATATAATCCTAAATTTGCTTAATAAATTTATTTATTCATTTGTTTTCCTTATAAATCATATTATTATTATTTATATATTTATTATTATTACTATTATATGTTTTTACTATTATTTGTTTATTATTGCTATCTATTATCATTATTATCATTATTATTATTATAGTTACTACTATTATTATTATTAATTACTTTTAATATTATTATTGTTATTATGTGTATTATTATTACTATTATATTTATTATTATTGGTATTGATCTTAATTAGTACCATAATTATTTTAATATATAATATTTAATAAGTGTTTTAAATATTATTCTTAACATTATTTTTACCGTTTTATTATTTATCATGTTTATTTTTGTTATTATTATTATTACTATACTTACTATTATTATTCACTTTATTTCTAATATCATTATTACATTGTATTTGTTTTTTATACGTTATTATATTTCTTATTGTTATTATTACTATTATTTGCATTAATATAGTTTTTATTATTCTATCGTATCACTAATATTGTATATGTATTGCTAATATCAATATAGTATTGTTGTTGTTTTTATAATTATTATTACATGTCTATATTTATCTACCCGAAATTTATGTAATATTCATTTCATCTTGCTCATTTTATTTCTAAATTTCATATCATTATTATTAGCGCATTTATCCTTTTCACGTGCAATATTGTATTTTCACATTATCACTTGCCACATTAACCTCTACCCTATACACCAGGTTTTCAAGTAACCGATATTCCGTATTAAAGATTCGAGGGAATCAAGCCCTAACTTACTGGGTTTCGATTTTTCTCGTTCAATCAGAATAACGAAATATCCTTTTTAAAATCGCAATACCAGTTTTAAATAAAATACTCGTTCTCGGAAATTCAAATGTTGTGCCCTAACTTACTGGACACGGTATCTAGATACCCCGAGATAAGTTTTTTTTTTAAATAAAGGCAATATTTCGTATTTGGAATTTCGAGAAATCAAGCCCTAACTTACTGGGTTCCGATTTCTCATTTGACAAATAACGGAATATCCTTTTCAAACTTAAAACCGAGTTTTAAAATCAAAAGGCAAGCTCAGTTTCGGGAATCCAAAGTGTCGCACCCTAACTTACTGGGTATGATACTTTACCTCTTCGAAATGAGAGGGTCTTATCATCCATTTTGATTTGTTCAAATTTTAAAAATAAAAGAGGATCGTATTTTTGAATTTTTCGAATTTTCGACATTAAGACATTAGATAATCAATTAGGTACCAATTTTGGGTGTATCGAGGGTGCTAACCCTTCCTCGTGCGTAACCGACTCCCGAACTCGTTTGCTGAATTTTGTATACCGAAATCGTTGTTTTGATAAATCAAATTTGTTTATTAAAAACAACCGTTTTACGAGGTGACTCGATCACACCTCAGCAAAAATGATTGGTGGCGACTCCCTTTTTTTCGTTTTCATTTTTAAAATCCAAGTCGATTCCCGTTTTTCAAAAAAATAGTTACGACAGTACCTATCCAAAGTTACATATTTCATACCAAATATTATATATGAAAATTACATATAATTTACATTAGAATTTAACAAAGACAAATATGAGGAAAGGGGAAAATAGCGGAATAGTCTCTACGTGTTGACCGGAATCAAATCGTAAGTAAGTTTATAGTATTTCAATACATAAATGAAATTCTACTTGTATTTTTATATTATTGTTCATAGTTATTATGTTTATTGCTAATTATTGTATGAATGCACATACGTGCCCCTTATTGTACTTTGGTACCCCTAAATGCAAATACGTGACTCTGATTGTACTTTAGTACCCCCTGAATACACATATGTGCCCCTGTTTGTACTTCGGTACCCCTGAATGCACATATGTGGCCCTGTTTGTACTTTGGTACCCTTGAATGCACATATGTGCCCCTGTTTGTACTTCGGTACCCCTGGATGCACATACGTTCCCTTGTTTGTACTTTGGTACCCCTAGATGCACATATGTGTCCTTGTTTGTACTTCGGTACTTCTAAAGGCATATACATGCTCTTGACTTTATTCTGGTATCTATGTGAACCGTGTCTTGTATTTTGATTAAATGTTATACTATGTCCTTCCTAAGCTATGCAGGTACGGGTTTTTGTGGACTGTTTTGTAGGTAATAGTTGTTGACATATTGGGAGGATCAACCAACCAACTCACACTATCCATCTAAGTTGGTAGTTTTTGTATCTTTTGGGTAGTGGTATGTATATATAGATAAATTTGTAGTTTTTAAATGTTGGTAGATGTAGTTTTTTTTCTTAGGATGTGTTTTGTATTAATGAAACAAGGATACATACATAATGCATAGATGAACATCTTGATGTTTTAGTTGTTGAAAGAAGTGGTTTTAATCATAGTGTAAAGCTTATTTGCTTAATGTCTTATAATGAGGTCTTTTGATCATTTTGAGATTTAATGTTTAGTATATATATGTGGTACCTTTGAAGTGCATATTGGTTAGATATAATAGGTTAATTGTTTTGGTATGTTTAGATGTGTTGGAATGGAGCCTAGGTCTATTGAATGTGTGTATAATTGGAATGATTGAATAGGTATGGTTTGGTCTTAAAATGACATAGTTTTTTAGTACAATTTGGTGCACACGGCCTGGGACACAAGCTGTCACACGACCGTGTGACACACACGGCCTGACGACACAACTGTGTGTCATTTGTAAATTCCTAGTGTTTTAAGTTAGAGAGTTACACGGCCTTGCACACGACCGTGTGTGGCAAGTTAGAGAGTCACACGGCCTGTGACACGACCGTATGATCCTACTCAATGAGTTACACAGGTGAGGACACGGGCAGGGACGCCGCCGTGTGTCCCCTAATCGATTGTTACACGGTCTGGCCACACAGTCGTGTGACCCCTGTTTTCACATTTTTGTAACTTTTTCTTAAAACATCTGTTTTGTTTCAAATTAGTCCCGAATTGTTTCTAAACTAATTTTTAAGCCTCGAAGTCCGATTTAAAACCCAATTGTTTATTTTTTATTGGTTTTTAATGAGTTTTCGTTAATTACTAATGAATGACATTAATGATATATGTTTTGATATAAATTATTTGGAATTGCTTGGTAATACTCTGTAACCCTAATTCAGCAAAGGAGACATGTTAGAGGTGTTACGAAACCAAATGAATTTGACAAAAAAAACACTTGGAATTTTTAAAAGATTTAAGGTCTCTGCTTTTACCCTAAATTTGGCGTAAACTCCAATATAACAATAACAATACAATCAAATCAATAATATGCTAAGTAAAACATATTTAGACAAATATTTGGCGGAAGCCTTATGAAAGTTGCCAGGGTTATATAAAACACAAGATAATTATTTCTCATGCAAAAGTTTCAACTACATTATTGGCGGTTAAACAACATTCAAAACAATTTTGACGTATATGTCTAAAAGATAATATCATAAATCATAATTCACTAGATTAAACATATACTTCTAGAGTTTGTAAAAGTTCTCATAAAATAGTGTTTTGGAAACAGTTGTAAATAATTAAAATAGTTGGTTACAAAATAGAACTACATGCCGCCTTTCCTAATAGTCATACATGATACAAAAATAGGCAAGTGGCTCACTATCAACAGTAACTTTGGTGTAGTCTCTTTCTACAGAATCTCTTTCTTCTGTCAACACGCTTGAGATGGAAAGGATAATAAAGTAAGTTCAAACGAACTTAATGAGTTCCATAAATAGAGAAAACACAAACAATATACAGGAACACCGCTGGTAGACCAACATTAATACTCATAATGATATTCAACCTATTAAAGAGGTTCAGGCATACTAATCATAATACGCCCAATGGCGTTCACAGTTTTTAGACGGGCTCAATTTGTAACACGACTCATAGGCAGACACTATTCACCCATTAAACCATAACTTAATATAATGTGTACGTTTTTCACATGATTTATACTTGTGCCAATCTCATACCCAGAATTCAGAGTCAGAATCATATCAATCAATCATATTCATATGCATATACTCTACCCCTTAACTCTTTATATATTTTTTGTTTAGCTAAACATGTTTTCTCATGATCTGCTAGTCCGGTTTGCAATATAGCTGCCCTACCAGAGGCATCACAAACATATCTCCTTCTCCTTTATCACATATCACTGTAACGCGTAGGTTTATGTAAGTGTACATAGTCATTATCAAGTAATAAGTAAGTAAAAGAGTTATCGTCTCCATAGAGACTGTATCTGTTAATCAAATAATTGCAAAATTATGAATTTACAAGTTGGTAAAAAAACACTAATTTTGAAGTGATAGATGTTAAAATTAAATTAATTAACTAGATGCAAATTAACCTAACAAATGAGATGAAATAAAATGCAAGGTGATGGTTTAGCAGCAATTTCACAAGTTCAACAACAATAACATAGATAAGCTAGAACAATTACAACACTTGACTCAATTCATTTTCATCATGTTTAATAATGTTCCGAAAATATTCCATGGCAACTCGATCATTCATTAACTGGGAATCTCATATAAGTTCAACCGAATCTTATACTTAGAAAAATATTTATAAACCAATGTCATAACTAAGGATTCCTTAGAATTTATGTGAAGTAATAGGGAAGGATCAGATTTGAAACAATTTAATCACATAAACCTAAAGTTATGCAAGGTAATAAGTTCTTTTAGTCTATTACAAACCCCTAATTTATTCTGATTAGGATATAAATTAAGCATGCACCTTCTAATTATCGTGTCCATTAGTTATTATCTGACTAACTAATTCTAATATATTCAAACATATTTTAATGCATGAAATACATAATGATTTTAATTGGAAGTATGAACAACCGAGGCACAAAACAATATAAACATGAATTAAATAAATTTTATCCAGTCATTACAGTTATTCTAGCTAGACAAAATTAAGTCATCATTGTCAATAGAAAAATATCACAATAATTTGCAAACATGTTGAATAAGAACAAAATTAAAGAATAAGAAAGAAGAAACTCTTGATGATTTTAGTGATTCTCCGAAGACTAATCGTGGTGGCTTCCTTCGATTCTCGTGATTGCTCATTCGCAAAATGCTCCTCAAAGTGGCCGACCAAGAGTGGTTTTCCTCAAGGGAAATGCTAGCTAAGGGAGATGGAGAAATGGACGGCTTATGCGTGGAAAGGAGGGAAGAAAAGATGATAGGAATGTGAATTGAGAGATGAATAAGGGATGCTTGAAATGAGAAATGAGGAGTGGTATTTATAGTAGAGGGATGGTTAGGGAGTTTGCTAAAAATAGCATGGAGATCCCTTAAAATGCTCCCTTTCTTGGCCGTCCATAGAGTGTGGAGGAAGAGGTAGATGGTTGCTTGATTCATGCTTGATTTCTTGCATGAATCATGCAAGGGGTTGGACAGTTTCTTGGGTATTAGTTGAGGGCTAATTTCTAATTTTTTTCACAAGTGCAGGGACCTCCAAAATAATTATCCCAAAGCTAATTTGGGTTGCTCTTGATTCCTTAGCTGAATTTTACTACTTTCCCCCTACTTGGACGGTTTTGTGACCCAAATAACTATCAAACTTGCTCTTTTCAACAATACAACTTTAACTGGATCAAATTGACTTCTCTTGACTCAATTTGTTGTATTTGTCGTCCAATTGAAGTGGAGGATAACTCATGTCCATGTATGTATTAAATAAGCTTCCACACTTATTAATTCAATGGTCCCACTACAACAATTAAAGTGCAGAAATTACTATGTAACATAAGATAGTTAAATTATGCAAAATTTAATACATAAATCCATAAAATTGCATAATTTACTAAAATTATGCCCATTGTCTCAATATGAACAAAAATCACCCAATTAAATGTCCAAATACTCGGAATTAACATAAATTCTAAGTAAAAATGTGATATAAACAACTATAAAAAATCTATATAATTGAAAGTTTACAATCGCGTTTCACATATAGATGACACTGGCTAGCGCGAAAAGAAGGGTATTTTATCTCAAAACATGAACTGACCATACCCACCCTGAAAACTTTGGTTTAATACCACCATAACCAAATACCATACGCTACATCATTGAGAGGAAACACTTACCTTACATAATCTATACAAGAAAAGAATTTTATAACATAAGGAGGTAAGAAGGAACTCACCAGAAAACCTAATACAGTAATTTACTCAGCAGGTCCTTTGCCCTTGTTGCTTGGAATTTCGTTAGATTCTCGAGTTAAAAAGAGAGACAATTATGTCTATCAGATCATTAAACAACTGAAATTTAACATGTATGCATGAATAGTTGCATGCAACCCAGAATTAGGAAGTTCCCTTCTTCACGAATAGTTCTAAAACCTATGCCTCCGTTACTTTAAATGCATAAATTCCTTCGATAATAACCTAATGATTTACTAGAAATTACTGATAAACTGGTACTAACAATGACTTCAGCTAGGTACTAGAAACTCCTCGTTATCGATTTCAACTTAGAAATTTCTAAAGGTTTAATGAAAAACGCAAGGAAGAAGAAGAAGCAGAAGCAAAAACGTAAAAACATGCCAACTAGATATCCTTGTATAACAGATACATACAAGAGCAAAACTTAGTGGAAAGTCAGCGGATTCCACGATCGCTCTAGAATTTTGAAAAGAAAATAATTAAGAATCTAATCATCTACATTATCCTATTCAGTTCTAATTAGGTCTCAACTAAACCCCAACATTACTAACCAAACCATCATAATATATACTAAACAGGGAAACAAATCTATCGAGCTGCGAACTAACGAGTTCGCCCAAAACATTTGGGGTAAGTGGATAGCTTAACAGAAAAGTCCACTAAACCCTAGAGTTCGCCAAATCCTGGAGTTTGCCAAATGGCGAATCCCATAGAATACACTACCCAATCAAAAATATATATTTCACTAAGTTACTCAATTTTTACCTTTGACTTAACTGACTTACACGCCAAACAGTAACTTTACATAGTCTCTGCCAGACGGGTTGTTATAGAATGTAATTGTACACTCGCTACATGGAAGAAGGAATATGTGTGTCTCGAGTCTCCATCTTTCCACCAACACGCTGATGAGTGTAGGATCCAATTTGTAGCGCTCAAGCATACGAGACGCATGTAAGAATCTTGCGTCTTGCAGATAACCACGAATTTCAGTGTCTAGGCTCTTTGACAAATTATGTATAAACCCTTCTAAAACACGATCATCTGCCCATTTATATCGACAAAATAAAATATTTTAAAAATTAAAAAACTTCAAATTTAACTTAATTGAAAATAACAAAATTTAAAAATTTTCTTATCATTATTGCTTGATCGATGGAAATGTACTTATCGTCAAAACGAATCAGAAAGTTTGTCATTCGTGAAAAATTAATTGAAATGAATAGGGGTGAGTATTCAATTGAGTCGAGTCGAATCGAGTCAAAAAATTTCGAGTTAGTCGAGTTGACGAATCCTATTTTAGTAACCGAACTCAATTTGAATTTTTTTCGAATCGGATCGAATCGAGTCAAAAAATTTCGAGTCGAGTTAACGAATCCTATTATTTATACTTAATGTTGCATTTACATGAACCAATTATTTAACTAGTAAACGAAGTATAAAATTATTTAACTACATAAAGAATATAATGGTTTTGCCTTTTAACTTAATGAGTAAACATTTATCAAAACAACGTAGTTTTAACTTTTAACTTAATGATTTTGACTTTTAACTTTAGAAAAGGTAAACATTTATCAAAATGATGTAGTTTTGTCTTTTCTTATTCGGATTTTCGGATAACTCAAATTGTGTAATTCACTTTCGAGTTAAATCAAAAAACTTAATTTTTTATTCGAGTTGATCCAAAATACATGATTAACTCAAATAACTCGAACTATTTAATTCAAAATTTAAAAATTTTATCGAATTTTTCGAATCGAATCAAATTTTGCTCACCCCTAAAAATGAATATACAAAATAATTAAATAAAACTATAGTATCTTTAAGTAAAGTGTATAGGAAAATTTCAACTAAAAATTGAGAAATTGATAGAGTTAGAGAGTTTAGAGAGAATAGAGATAATTGAATTTGAGTGAAAAGAATAAAAAATAACCTAATGTTTGTAGGAAAAAATTACCATTGGCTCTTTTAAAAATTTTTAAAAACGCACCAAATTGGATGCGCTTTCACACTCGCTTAAAAAAAATCTATTTCTCTAATTTAAGGGAAAAAATCGACCTAAAAGCAATTAAAAAAACCACATATTTTTCTAATTTAGCCCTAAAATTAAGATATATTAATTGAATAATAATTAATTAAATAATTCCATAAACGGGTGAATGTGGTGCGGCCACGTGTGGGTCCTACTTAAAAACGTTGATCCATCAACCACGTGAAGCTCTGGTGTAGGTCTTCCATACGCAATCCGATTCTTCCTGTTTGATCTTTACCGTTTGATGAAATACACCAAATAACTTAACCAGCCAACACGTGTCCTAGAAATTCCCTTTAACGGTCATCGCCGTCTCAATATTGAAAAAGGAAGAAAAGAAAAGGACAATCTCGTCATTTCACTTATTATACAAACATCCAATTCCAGCTAGACAATATTATATTTTTCTAATTTCAAATCATTTAAGAAAAAAAAGACAGCCTTTTTTTTTTCGGACAACTTATTTAAAAGTACAGCAGATATTAAAAAAGAAAAAGAGGTATGGTACTGGAGACTGAAAAAAAAAAAAACCTCTCTTTCTCCGTCTCCATTTTGCTTTAAATATATTCGTTTTGATTCTTTTTTCCTGTGCCCAAACTTTTTTTTTAATGAAAGTCGTTTCTCCGGCTTAGTTAATCCTGCCGGAGTCTTGAACTGTTTGAAGAAATTCTGAAAAAGAAAGGAAATGTCAGTGTACGACGCGGCATTTGTTAACACGGAGCTATCAAAGCCGACGTCGATATTCGGGTTAAGATTATGGGTGGTGATCGGTATTCTACTTGGTTCACTCATAGTCTTGACTCTGTTTCTTCTCTCACTTTGCCTCACAACACGCCGCAAATCTCGTAGCCATCAACACCTGGACCCCACGCCGCCAATCTCCAAAGAGATCCAAGAAATAGTCCATCACCCTCCCGCACCAGATCACCACCATGCCGCCCCGCCGGTCCCGGAGATTCAAGTTGACTTGGGGAAAGTGGAACACAGGGTGGTGTTCTCCAGTGGGGAAAGCAGAGGGCCGACGAGTGCCGCTGCTAGTGTGAGCGAGACGGCGTCGTTTGGGAGTGGAAGTGTGGGTCCGGAAGTGTCTCATCTTGGGTGGGGAAGATGGTATACTTTGAGGGAACTTGAATTAGCTACCAATGGATTGTGTGAAGAGAATGTGATTGGGGAAGGTGGCTATGGAATTGTTTATAGTGGCGTTTTAACTGATGGAACTAAAGTTGCTGTTAAGAATTTGCTTAATAACAGGTACCCCTTTTTTTATAGAACTTTTATTTTATTATGCCTCTTTTTTTTTGTTAGTAATTGTCATTTCTTGAAATGAATGTTCTTTTGTGAATTATGTATCTTTGATGGGGTTTGTTTTTCATTATAGTAATTAGTTTGAACTTAATTTGATTGCTAAGGGGAAAAACACAAATTTTTTTCTGTCATGAAATCGATGAATTCATGCAACTGTGAACAGTTAGCTGCCTCAATGTTTTTTTTCCTTTTTCTGGTTTAAAGTTCTTGCCTTGGGTTGGTTAGACATTGTGCTGTAAAGTGTAAAAATCAACTGCTTTTTGAGGAAAAGAAGTCATTATTAGGCCTGGACGATAATGTGTTTTTTCTTTTTGGTTAGACTTTTATGGAATCTTTTTTTGTCTTCGTTATTCCCCTTTAAATTCATTGATTTAAGTTTGGTTTACCTACCAATTAGCTTAACAAAGTAATGAATCAATCCTTCAGGGGTCAAGCTGAGAAGGAATTTAAGGTGGAGGTGGAAGCAATTGGGCGTGTAAGGCACAAGAATCTTGTAAGATTGCTTGGATACTGTGTTGAAGGTGCATATAGGTACTGTGATTATCTTCCACCATGAAAACAAAAATGCTACTCTTTTTCTGAATAGTGTAAGAGAAGTGACCTTTTTTTATCTGGTTTTGCTGTTCAGGATGCTTGTATATGAGTATGTTGACAATGGGAATCTGGAACAGTGGATCCATGGGGATGTTGGGAATGTCAGTCCTCTTACATGGGAGATACGAATGAATATCATAGTGGGAACAGCCAAAGGGTACATTAGTTAAAATTGTATTCTTTGGTTCATATACAGTTGTTTATAATTTCTTCTTCTGAGTGTGTATTGCTATTTACTTGCAGTTTAGCCTACCTTCATGAGGGTCTTGAACCGAAGGTTGTCCATCGGGATGTAAAATCCAGCAACATCCTACTTGATCGCCAGTGGAACCCCAAAGTTTCTGATTTTGGGCTCGCTAAACTCTTGTGTTCTGAAAATAGTTATGTGACAACTCGTGTGATGGGAACTTTTGGGTTAGTAATTCCATTTTGCCTTCTTGCACGTTCTCTTTTTTTTTTTTTTTTAAAAAAAAAAAGAAATTTGAATTTAACCATTATGAATGCATACTTGTGCTGTAACCAAAATGCTATGTAGTCCTGAAGTAGGAAAATTACATTTTTCTTTTCCCAGTTATGTTGCTCCAGAATATGCTTGTACTGGAATGCTGAATGAGAAGAGTGATGTGTATAGCTTTGGTATACTTATTATGGAGATTATTTCTGGGAGAAGCCCTGTTGACTATAGCCGTCCTCCAGGAGAGGTTAGACTTGACTTATTAAATTTCCTTCTATATTGCTTACCCTAAATTCTTGAAGTTGCTAAGATGAAACTGACTGACAGGTGAATTTGGTGGAGTGGTTAAAAACCATGGTTGGAAACCGAAAATCTGAGGAAGTAGTTGACCCTAAGTTACCCGAGATGCCTGCTTCAAAAGCACTTAAACGTGTACTGCTGGTTGCTCTTAAATGCGTTGATCCTGATGCGACAAAGAGGCCAAAAATGGGGCATATTATCCACATGCTTGAGGCTGATGATCTGCTCTTCCGTGATGTAGGCACCTCTTCCATACCATAGATTAACAACAGTTTACCGCATCAGAAAGGGAGCTTTCACATTATTTTCTTTGTGAACCATATATTTACCTTTATCGTGTTTTTCAGGAACGTCGGATTGCAAGAGAGCAATCCAACTCTCGTTCTGATGATCACCGAACGAACCGCAACTCTGCAAAAGTAGGTGAAAGACGATTCGATGGGGCCTCTGCTTCTGATACAAGTGAAGGGGATAGCGGGAGGAACTATCACCAGCCAACTAGGTGGAGATAATGCTATCAACAACATTAGGTGACTAACACCTTTTTAAGTTTTTGGAGTCTTATTTATTTATTAATTAATTTATTTTTCTATTAGTTCCCCGGTATTGGTGTTGTATCTCCAATTACGAGAAGAAAACAATAATCTGGCATTTATTTTATGTTTGCTTTACATGTATGAATATGGACGAATTCATAAATTCTTATACCCATTGTAATTCAATGTCTTTGTTAGGATCACAAGAAAAAAGTTATATTTTCATCTATTATTGTTGTTGTCCTCTAAACTTTGACATGCATTGCATTGCCTGGCTTTTCAACTCTCAGAGTCCTCATTTGTTAGATTGGTGGTGGACCATTATTCTCATAAATGTCTGCATCAATGCCAAATTCCAACGTCGGATGGTGGTGAGAGATGGACCCGGCAACGGGCTTATTTGATTGCAATTGATTCATATATATGTGTGTGTTTTCCTTTTATCTTTGTTGGCTTGTTGGAGTTGGAGCAAAAACAAGATGGGATGGTGGGGTGAATTTCAACATCAATGCCAGAGCATGGGATAGGCCATGGGAGCTGAATAACGACATTTGGCAAGATAGAGTTAAGCTGGATGTGGTGGACCCTTTTAGCTGCCTTTGGCATTTTAAGGGCAATCTCTGGGGACTGGGTCTTATCCAAATCATCTATGGAACCCGTCTTTCTCATCCCCGCTTAAACACTAGTATTAGCCTGGTTGTCCTTTTGGCTTATTGTTCGCTTTCTTTGTCTGTGCGTTAAAAGTGAGCGGAAGAAGTGGGCATAAATTACTAGAGGGAAGAGCAGAGGATAAAATGCAACTTCCAAGACATATAAGCAGGAGACATGGGGGATAAATTCTCAGGCATATCATTGCCTCTGACGAGATTCTTTTAATTTTGTCCCCCACCCACCCCCTTCTTTCCTCCCAACTCCACCGACGACAATGCTACATAAATAGCATTTCATCTCTCACCCTAACATGGCAAAACGCATTCGATGGTCCACTTCAATTTTTATTTTTATTTTTTTACATTTAAAGTGGGGATTATTATTTAAATAAAAAAATAGGAATAGGGATTATCTTATGTTCTAACCTGGGATTAGGATGAATTGAAGTTGAATTTTAATCTACTATTTTATGGAGGGGCCCCGCGTGTTTTTCTTTTCTGCTATGAGATTGAAATGATAGGGAGAGCTTAACTTGGTGTTGGGTGATATTACTAGTTCTTGGGTTTATAGACTTGGATCAAAAAAGTTATTAAGATTTAGAGTTTTAGGGTTCATATGAGCTTTAAAGAATTAGCTCATTCTTTTAATACAAATTAAAATTTTAATCATTTTTATAGAAAATAAAGAGAGAAAAATTATTTGTTAGTTGTAATGTTAAACGCATTTCATTCTCAAGAAGAGATTTCGTGTTTAAAATTTAGAGACAACAACTTCTAATATAAATTATAAAACGAATATGAAAGATAATACAAAAAATAACATTTAAAATATGAATTTAATATATAAAAAGAACATCGGAAGGGACTTTCCTTCATGATACATGTACAATTCTTTTCTTTATTATTATTTTTAACTATAATAAGATAATGATCTTTCTACTATATTCGAATTTAGTTTTTATATCTTAATTTGATTTTCTATTTTTGTAACAACATTAGTTTAAAAAAAGTAATCTTTTTCAATGTGATAAGTTAGAACGAGTATTTTTAAGAAAAAAATTAACCTTTGCATTTTATCTAAAATAATTAAAGGCATCAAATGTTTAAACTAACTCATAAAAAATAAAAAATAAAAAATATATCATATATACTAAATACTAATTTTAAATATAATAAAAGGAACCGAAAACAATCTATACTATACCCACCACAACTATTTATCGTATTACATTAAATTGATGTATGACATCTATCTAGCCGTTGCCAACAATGTAACTTTGATTATATTGTTATAAAATATATTATACTTTAGGGTTGGCTGTAAGTACAATCAAAAGCGTTAGTAGGCTTTCTTTTATTTATATAATGCAAATGAATGGTATGTGAATATATTTTTTATTAAAATGGTATGTTTGAAACAGTAATAAGGGGCGGAGGAAGAGAGATGATGATACCCATGATCTATTTTTACACACTCATCGAATCATCATTACAAAATGATGTGTGTTTAAAAGAAATATTTTTTAAGGGTGGAAGGGGAGAGATGGGTGGCACGAGTTTTTTTTGTGGTGCAAAAATACAGTTTGACTAGTGGAGGATGAGAGAGAGGCGACACCAGACTAAAATGTGATGACCTAAAATATTTAGGGACCTAATATATAAAATTGTCATTTTAATTAATTGCTAAAAAAAGCTTTTAGGTGTCGCTGAAACTTCAAAAAAGTTAAATTGCTTCATAAGTCCTACCAACACAAAAAATAGAGAGTCTTATTACCAATAAGTTCAAAAAGTTTTTTCTACCAAAAAATATTTTTTTAAATTTGATTCTAACTTGAAATCAATTTTATTTATTTTTCGAATTTTTTTTTGTTCAAATTATTTTATTCCACTATTCAAATAATTTCTTCCTGTAAAATTATTCCAAACGAAATAAAATAATTTGAACAAAAAAATATATTTTTTTATGCCAGTGCCACTTATCTCTTCCCCTCCACCCTTAAAAATATATTTTTTTAAACACACTTCATTTTGTAATGATGATTCAGTGAGTGTATCAAAAAAATCATGAATGCCGCCCATCTCTCAACCTCCATTATTTATTACTATTTCAAGCATACCATTTTAATAAATAATGATATTGATGTATCATTTCAGTATTTAATTTTTTCTATTTGTATTATACAGATAAAAAAAACGGTGTCAGTAAGACAATAACCAACCGATCATGACGAAGGAAGCAATAGAGAAAATCTGATAACCTACATAATATGGTCCAACTCCATGGAATATGACTTTGTACATAATAGATTTCCTTATAGCAGTACTAAAGTAAAACTAAGATTTTAGTCACCTATGATTTAAATTATACTTTCCTACTTAAATTAAAAAATATTATTCTTAAAGTATAATTTTAATATATATTAATTTGTAATTCAATTTTTTAGGGATTTGTCTATGTTTATGATTATTAATATTATCCATTTGTTGCATTTAAAAAAAAATAATCATTGAGTCACAACAAGCATGACATATATAAATTTTAGGTCAAATTCCACAACTAACCTCTATACTTTTTCTTTTAACTCTTTTTTTCCTTCTCTTCTTCTTCTCACTTTCTTCTTCTCTCTTTTCCCTTTCGTAACTCTAAGCCATTACTTGTATTTGATGTATACACATTGTGTATTGAATTAAAGGACAAACAAATAAAAGTATACCCAACTAAAACAAAAACAATTTCTTTTTTCTCATGAGCCACCAATCGGTAAATAATATCTAGATTATGCTAGGAAGAAAATATTGTCGAAACTATTTTTTTGTTTGGAAAACGGACCGACTTTAAAAAGGAAAATGGAGTCGCCACCAATATTTTTCGAAGTGTGATTGGGTCACCTTATAAAACATTTGGTCTGCGAATTTTAAGAAAACGGGTCCGGGAGTCGGTTACGCACGAGGAAGGATTAACACCCTCGCAACGCCCAAAATTGGTACATTATTGATTGGTTAATGTCCTAATATCGAAAATTAGAAGAGATTTTAAAATACGAATCCTTTAGAAAATGTTTGGATAATTCGAATTGGATATCGAAATTCTCTTGTTCCGAAAGAATGAAATATCACATCCAGCACGTTAGGATACGATGCTTCAAACCCTTGACACCAGGATCATTTCATGATTTCCAAAATTCATGCATTGAAATTTAGAAGGGTACTCCATTATTTGGCCAAACGAAAAAAATCGAAACCCAGCACGTTAGGGCATGATCCCTCGAATTTCCAAACATGAAATATTGCCTTATTTTTGAAGTTAAGAAAACACGGCCAAAATCTCAAAAGGATATCTAGTCATTTGGACAAACGGAAAATCGAAACCCAGCATGTTAAGGCACAATTTCTCGAAACTTCCAAATACGAAACATTGCCTTGTTTTCAAAAGCTCTTAAATAAGCGATTATGAAATTGACCGAGAATACATTTATTCGATTTGTTTGGGATAAAAGTGAAATGACCAATATCGGCCAAAACGTTGGAGTCTAAACCATAATGTATAATAAGAACCACACAAGCATAACATCGAGCGCGAAATAAAAATACATGGTACTAATACTACACAGGACAAAAGAAACATATCAATCCAAATAAACAACGTACATGAAATGAAAAAAAACTTATTATAAAAATATATACAAGTAACAATATATAAAAATGTTTGAAATAAACAAAACTATATAATAAAATAAGGACTTTAAAAGAAAAATTATATATAATAGATTTTAAGAATATATGTATATCAATAGATTCAGAAGAAAATATATACACAAAATAACATGAAATCAATATATATATATAGAGTAAAAAAACTATTTAGTATGGATAACCTATATAAAAAAATGATAATAATAAAATAATACTAATAATACTAATGAATATAGTCATGATAATGAAGTTAATTAAAAAACAAGGTAATAATAATAAAAATGATAGTAACAGTAATGATAATAGTAATGATAATAATAATGAAAAAAATAAAATAAAAAAATAATATTAATAATAACAAAAATAGTAATAATAGTACTAGTAAAAATAAAAATAGATATAATATTAGTAATAATAGTATATAGATAAAAAAATAGTGGCAACAATAAAAAAAAATAGTAATACTAATGAATTTAATAATAATAATAAAGTTAAAAATAAAATAAAAGATAACAGTAGTAGTATATTAAATTAATAACAATAATAGTAATAATAATATTAATAATAATAAATAGATAAATAAATACACGAATAAATAAAATAAATAATATAGAAAGATAATCAGAACGGAATAGATAAATAATGAACTGAAAAGTCAAGATTAAATAGGTTAGGGACTAAATCGAAATAAAAACGAAATTTGAAGACTAAATTGTAATAAATCTAGACAAAATAGGACCAAAATCAAACGCGCTTAAATTGTCGAGGGGCCATTCAGAAAATAACCCCAACCCTGGACACGTGTCTGCTTCTTGGAACATCAGTGGGTTGGGGACTTAATTGAAAACCAAATAAAATTCTGTGGTGAAATTTAAAAAATAGAAAAAATAATAAAAAGGGACTAAACTAAAACAAATAAAAAGGCAGAAGGATCGGGGAAATAAATTCCCCATTAAGCAAAAACACGCGGACCCCCTGCTGTGAGTCGGGTCGCGCGCGGATAGTCCCCCATACGGCGTCGTTTTGGCGCCTGGGCTTTCAACCCAAAACGGCGCCGTTTTGATATGTTATAAAACCCAAAATTTTTTTAAAAAAACCTCATTTTTCCCTTCTCCCTAAAAAACTTTCAGACCTCTCTCTCAACTCTCTGCCTTCAAGCCCAGGTCCGGCCATCCCTCCGGCCCTCAGCCCCCGTGCTGGCCGCCGTGCTTGCCCCCGTCAGCCGTCGTGCTTGCCCCCGTCAGCCGCCGTCGCTGGCCACCGCGCACGGTGGTCGGAACCCCCAAAAATAGGTAAAATTCCCTTTTTTTGTAAATGTGTATATATATATATGTTTTTTTTAAAATATAAACAAAGGAAAAAAAATTAAGTAGACGGATTGGAAAAAAGAGAAAAAAATAACAATAATAATAAATAAACCTTGCTCTTCTCTCTGTATTGATTCTGTGTGTTTCTATTCGTAAAAAAACGTGTGTATTGCTCCTGTATCTATATAAATCGTCCCAATATTCTCTCCTATCTATATAAAATCCCCCTTTTTTACATGTTTTTATGCGGCTTTTATAGCCGAAAATCATAACAGAAAAAATACAATCCCTTGTTTCTAGCTTTGCTGTGCTGTGTCTTCCCTCTTTTCCGCAGGTATGGCGACGACGTGAAAGAGGCTTGGAGGCGCACGATGCGGAGGGCGTGCGGCGTTGGGCTACTAGCAGCGGCTAGGTTTCTGCCAAAAGTTTAGGCTGTTGGGCCATGGGCTAGGGTTTGTAATTGGGTTTCTGTTTGGGTTTAAGTTTGGGCTGAAATTTTGTTGTAAAAATTTGGGGACTTTGTTTTATTGGACTGTGAAGTTTTATTGGTTTATTTTTAATATGGGCCCGAGCAAATTTTTCCCATTACAGCTGCCCCTCTTTGCTCATTGTCGTGTAACAAGAATAGAGCAAAAACTTTAAAAGGGCGAGTTTTGCCCGGTCTAGCCGAACCTTGGTTTCTTGTAGCTTCATTCCATCCACTGTATCTTCAGGGGTATAGGAATTTTGTTTCGATCTGCTCCACTACTTCTTAAGGAGATATGGTCAGTAATCTTCAGTCTGCTCCATTGCCGATACATGGAGATAAGACTTGCAATTTTTTATCTGCTCCACTCCTGCTCAGTGGAGATAAGATCTGCTATCATTAGCCTACTCCGCTCCTGCTCAGGGAGATAAGGCTAGTGGCTTAAATCTGCTCCATTGCCAATACATGGAGATAAGATTCGCCATTTTTGATCTGCCCCACTTCTATATCGAGGAGACAAGATCTACAATATTCATTTTGCTCCATTGCCAATATATGTAATTTTCAATCTACTCCACTCCTATCCAGTGGAGATAAGATCTGCTATCATTAGCCTGCTTCGCTCCTGCTCAGGGAGATAAGGCTATTGGCTTAGACCTGCTCCATTGCCGATACATGGAGATAAGATTCGCTAGCTTCGATCTGCCCCACTGCTATCTCGAGGAGGCAAGATCTACAATATCCAGTCTACTCCATTGCCAATACATAGAGATAAGACTTGTAAATTTCAGCCTATTTCTCTACTGCTTAGAGGGATAAAGTTCACTGTCCTCAACCTACTCCATTACTGCTTAGGGAGATAGGGTGGTCTGTCATTTTCCAGCCTGTTGCCCTACTGCTTAGGGGGTTAAGGCTTATCGTCTTCGATCTGCTCCACTACTGCATAGGGAGATAAGATCTGTAATTTTCAGCCTATTACCCTACTACTTAGGGGGTTAAGGCTCACCGTCTTCGATCTGCTCCCCTACTGCTTAGGGAGATAAGATCTGTAATTTTTAGCCTGTTACCCTACTGCTTAGGGGGTTAAGGCTCCCCATCTTCGATCTGCTCCACTACTTCTTAGGGAGATAAGATCTGTAAATTTCAGCCTGTTCCACTACTGCTTAGGGGGTAAGGCTAGTGGCTTGAATATGCTCCATTGCTTATATGGATGTAAGATTCGCCGTCTTCGATCTACTCCACTACTGCTTAGGGTGACAAGATCTACAATCTTCAGTCTGCTCCATTGCCGATACATGGAGCTAAGACTTGTAATTTTCAGCCTGTTCCACTACTGCTTAGGGGGTAAGGCTGGTGGCTTGAATCTGCTCCATTGCTTATATGGATGTAAGATTCACCGTCTTCAATCTGCTCCACTACTACTTAGGGTGGCAAGATCTACAATCTTCAGTCTGCTCCATTGCCGATACATGGAGATAAGACTTGTAATTTTCAGCCTGTTCCACTATTACTCATGGGGTAAGGCTGGTGGCTTGAATCTGCTCCATTGCTTATATGGATGTAAGATTCGCCGTCTTCGATCTGCTCCACTACATGGTGATAGTACTCTAGAACGTCATATTTTTATGTGTTAATTGCATATTTATTTTAAGTATGATTTTACTAATTTGGACTATTTATGGTCTTTTATCTTGTAGGGACTAAATTGGAGGCAAAAGCAAAATTAAGGGCCAAAAGCGTGAAATTAAAGATAAAATGGACCAATGTGCAACAAAGGGAAAAGTTGGTGCCAAAAGTACAAGCATGGAGGACACAAGGGTTGAAATGCAAAAAGAAGAGACTTTATTCTATTAGACTCTATTTTGATTATATTAGGATAATTAATATTAAGATAATTATTAAGGATTATTTAATTTAGGATTTATTTTATTTATCTTTGATTATTTGTAATTATCTTTAGGAATTTAAGTAGGACTAGTCTACCTATCTTAGCAATATAAATAGGGGATGAAGTGACTCAGTTTTGGTTGTTCATCTTTTTCTGTAAACTCTCTTCCCATAAGTCTTTTGTTCTTTCCATTTTCCTTTTAATAAAACCTCCATTTTTAATATATATTTATTTTCTTTTCCACCACAACCATGAGCCACTAAAACCCTTCTAGCCAAAGGTTGTCGAAAATCCTCAAAAAGGGTTCTTGAGGTTTAGAATCCGTACTTAGCCTTCTCAACAGGGTATTCATCGTTTCTTGGCATTACGGGGCTGACGCTTCCGTCCATGTTCCTTAAGAAGTGATCTTTTCAACGTGTGCAAGGAACTGCCGCTTTGTATACTTTGAGAAGGTTGCACAGTCGGTTCGTTAGCTTACTGCGTCAGAGGTTGGCGAGCCCAAGAGACAAAATGGCATGGGATTCGCCATTGAGAAACGTTGATCTAGCATAGATGATCCCACAAGAGCGATTGTTGGCTAGAGTCAGGTTCCACCAAATTGAAGTCTAAATCCTTGGAGCTGGTGGTCGTAGGCGTCCTCTTCCACTATAACTGGCTTATTCAGGCTGAGAAGGATCATCTAAAAGCCAAGGATTTAACCCAAGGCGGATTGAGGCAACCAGAGGCTAGAATCTCCCCATAAGAATTTCTCAACTCTATTTTCTATTTTTAATTTTCGCAATTCCAACTCGACTTCTCAATTCTGTTTTTATTTTATTTTATTTTCATTTCCAAATCCAAACTTTTAATTCTGTTATTTTTTTATTTTTACAGAAACACAGGTTTTCTTGGGCACGATTCTGCCCAAGATTTCGAGAAACAAGCATTCATATAATTCAGTCCCTGATGATTCGACCCTACTTCCCCTTTACTGTTCTTTTTCATTATTTTGCAGGGAATAGGATATATTTGGTGCTTTCAACGATGCATCACATGGAGATAAGACTTGTAATTTTCAACCTGTTCCACTACTGCTTAGGATGATAAGGCTGGTGGCTTGAATCTACTCCATTGCTATATGGATGTAAGATTTGCCATTTTTGATCTGCCCTACTGCTATCTTGAGGAGACAAGATCTACATTCTTCAGTCTGCTCCATTGCCGGTACATGGAGATAATCCCACTGCTAACTCGAGGAGACAAGATCTACGATATTCACTCTGTTCCATTGCCGATCCATGGAGATAAGACTTGCAATTTCAGCCTGCTTCCTTGCTATCTCAGGGAGATAAGGCTAGGGGCCTAAATCTGCTCCATTGCCGATACATGAAGATAAGATTCACTAACTTTGTAATTTTAATCAATTTTGCCACATCGTCTTCTGGGGAACCTACCTGTAGAATTGATTTCATGGGGTCTATGCTTATGCCAAATGATTAGGATGTCCTGATTGGAAAATGATCCTAACTAGATGTATTATGAATGTTATATGGATGAATGCAAAATGTCATGAGAATGATCTAGTTTTAACATTTGGGCTGTCATTGCTCGCTGTTTATTACGGTGATATCTCTGACGTATGTCTTCTTGTTCAGCTGATGTTTTCAACAGAGAACCTGAAGATGTGGTTACTGCTTAGACCCTTATCTCAAGTGTTCCCAACCCTTTAAGCTTGGTGAGTTCTAAATAATTGTCCTGTTTCGGATCCTTGCATTATTTAGAGACTTTCAGAGTAATATGCAAAACTTCCTTTGTGAAAGCATTATTAGTTCATAAATCATTATTTCAATATGAAATGCTTGAAAAATATTATAGAGATGAATAAAACTATAATTTATTCAGGACAAAATCCGTAAAGAATGTATTGAACAAGGGAAGCAAATTTTGCTAAGGTACAAAGATAGGTAAAGGTGGAATTGGTGCCCCAAATATCACAGCCTAAGTTTCTCTGTACAAATTTTTTAAAGACCATTCTGAGTTCAACATGTGTTTAGGAGATCTATGGTACTTCGTCAATGCCCCGAAGATGCAACATATCTCCTTATTGTTAACTTAGGTACAGGATGGCTAGCGCATGCCCTATTTCTCCTCAAAAATTTAAATTGCCCTTTACGGGTTTTCAATTCAAAGCTCTTTTGGTCTCAAAGTGCCCTTTGCGGGTTTTCACCTTGACCTCTCCATTTGTTTTTTTTTTAACTCAAAATGCCCTTTACGGTTTTTCGTCTTGGCCCATCTTTCTTCTTAAGCGAAGTACTTCTTGACTGAATCCGCATTAACCGGGTTTGGCTGACAATTATGTATCCACTTTCCTCTGAAGTCCTTTTGCATAGGGAGAATCTTTTTCAATACCAAGTCTCCCTCATGGAATACTCTAGGGTGGACTTTTTTGTTGTAAGCCCGCATCATTTGCTTCTGGTACATTTGACCGTGACGAATGGCTCTTAACCTTTTTTTCTCAATTAGATTCAGTTGATCATATCGAGATTGGATCCACTCCGCTTCATCCAACTTCAACTTTGATAAAATCCGGAGAGAAGGAATTCAACTTCAATGGGCAAAACTGCCTCCATCCCATAAACCAATGAGAAAGGTGTTGCCCCGGTGGAAGTTCTAACACATGTTCGATAAGCATAGAGGGCAAGTGGTAACTTTTCATGCCAATCCTTGTAGGTCTCAATCATTTTCCCCACAATTTTCTTGATATTTTTATTAGCTGCTTCAACGGCGCCATTCATTTTCGGGCGATAGGGCGACGAGTTGTGGTGCTTAATTTTGAACTGACTGCAGACTTCCGCTATCATACTATTGTTCAGGTTCAACGCGTTGTCAGATACGATCCTTTCCGGCATACCATAGTGATATATGATCTCCCTCTTCAAAAACTTGCTAACTTTCATCTTCGTGACATTGGCATATGAAGCTGCTTCTACCCATTTGGTAAAGTAATCGATGACCATGAAAATGAATCGATGTCCATTAGAAGCCTTCGACGAAATCGGTCCAATAACGTCCATGCCCCACATTGAGAAAGGCCACGGAGAAGTCATAACATGAAGAGGTGAGGGAGGCACATGAATTTTGTCTCCATAAATCTGGCACTTGTGGCACTTCTTGGCGTAACGGATGCAATCTCCTTCCATCGTGGACCAGTAGTACCCGAATCTCATGATTTGCCTGGCCATTGTAAACCTATTGGCATGGGTCCTACAGACACCCTCATGAACTTCTTCCAGGATTTTCCTAGCCTCAACAGCATCAACGCATCTTAACAGCACCTGGTCCCTCCTCTTTTTATATAGGATCTCTCCGTCTAAGACATAGACATTGGCCAGTCTTCTCAATGTTCTCCTGTCATTTTCTATTGCTTGATCAAGGTATTCCCGGCTCTTCACATATCGCAGAATATCATGATACCAAGGATGATCATCTCTCTCCTCCTCTTCGTCGATATTATTGCAGTGAGACGGAGCCTCATAGATACTCATTTGGATGGGCTTCATACCTTCTTGTTCATTTACTATGATCATAGAGGCTAATGTGGCCAAGGCGTCAGCCATCTGGTTTTCATCTCGCGGGAGGTAGAAGAAGGTGATATTATCAAACTCCTCAATTAACTTCAAAACTAACTTTCGGTAACTGATCAATTTGGGATCTCTCGTTTCACATTCTCCTTTGAGCTGATAGATCACCAACGCGGAATCTCCATATACCTCTAGCAACTTGACTTTGCGGTCTATGGCTGCTCGAATTCCCATGATACATGCTTCGTATTCTGCTATATTGTTTGTGCAATCAAAATCCAACTTGCAAGTGAATGGATAATGATCTCCGCTTGGGGATATCAGGACTGCCCCAACTCCATTACCAACGGCATTTGACGCTCTGTCGAAGCTCAATTTCCAAGGACGATCTTCTAGGGTATCCTCCTCGGTAGCTGCTACAAACATTAGATCGTCATTAGAAAAATAAAAGTTCAAGGGCTCGTAATCGTCTAGAGCTCTGCTGGCTAAAAAATCTGCTATTGCACTCTCTTTCACAGCTTTCTGGTTCATATAGACTATGTCGAATTTGGAGAGCAAAAATTGTCATCGGGCCATTCTTCCATTCAGGGCGGTTGACTCCATTATGTACTTAAGAGGGTCTAGTTTCGAGATTAACCAAGTCGTATGGTACAACATGTACTACCTCAACCTCCAAGTTGTCCAGACCAAAGCACAACATAATTTCTCAATTGGCGAGTATCTCATTTCACACTCAGTAAATTTCTTATAGAGGTAGTATATCGCCTTTTCTTTCTTCCCTGTCTCGTCGTGTTGGCCAAGCACACATCCCATTGAGTTATTGAATACCGTCAAATACAGAATCAATGGTCTATGAGGACTGGGTGGCATTAACACTGGAGTATTAGAGATGTATTGTTTAATCCTTTCAAAAGCCTTCTGGCATTCGTCGTCCCAAATGTCCGGGCTGTGTTTCTTAAGAAAACGAAATATGGGATCACATTTCTCAGTCAATTGTGAAATGAACCGGGTAATATAATTTAGTCTTCCTAGAAAGCCTCGCACTTCCTTCGGAGTGCGTGGCGAAGGCAATTCTTGTACAGCCCTAACTTTATATGGGTCGACCTCAATTCCCTTTTCACTAACCACGAAACCAAGCAATTTTCCTGACCCAACCCCAAAAGTACACTTGGTTGGATTGAGCTTCAGCTGAAATTTCCTTAGCTTCAAGAACAGTTTCCTTAAAACTAGTACATGCTACTCTTTCGTTCGGGATTTTGCGATCATGTCGTCGACGTAGACCTCGATCTCCTTGTGCATCATTTCAGTATTTAATTTTTTCTATTTGCATTATACACATAAAAAAAACAGCGTCAGTAAGACAGTAATCAACCGACCATGACGAAGGAAGCAATGGAGAAAATCTGATAACCTACATAATATGGTCCAACTCCATGGAATATGACTTTGTACATTATAGATTTCCTTATAGTAGTAATAAAGTAAAACTAAGATTCTAGTCACCTATGATTTAAATTATACTTTCCTACTTAAATTAAAAAATATTATTCTTAAAGTATAATTTTAATATATATTAATTTGTAATTCAATTTTTTAGGGATTTGTCTATGTTTATGATTATTAATATTATCCATTTGTTGCATTTAAAAAAAAATAATCATTGAGTCACAACAAGCATGACATATATAAATTTTAGGTCAAATTCCACAACTAACCTCTATACTTTTTCTTTTTAACTCTTTTTTTCCTTCTCTTCTTCTTCTCACTTTCTTCTTCTCTCTTTTCCCTTTCGTAACTCTAAGCCATTACTTGTATTTGATGTATACACATTGTGTATTGAATTGAAGGACAAACAAATAAAAGTATACCCAACTAAAACAAAAACAATTTCTTTTTTCTCATACAAGAATTGAAGGATGGCTAATAATGAGCCACCAATCGGTAAATAATATCTAGATTATGCTAGGAAGAAAATATATTTACATTATTATTTTTTGGTAACCTACTTAATTGGTCACTCAACTTTTAAGATGTTATCAATTTGGAACCAAAATGATTTTTTTTGCAATTTGGTCACTCAACTTTTAGGACACATTCATTTTAGTCACTCAAGTGTTAAATATCTAATGACGGTTAACTGTACATGTCACATTATGTTTATACTTTCATTTTGGTTACCCAACTTTTAGGCTGCTTTTATTTTGGTTACCAAAAAAAAAATATTTTTTTAAGTATTGATTGGGATTAAAAAAAACCAAGGATTAAAGTGAAAAAGTGATAGAAACTAAAATAATACACCAAAATTGTCAAATTGTATTTGTATATCCCATTGCCGAAATTCTAAATTTTTTTAATATTGAAATTTTAAATTTTAAAACATCAAAATAAATTGAGTAAATTGTTAAAAAATTTTCAACCGATTTGTTACTATAATATTAAAATTAATTAATTTAATCTCCTTCTAAATTTTAAAATTTTTATTTTATGTTTCCAAATTATTCTTACCAAAATCAATTTAAATAACTCATATTTAATAATTGTCTACGAAAATTAAATTTCTTTTGATTATATAATATCAAATCTTTTATACTAAGTTAAAAGTAAATGACAAAAATACTTGCAATTAATTAAATTAATTGTTTGTTCTTTGTTTGGGTATAAAAGTGATGAAGAAAATTATGATATTTGTTTGGAATGGAAGATAAAATTAATTAATTAAATTAATAGCAAGGAATTGTTTTTTTTTTTTTTTGCTTTTAGCTTAGCATAGAATATATAAGTTTGTATAATTAAAAGAAATTTGGATTTTGTAGAAACACAAGAATTTTCATTCATTAACTTTTGAAAATAATTTCAAAAATAAATTAAGTAAATTATTGAATTTTTTTATCTATTGATAATGTCAACCGATTTGCTACTATAACTTTGAATATCAATATTTAAAAATTTATATTTCAAAACTCAAATATAGAATTTTTGGCAATGGGATAAACAAGTACAATTTGATAATTTTTGTGTATTATTTTAGTTTCTACTGTTTTTTTACTTTAATTCTCGATTTTTTTATCCTAATCAATACTTAAAAAAGATATTTTTTGGATGACCAAAATAGAAACGATCTAAAAGTTAAGTGATCAAAATGAAAGTTTAAACATGATGTGACATAGATAGTTAACTTTCGTTAAAAATTTAATGTTTAAGTGACTAAAATAAAAACGCTTTAAAAATTAAATGAAGAATTTTATTTCAAGGATAAGAATAAAAACACTTTAAAAATTGGATAAATAACATCGTTCATCAATAACTCGGTATCTAATATCTCGGTATCTAATATCTAGTCTATAGGTAGGTTTTCTTTTATAAAAAACAAATCTTGAGTTAGTTGACTAAGGGTTTTTAACACGTGGCAACATCAGATTTGCCACATCTACATCTTATTTACCTGTTCTTTTCCATATGGCATCTAAAAAAAGAAAACCCTTTATACCACTGTGTGAATTGTATTTTAGTACTAAAATGAATTACTTGGATTCAAAAAACTATTTGAATTAAATTAACCAATTATTTAATATTAAATTACATGGATAATATTTATTGCCAAATTTATTTAAAATAATTGATATCAAACTATTTAAGTGTGTGATTTAATTACTATTTGAATTAAAATACTTTAATATTGATAATATTTAATAAGATTAATATTAAACTATTAAAATATTATTTATTACCAAATTTATTGAAAACGTTTTCTAACTTTTTTAAACAACTAATTTTATAAAACTAAATTTCTCTAATAATTTGTATATAATTTTTATTTAATATATTTTAATTAACGTTCAAAGTAAACATATTTTTTAATTGAATAGTGTGTAACTTAATTACTATTAAATTAAAATAATTGGTTAATTTAATTCAAATAGTTTACTTTTTTTTTACGCGGGAACTATCAATATACAATAATTGATGAGTTATATTATTAATAACAACTTTACGTTTTAAATGCATCAATTAGTCACTTTTACCCTCTACAAACTACAATTTTGCCTTCATCTCATACAATTAATTTTTTTTCTTTCTAATTATGTTCCCATTTCAACTTCCTTATTAATAGCAACGTTAGACTTATGCAACTCTCTTTACAAATACCAAAATCTTACTTGATTATTTATCATATTTATTTTTAATATATTACACTATCACACAATTAAGAATAATATGTTGTGATTGAGTTTTAACTCAATTAGTATGGACATTGTTACCAATACAGAAGGACGTGAGTTCAAGTGCGCTGAATCACATTATTATCTTATTTATGGAGTGAAGAAAAATTACGAGTAATTTTAAGTATTACATCAATATGATAAAATTATTAATATATATATATATATATATATAATATGGTGAATGCAGTTACAAATACATTCTGCTATATAATTCAATCAATTTACACTTACTTTCTCACCTTACCCAATATGTTTTATCAATATTCCAATTGTTTGGCAAATTTTTTTATAATCTTTACCCCCAAGAGTTTCCTTTATTGAATTATATCTATAGTGGAATCTACACACAAATAATGGTTACGCATCACAGTATTCTTTTATACGTATCATTTCTATACTTTTCATCAATAACATCTAATAAAGTCTACAATGTTATACTGCCTCTACCTAATCGAATTGTTAAGATTTGAATCATGTTGTCATTTATAAATTTCCCAAAACATTTATCCCCTCCCATAATTTGTTTCAAGAAAAACAATGTTGTATTGTTATACTCATAATTTCTATTCATGTTATTACTTTAGTCATGTCTGCGTAGTTTTTGAAGATTTATTTTTAGCTTCGAAACGCATTTTTAATCGTTTTAATGAAGATTCCAAGAGCAGAATTTCTAGACGGGATTATGACGGAAATTACAAGTTTCAAGCTTTTAATTCGAGTTTAAATGTTCGATTTTTAGGCTTAATTTTTATTATATATGAGCCCAATATTATATTTATTAGGTTTTATTATTTTATTATTTATTTATTCAGAATTGTTTATATTATTTAAATATTTTAAGTTACTTGGGAGTTTTTGTTCTTTAGTCAAATAAGAAAGTTTAGTTTAAAACTAATTTTTATTTAGATTAATTAAAGTTTCAGTATTCTTTAGACTTTTATTTGGATGTACTTAGCTAAATTATATAAAGGTTTCTTCATTGTTTTCATTAATAGGGTTTTCAACTTTGGGATTTTTTTTGTGTAATATTTTTTTCTTGTGATTTTTAGAAGAAATAGTTTTCTTCTCAATGTTCTTCAATGAGTCGTGGGAATTCATTCTTTAACCCTTCAATTTGCCAATAATTATTTTTTGGAGGGTTGATTAGAGTCATTAATTGAGTTTGCTGGGGTTTATATCTCAAATGGTTCAATTGGACACTTAAACATCTATCCATCACATCTATCGACTTATTCAATCTATCTTTCACTTTTAAATTTCGTTTAGTTATCTATTTATTATTTTGAATATTTATTCTTTGTTTTTAAATTTCTTATTTTCTTTTTTTTTTTCTAAATCTATTTAGTTTCTTCCTTTTAGGTCACATCCAAATCCTTGTTTCTTGAGTTGAACAACTTGAATACGATCCTTCTTCCGCCTCTTCTCTATCAAGTGCACCATCACCTTAGAAGTTGTCGCATTGCAACTCGGGTTCCCAATTGACGGTAATTATATGGTCATAGATTGAAGTATAACTAGGGCTCCCAGTTGATGGTGGTTATGCAATTACGGGTTCAAGTTTCATGTCACCAGAAGAGGATGCTTTACAACTTACATACATAAGTTTGAGATCATAATCATAGAGAAAAAAAGGGTTAATCAGTATAATCAACTTATTCTTTTTCTCCATTAAAGTAGTATCCTTAACCTCATTGCCTTAAACCTGTGAAACAATTAGGGGCAAGAAGACTTTCAAGGGGAGGAGTGACTATGACAGTGGAGAAAAGATGAAAAGTAACTCGGGACGACAATAGTTATTGTGATTAAATAACTCATTAATAACTACAATCACTACTGTCCCTACTCAAATTTTAGCTTTTTGTAACAGTCCGTTTTCAGTCAAATCGGAATAGTGGTTTCAAGACCACAAATCTGAGGTCAAAATAATTATTTTATTATTATTTTAATTTTTACATTATGATAGTATGATTGTGTGAAAATTTCTTTAAGAAATTTTATTGTTTGAACGATCAATTTGATAATAAGGACTAAATTGTAAAAATGTAAAATATTAGGGGCAATAGCGTAAAATTTCCTTAATGTGTGTTTTGGATTAAATTGAATAGAGAGATTATTAAATAAGTTAATTTTGATTACATTTAGATTGAGAAAAGAGAAATACGGAATTAGATCGGGGAAAGAACACGGTTTCAGACTAATCGACTTACTACGCCGTTTTTGTATTCGAGGTAAGTTCCTATGTAATAAGCATTATTATAATTGTGTTTTAAATGCTTTGATGTTGCATAAATTATAAATACGACCTTACAAACACGTTTGACGATAATTTGGCAAGTGTGAAGTCCCGGTTGAACCTTAGGAATGGTTTAGAATACAAATGACATGTCATTAAGGGTTATGTGATTTGGGTGCTGGGCCGTACGTCCTATCAGTGGCTAAGTTATCCGGCATGTGTTGTGGATACTCGTCAGCTTGTGTGAGTAGCACTGTGTAGCTTCGTCATGACCGTCAGCTTGTGTGAGCAGACTCGTTGATAACTCTAGTGTGAGCATTATATGTGATACGAGATTGAGATAGCTTTGGCTATGAATGTGGCACTTAGGGTGTGAGATTCTCGAGTATCCGATAGTATTTTGAATGGTTTAACGGGTATATCAAAGACATAGATGAGTATGAGACTAATAAGAGATGGTACAGGTATGTTCATGAACCATATAAGTTTTGAATCGAAGAAACTTGTAAATTTCACATCTAAAATTATGTTTGAATATGTGGAAGGCTTGTTAGCTAATTTGAATTATGAGTTGATATATTCAATTGATTGAATTGTGTATTTATGATTAATTGAGTTTATTTCATATGAGCTTACTAAGCTTTATAGCTTACATTGTTTATTTTTCCATGTTTTATAGTGAAATCAAAGCTAGCTCGGATTCGGGAATTGTCGGAGATTTCATCACACTATCCTACTATCACTTTGGTACTTTTGAACATAAGTATTTTTAGTATATGGCATGTATAGGATTATGGTCATTTTGGTTATGGATTGATAATGAATTTAGCCATTTGAATTTGGCTTGTAAATGTCTAAAGTTTGGTTTGTATATAACCATGAAAGTTGGCTTATTTGGTTGATTTGGTGATGTATATATATATATATATATATATGTGTGTGTGTGTGCTCATGTCTTATGTGATGTGTTGGATGATGGTTATGTGATGCTTGATGATAATAGGTATTATGAGTATCAAATGGTTGAGTTGTGGATATTTGTATGCTAGTGAAACTAGGCTAATAATGCATATTTGAATTTGGTTATTTTGATGTATTGTGAAAGTGAGTTTTGGTATGAAATTGAATGGTGTATTGTGGTACATGTGTGCCTTGTTTTTGTTGATATAGAATTAGCATGAATTAGGCTTGGATTGAGGTTGGATTAAATGCCTATTTATGCCTTGTTAAGTGCCTTTATGAATTGGTGTAGGTATATGCAAATTTGGGTGACAAAATGGCTTGGTAAATAGCTTATTTTTGTCCACATGGGTAGAGACACGGGCGTGTATCTCAGCCGTGTGTGACACACGGTCAGGTTACACGGCCGTGTGTCCCCTGATGTTGAATTAAAAATCAAGTTAGTATGCTCCCCACGACTTGACACACGAGAGTGTGACTTGGCTGTGTGGCATAAGTCAGTAAACCCTATAGGTTTGGCACGGTCTAGCACACGGCCTGGCACATGGGCGTGTGTGGCCATTTTTAGGGCACACGGGCGTGGGTGTTGGCCGTGTGACCCAAGTCAGAGGTTACACGGGGTCGGACACGGGTTGGGGCACGGTCATATGATCCCATTTCGAATGTCCACACGGCCTGTGACACGAGCGTGTCTCACACGGCCGGGCCACACGGGCGTGTGTCCCCTATAGTTTGAAAAAAATTTTAAGTTTTGTAAAAATTTCCTGAGTTATCGGTTTAGTTCCGAACTACTCTTAAAGCATGTTTTGGGCCTCATAGGCTCGTATTAGGGACAATAAGGTTGATGTTGAATAATGACTACATGGAATTGAAAAATGTATGTGAAATGTATATTTAATTGTGTTATAAGTCCGGTAATGTTCCATAACCCTATTCCAGCATTGAATACGGGTGAGGGGTGTTACACTTTTTCTCCATCGTCATAGTCACTCCCTCTAAAAGTCTTCTTGGCCCCACCTCTGACACATGTTTTGGACAGTGAGGTTAAGGATACTACTTTGATGGAGAAAAAGAATAAGTTGATAATACTGGTGAGCCTCTTTTTTCCTTAAGATTATTATCTCAAACTTATGTATGAGGTTTATAAAGCATCCTCTTCTAATGGCATGAAACTTGAACCCGTGATCTCATAACCACTGTCAATTGGGGGCCCGACTTATACTTGAGCCCGTGACTGTATAACCACCGTCAACTGGGAGCCCTAGTTATACTTCAATCTGTGATCGTATAACCACCGTGAACTAAGAGTCCAAGTTGCAATGCGACATCTTCTAAGGTGATGGTGCACTCCCTCCACAATAAATGAAATGTGTAGGTCTTCGAATGTCATCGCATCACTGTGAACTCAAAAATACCTTAAAAATATTAAAATTTCTCCAAAAAACACAAACACAAATAAATCTTTCTCCCTAAATTTCCAACAGCCCACACAAAAAAAAAAAAAACAAATTTTGAAAGGAAGAAAACACTTCCAACAAGACACGTTTTTTGGTTCTCTCTCCAAAACCAATATATTCTCTAAATTTAAAAAACCTAATATCCTAATTAAGTTTTAAAATTGGCCTTTTCTTCTAATTTTTCCACTTATATGATTACATAATAAAAAATAACTTACAATATTACAACTCAATTACAACTATTATGCAATTTTTTTCTCACTTAAAACATATATCTATATAATATTCTTAATTAAAATTTTACATTTTGTCCGGAGATAGCGTGAGTAAAAAGACTAGTTAAAACTATAACTGTAAAGAATTAAGTGGAGTGCGCACAAAAATAAAAATAAAAGAATTAATAATATGATCTAAAATAATAATTAACCAGTACATAATAATTTAGCACCGGATATATTAATTCTTATTTTAAAAGCAATCCATATATTTTTGTGTGAGCTCTAGAGCCTTCATCAACCTTCTTTTTCAATTAGATTTTTTCAAACATCAACTAAGTTAGATTTAATTGCTTCATCTGTATTATCCTATTTGTACAAATTTAATTAATATTTTATAATGTATATATTGCTAGGGTTATGAAAGTGAAAAAAAAAGGAGAAAAATAAGGGAAAATTAGATGAAAATGAAAGGAAAAGAATTAATTTGTTCAAAAAGAAAAACTACATATAATACCTCTTAAACGATACATAATGTGTCCGTTAGCTTGTCATTACATCTTTAACGATACTTAATTATTTAGTGATCAAAATGTAAAAATTGATAATGTTAATGACCGTATTGTAACTTTTTAAAGTTTGACGATCAAAATATCATTTGAATCATGCATAAATTACTAAATCTATAATGATTTACCCTAGTAATAATTAGTAATGAGTGATCTTAATTTCTGGAATTGCTTAGAAATTGCCTCCACCTTCTTCCTTTAACCTTTCCTTGTTTACGAGGTGCCAAGTAGACATGTTTATGGGCCGGGCCATCCGTCCAAGCCCGAAGGTCCACCCGAAAAATGGGTTTAGGTAAAATTTAAGGTCTGTTTCTACATGAACTGAGCCTTGGGCAAGAATTTTTTCGCCTAAGCCTGATTCGGCTCTGCTTGAATATATTATGTTATAAAATATTATATTAATTATATATGTTAAATAATAATATATTTTTATATTAAATCATTAATCCAATAACAATTCATCTCATTACCCAAAACCCAAAAAAAGAACTTACCCAATTAAGCAATCCAATCCAAAATATAAAATTTTAAAAAAATATATATTTAATACAATAAATTATTTATTTGTGTTTTTTAATATAATAGAACATTTATTATATAAATACTTTTTAATATATTTTTAATGTGTTAGAAAACTTTTAGTTTGGCGTTTTTAGTGCATTTGGTGTATTATATTTTTGAATAAAAACTAATCTAAAGAAAAATCAAATATGGACGGGCCAAATTGTAACAACCTGTTTTTCAGTAGTGTCAGAAACTAGTGGTTTCGGAACCAAAACTCCGATGTGTCAGTCCATAAATATTAATTATCTAATATTTATGAGGTCATTAGTGTTGTACTAAATTTTGGTTAAGAAATTTTATCATTTAGATAATTAATTAAGTAAAATGGACTAAATCGTAAAAATTGATAAAGTTATTTGCTATAAATTAAGGTGGTCAAATAGCTATAAAAAGGTCTAGAATGGGAATTAAACCATTATTCTTTATAGGGGCGGTAAATGACATAATTGTTGATATTTGAATGGAAATGATAAGGGTACAATAGTAATTAGGTTATACATGAAATTAAAATAAAATAAGATAGAAATTTCGGTCATCTTCTTCCATTCACACTTTCTAAATTGAAAACCATTGTTGAAGGAGAGGAGAGCTTCGACTGGTTAGGGTTCTTCTATTCGATAGGTATTTGATACTCGTTTTTAGTAATTTTTATGTTTTTGAGCTCGTATTAGCTTAATTTAGCTAACTCGAGGACTAATTTGTAAAATCGTCAAATTTTTTGAATTGTGTCATTGATGAGTTTGAGTTGTTTTTGAAGTTTTATGTTAAATTATTAAGCTTAGTTGTTAGATAGGACTATTTTGTGAAGTAATTTTGGATGATTTTAATGTTAAAGACTAAATTGTTAAGATGATAAAATAGCTTATACTTGATGTGAAATATTTGCAAACATGATTTAGCTAAGTTTAAATGTAACACCCCTAACCCGAATCCGTCTCCAGAACAGGGTTACGGAGCATTACCAAAATTTACATATCAAATAACAGATATTCCACATCATACAATATTCATATCAGAAATCAAACATAAAGTCCCTTATAGGAACCCTCGAGGTCCAAAACATACATTAGAAATGAGTCGGGACTAAACCGGGTACTTAGAGAATTTTTTGCAAAATCTCAAAAATTTTCCAAGGTCCAAGGGTTACACGCCCGTGTCTCAGGCCGTGTAACTCTTTGACTTGGGTCATACGGCCAAGCCACACGCCCGTGTGCTAGGCCGTGTGTAAATACCTGGGCATTTTGTTTTGAAATTCTAAAGATGCAGGGGACACACGGCCAGGTCACAAGCCCATGTGCTAGGCCGTGTGTCACATACGGCTAAGACACACGCCCATGTGGACAAAAATAGGTTATTTTCCAAGCCATATTTCTCACCCTATTTTGTCATCCTCCTATACCAACACTTTAACACATTCACAAGCTATTATAGGTCATTTAACCCAACTTAAAATCAAGTCCTATACATGATATAATACCTCATATAATCAAGTATACACACTTACTTAAATTACCAAATTCACATATATGCATATCTTATCAAATATGCTAACTTAATTCAATCATCAATATGCCAATATAATTTCTATCAACCAACCATTTCAAACACATACCAAACATATCCATCACAAGCCATTCTAATGGCTAGTTACACTTAAAGCATTTATATACCGATATTGGCCAATTAACCTATACATGCCATTATAACCATAATTGATTTACCATATATATACCGAAATGGGCTGATGGATAGTGTGAGTGATCTCCGCCAAGCTTCCAATCCAATGAGCCTCCGAATTACTATAGAACAGGGAAAAATAAAATAGAGTAAGCATGAAATGCTTAGTAAGTTCGTATAACATGGTAATTAACTTACCACTCATTTAAATTCAATATAAACATATAAAGCACATTTAATCAACTTGATCACGAGCCCTAACACATATCCTTATCACCCTTGTTAGTCATATATTTCATATAAATATCAAGAAACATGTATGGGCTCAACAATAATTAGATTTACATGTACATATACTTTCCACATCATGTATTCATATAACATATACAAATCATATCCTTGTATTTCAAGTGCATTTTCATAATAATTCGTCTCGCGTTTAGATTATTTCATGTCGGAACTTTGCCCATTAAATCATTTGAAATGTCAGTGTCACACGGTAAGACACTCAAGGTGTACAAATCTATAATCATGGATGAACATATTCATCAAACAAATTTCATATTCATTTATTATCATCTCGTATTTCCATATATTATGTATCATCATTTTCATGTATTTTAGGCAAATACGTGTATTAATTCATTTCATGTTCATATTTTCTCATGTCAGGATTTTGCCCGTTGAATCATTGAAAACATCGATGGATACACAGGTAGTACACTCGAAGTGTACAAATCAGAAATCCGTCAATTCATATTCAGGAATGCTCTTTAAAGCACATAATTAGGAAATCCTCTCTTGAGCCATATAACAGGAAGCTCACAAAGAGCCATTAATCGGGAAGCTCACAAAGAGCCTATCAGGAAGCTTATCCGGGCTATATAACATGAAGCTCATAAGAGCCATAATTAGGAAGTTCACAAAGAACTTTTAATCAGGAAGCTCACGAAGAGCCTTTAATCAAGAGCTCCGGATAGCCATATATCGGGAAGTTTAAGCGAGCCATATCAGGACGCTCACAAAGAGCTGCGTTTGTGCTCGCAATATAAGCAGGATCACAACCGATCATATAACAGGATGCTTACAAAGAGCTGCGGTAGTCCGCAATACATGCAGGATCACTACCAATTAGAATGCTAGCAGAAACCATATAACGGGAAGCTTGAGAGGGCTTATAACGGGATGCTCTTTTGAGCTGTGGTGTGTCCACAACACATGCAGGACCACAACCAATCAGGAAATCATGTATACATCGAATTCTATTATTCAAACGGGATTTAATATTTATCGGTCTTTGTCAGATATGTAACCAATTTCATATATTTGGCATTTATTCAATTCACATACACAGCATTTAAATCAAGCATATAAATATACACAATTTAGTTACACGAACTTACCTCGACAAATATTCGTGTACGTAAAATCTACTAATTTGACATTTTCTCTTTTCCTCGTTCTAACTCTGAATTTGGTCTATCTGAATTTATATGAATGAATTTAACATTAATTCATGTTCATTTCAAATCAATTCACATCTTAAGCAAAATTATCATTTTACCCCTAAACTTTTAATTAATGACGATTTCGTCCCTAGGCTCAAAAAATGAAAGTCATGCAAGTTAATCCTTATTTCAAGCCTAGCCTATTTTTACATGTAAAATTTACAGCCCATGTATTTCATAAAATTCAAAATTTTTCCATGAATTTTACATCTTTTCAATTTAGTCCCTAAATCACAATTTCATCAAAATTCTCTTTACAAAAGTTGTTTATCTATCAACAACCTTTCTCTTTCTACCATAAAACTTCATAATTCATCTATGTTCATCCATGGCAAAACCCTAGTTCTTTGATAACTATAACACCCCCTAACCCTTATCTGTCGCCGGAATAGGGTTATGGAGTATTACCAGACTTTTCAGATCATATACGAACATTACATAATCATTTAGCATATACATTATAATTTAATCATATCGTCCCTTTTATGGGCCCTCAAGGCCCTAATTACGCGTTAGAAATGAATCAAGACTCGTTCAAAAACTAAAAGAATCTTTCGTGAAATTTTAAAAAATATTCCTCTGTGTAGGGCTCACATGCCCGAGTGGCAAAGGGACACGCCTGTGTGACCTTGTGACATGCCCGTGCTTCAGGCCATGTCCTACCCCATGTAACTCTCTGACTTGCCTTACACGACCAAGTCACACGCCTGTGTGCTAGGCCGTGTGGTCAATTTATTTTTCAAAGGTTAAGTGCAGTTTTCACACGGCTAGGGCACATGCCCGTATGCTAGGCCGTGTGCCTCACATGGCTGAGACATACGCCCATGTCTCTGCCCGTGTGAAGATTTCTGGGCATTCTGTTATGAAAATTTATAAGTTGCAGGGGACACACAGCCAAATCATACACCCATGTGATAGTCGTGTGTCTTATGCGGTCTGGTCACACGCCCGTATGCCAAGCTGTGATGACTCAAAATGAGCTTTAAACATCAAGTTTACTAACCTTGCAACTTAAACAACAAACAACTCAAAAACCAATCATTCAACCAATCCAAAACACATTCAAATACATCTAAAACATGTCAAAACCATCAACCTAATGACCTAACCAATCTATCCTCATAAGTACTTGACATATAATATCCAAAATAATCTAAACAAATACCATTTAAGCTAATTCTAAATTCATACCAATTTCAATCAAAACATATCACTTAATAGCTTTAAACATGACACATATATGTTCATATATAGATATATATATATATATATATATATATTCAACCCATTTCGTATTATAACATCATTACAATTATTTCCCAAAATGACCTACACAAAATAACCTAGGTACATGCCATTACTAAAAAGAAATATACTTCACCATATTTTTGAGTACAGGATCGGGTTTGGATGCTGAATCGACAATTCAACTTTAACATAACCTGCGCACTGAAACAAACCGTACGCTGAGTATAAACTCAATGGTATTTCTATAATCCGAGTACTTTAAATAAAATGATAAATCATACACATTTTAATCATATAATATCTATAATCATTCTATTATTAATTTCATAGGTAATTCATTTATCACACATTTAATCTTCATCAATAGTGTAACATCCTGAATTTTTGGGCCTATGTGTTTAATGGGTGAACATGTGTAATGAGTTAATTTAAGTGTTAGGGGTCCAAATTGGGCTCAAGCTTAGGCAGAGGCCTTGGCTAAAATTATCTGTTTGGGCATTATAGGGTTTAAAAGGTAGTATCTGTGTTTAAAACATCAAAATGGGCTTGTGGCCCAGTGGTCAGTGGCGCCACTTAGGGAGCAAGGAGGTGACGCCACACAAGGGAATAAGGGGCCCAAATTTAAGTTTCATGGAGCCCAATTCTTTTAGTTTAAGTTAGCTAGTTTTCAGCATTTGGGTTAGGTGGAGTGGATGGCAACAAGGCTCAAAAATAGGAGATTTATATGAATAAGATAATGTAGATATTATAATTGATAATATGGAAGATAAAATGAGAAAAGATAGGAGCTATCTACAAGGCTAGGAGTTAGCCGAAATTTCTATAAATAGGGAGGGTTCTCTTCTTTATTTTACGACATTTAGGGTTTCCACCTTTTCTTTCTCTTCTTTCTTCTAAAAGCCGAAAACTCCATTATTCTCTTCTTTCTCCTAAAAGCCGAAAACTTCATTATTCTCTTCTTTCTCCTAAAAGCCGAAAACTCCATTATTCTCTTCTTTCTTCTAAAAGCCGAAAACTCCATTATTCTCTTCTTTCTTCTAAAAGCCGAAAACTTCATTATTCTCTTCTTTCTTCTAAAAGCCGAAAACTCCATTATTCTCTTCTTTTTTCTAAAAGCCGAAAACTCCATTATTCTCTTCTTTCTTCTAAAAGCCGAAAACTCCATTATTCTCTTCTTTCTTCTAAAAGCCGAAAATTCCATTATTCTCTTCTGTTCTTTCTTCTAAAAGCCGAATCTCTATAGATTTCTTCGAATCATCTTCTCTTCCTGATTTTCGCAAAAAGCCGGAATCCTCTGGGAGTAGCCGAATCTTCTCTAGTAAGTAGATCTCTTAGATCTAAAAGCCGGAAACACTAGTCCCTAAATCTCATATCTCTTTTCGGGATTTCAAGGCAGATAGCGGTGGTGTTGGCTACGGATAGCGTCGACTTAGAGGGTCTCGTTATAACGATAATCAGGTGTGTAGATCCTTATCACATAAGTTTTATTTTGTATTATACCTATTAGTGGCTGAAAAGCCGGAAAATGAGGCTGTATGAACAGTCGTGTGTAGATCCTTATCACATAAGTTTTATTTTGTATTATACCTGTTAGGGGCTGAAAAGCCGGAAAATGAGGCTGTATAAACAGTCATGTGTAGATCCTTATCACATAAGTTTTATTTTGTGTTATACCTGTTAGGGGCTGAAAAGTTGGAAAATGAGGCTGTATAAACAGTCGTGTGTAGATCCTTATCACATAAGTTTTATTTTGTATTATACCTGTTAGGGGCTGAAAAGCCGGAAAATGAGGCTGTATGAACAGTCGTGTGTAGATCCCTATCACATAAGTTTTATTTTGTATTATACCTGTTAGGGGCTGAAAAGCGGAAAATGAGGTTGTATGAACAGTCGTGTGTAGATCCGTATCACATAAGTTTTATTTTGTATTATACCTGTTAGGGGCTGAAAAGCCAGAAAATGAGGCTGTATGAATAGTCGTGTGTAGATCCTTATCACATAAGTTTTATTTTGTATTATACCTGTTAGGGGCTGAAAAGCCAGAAAATGAGGCTGTATGAATAGTCGTGTGTAGATCCTTATCGCATAAGTTTTATTTTGTATTATACCTGTTAGGGGCTGAAAAGCCGGGAAAATGAGGCTGTGTGAACAGTCGTGTGTAGATCTCTAACACACAAATTAATTTGTACTAAATATATGTTATGGGCTAAAAGCCGGAAAAAGGTTGTATAGTAATCTGTACTAAATATATGTTATGGGCTAAAAGCCGAAAAGAGGCTGTGTATATAGTCGAATAAAACCCTAAAAGGGTTAGGCAAAGGATGCCAGGTACGTAATCATAGGAATCTCTATGTATATCGAAGTATGTGATAATCTGTGATGAAAATATATTATGTTCTTGCATGTAAGCATGGGGATGGGATTGACATGATGAAGGGGAAGAAGGTCGCATAGCGATCGGTGGCTTTGCCACATAGGTCACATAGTGATCGATCTTTATGACAGGCAGCACAGCTGTCGATATATTTTTAAGGTCGCATAGCGATCGGTGGCTTCGCCACATAGGTCACATAGTGATTGGTCTTTATGACAGGTAGCATAGCTGTCGATATATTTTTAAGGTCACATAGCGATCGGTGGCTTTGCCACATAGGTCACACAGTGATCGGTCTTTAAGACAGGCAGCACAGCTGTCGATATGGTGTGTAGCGATTGGCAGGTTGATTGTAGAAATCCCCAAGGTGTGATGGTTGGTACGGGTTGGTGTGTAGAAGATGGATTTCTAGGTTTGGGTTGGGCCATTCATCATTTATTATTTATCATGTAATTATGATTGTTGCCATTGTGTATGGGCCAGGGCTCATAATGTGTTTGTGGACTCAAGCCTTTTATGTGTTTTTGGGATTTACACACTGAGTCTTGGTGACTCACCCTATTATTTTTCCCTAACTTTTCAGATGAGCAGTAGATCGTGGACATGGGAGCCGAGACGGACTCAATGGGCCATCAAGTTTTTATTTCTATATATTATTTTCAGTTTTTCCTTTAAGTTTATTTGGGAATATTTAGGTAATAAGGCTCCATAGTTTATATTCGCCTAAGTAGTTTTTTTTTAATATTTGCAACTTATGAATTTATGTCAGGGGTTTATTTATACCTAATAATAATAATACAAGGTTTCTTTTCAAATGTCACTTATTTATTCAAATATTTTCTAATTAACTTACGACTTCCAAAACCAAGAAAGCAAAAGTTTTCAATGTACAACCCGTGACACGCCAGATCTGGTCGAAACGTATGTGCCGGGTTTGGGGTGTTACAAATAGCTATCTCAATAACTTTTCTCATAACCATCTATCAATGTTAATATCCATTTCATGAACCCATGATTCGTGATTTCCATTTGGATAATTCAATTCAATATCTCATTCCAATATTATATTCAAAATCATTCAATACCATTCATATTGTCAATTTATTTAATTTCCCCTATTAACACAACTCGAACTCGGACGGATACACGGATCCAACCAAAACACACCAATTTGGCACCCAGTGCTTCACCGGATAATTCGAAGTAATAAATTGACACCTAGTGTCTTGTCGACCATGCCGAAGTAAATTGGTACCTAGTACCTGATCGAATTTATCCGAAGTAATAATGTGACACCCAGTGTCTCATCGACTCGAAGTCGAAGGATCCATGAACACTTTCAATCCTATGGCATGCCAACTATATCCGACTCAGCCCGATACAGTTAATAGGGTTTTCAATTCACTTTTCAAATACAACCAATATTCAATATTTTCACATTTCAACAACAATCAATATTTTCACCAATCACAAATTCATATGATCTCAATTCAATATCAAAATAATAATAAACAACACTCACCTTAATTACTTACCATAAACATTAATTTAAAATTTAACAAATTAAAATTACTAAATTCGGATTATAGAAATACAAACCGTAATTTCCGAATCACTAATCGTCAACTTTCTCTTTTCCTTTCTTAGTCGAACTCTCCGGCACAACATTAGCTACAGAAATTAAAACAATTAAAAATCATCAATACAACACCATTTCACATTGAATATTTTAAATTTTCATTCAACTTTTGTTTAAATGTCAACTTAGTCATTAATCAAATTTAACTCCATTTTCTTCACAATTTATTCTTTATTTTTCATTCAATTTTCCACTTAAACTAAACTTAACTCTCTAATTTCACCATAAAACCCTAAATTTTGAAATTTTACAATTTAGTCCTTATTACTCAAAACTTATGATTTATTCTACAATTCAATCATTTTTTTCACTTCTAACTTGAAATTCTATCAATTTAACCCCTAACACTTCAATTTATTCAACATAAAAAACTTCTAAAAATTCACCAACTTCTAAAATTTTAACATAAATCAAGTAGTATTTTGTTCTAGGATTCTAAAAATATCAAAATTACAAGAAAATGGACTAAATTGACTTACCAATTAAACCTTTGAACCTTAAACCCTAATTTCTCCTTCTTTTTCTTTCCCTTTTTCTTTTTTCTTTCCTTTCTTTGTTTCGTCCCCCTCTTTCTTTCTTTTCTATTCTTTTTCTTTTGTTTATTCTTTATTTACTTTATTTGTTTATTATTAATATAATATAATATAATATATATATAATAATATTTATACTTAAATACTAAGTAATACTTATTTTTTTTATACATGTGTATATTATTAGTACATATGTATTCATTTATTACCATACACTTGTTAGATATGGTTTAATTACTAATTTAGTCCATTCACTTTTCTCTATTCTATAATTCAACTTTTTCCCTATTTGCAATCTAGTCCTTATACCTAATTACTCTTAATTTAGACAAATTCACCTAACCAAAACCTAATTAACTTCACCACTGTCTTCATAAATATTTTTAATAAATATTTTACGAATTCGTTTTTCGAAAATGGAGACCCAAAAATGCACTTTCCGATACCCATAAGTTTTAGGTCATTACAATAACTTTACAAATTAGTCCCCGAGATAGCTAGATTAAGCTATTACGATCTCGGAAACATAAAAATCATTAAAAACGGGACAAAAAAACATACCTAATTGATCAAAATAAGCTTGCTTGAGCTACTTTCTCTTAGCTAGGGTTTCTATGGAAATAATTTGGGAAAGATGATGAAAAAGATGATATTTTCATTATTTAATTAATTATCATCTTTTATTTTTTTCACTTTCTAATTTCATCCTTTTCTTTATTTTATTTTCCATGGATGATTTATCATCCTTAACCACTAAGCATTTTTAAATGATCTATTTACCATAGAAGGACCTCCACTTTAAAGTTCTATAGCTATTTAATCCCTTTAACTATTAGAACTCAACTTTTTCACTTTGTGTAATTTGGTCATTTATCAAATTAAACATGCAATCGGTAAAATTTCTTTACGAAATTTTAATACGACATTACTATCATACTATAGACCATAAAATAATATAAAAATAATTTTTCTTCTGAAATCAAATTTGTGGTCCCAAAACCATTGTTTCGATTTTACCGAAAACGGGCTGTTACATTAAATGTGAGTGAAAATGGTTAAATTGCATGTTTTGAGCTTAGGAACTAAATTGTATAAAAGTGAAAAGTTGAGGGTAATTTTTTAAAATGTAAAAAAGGACTTAATTGCATAAAATGATTTAATTTTGTTGTTGGATTATTTAATTGAATGAAATTATTATTCTAGATCAAGAACGTGTTGATAACAGAGAAAAAGACAAACTAGCTGAGTAGTTCCTGTACTTTGGTTGTTACCGCAAATTAGTCTAGTAAGTTCGTTCGATTTAATTTCAGTACAATTTAACTTTTGTTATAGGAACTTTGATATTAAACGTTGGTTGTTAAACTACTGCTTATAAATAGAACATGAGATAGTAAGTTATTCAAGAATTGTTCTGTGATGAAATACTCTGAGCCGATGAACATAGGATAGAGTACAATTGGCATGGCAATAGGTTATTTTGCGGGCAGTATGGGATTGATCTGAGCAGTGGAGATGATTTTTGTATATTCTCTGTTCACTGGATATGTCGAAGTCCTGCATTTTGTTGTGGACTATCGTGTTATATTACAGTGTACTCTGGTGTGTTGGTTGATCTAGCTCATACAAGCATTCTGGTGTGCTGGTTGGTCTGGCTCATTTAAGCATCTGGTGTGCTGGATGGTTAACCGTGTCCTCGCATCCACTTATAGTTCATCAGGCTATGTTTTATTGATTTTTGGATGGTATTTAAATTTAAAAATTTATTAGTATTATTCTGTTGAGCAATACTCACCTGTTGAGAGTTGTGTTTGATAGGAACCCTGTTCTTTTATCTTGTTATTTGAATTGCTATGTTTAATTTGGTAAGCTTTATCATTTAAACGACGAACTTACTAAGCTTTACATAAGCTTACTCTTGTCTTTGCTTTTTTCTTTGTAGATTGCATTTTATGGAACCGGGAGACTGGATTAACTCAAAGAATCACACTATCCGAGAATATCTTTGGTAGATTTTGAATTTAACTTGGCTCATATGGTATGTAATAGGACAATTTGGCCATGTTTTGTTGTGATTCCTAAGCTTATTGTAGTGTATATGTGCTATGCTTTTGATATGGTAGCTTCAAACAAATATATAAAGTATGCATGTTTGATTCTATGTTGGTGTTAAGTAACCTAACATGAAATGGTAGTTGTCATATTTGAGGTTTGGCATGGTGAGATTGAAAAAGGTTATTTTGTATGAATGTATAAGTGCTTATAGTGTGATTTCATGTATGATACATTGGTTAGGTCATAGGTTGTTGAATTTGGCATTTGCTGGTTGTTCTTAAGTGTGTTTATGGCCTTGTGAGTATGTGTTACAAGTTGGTTTAGGTCCTATGCAATTGGATGAAAAATGGGCATGATTTAGGCCATTTTTTAGCATACACGGGCTGTTACATGGCCGTGTCTCACATGAGTAACCCATATGGGCGTGTTCCCCTGGCGTGTTAGGTGCAAGGTTCATACGAGCTGGCATACGGCTCGCGACACAGCCGTGTGACCCAAGTCAAAGAGTTACACGGCCACGCATATGGGCGTTTGAGGTCGCACACGGGCGTGCAGGGTGACCACACATCCATGTTTGGAGCCACACGACCGTGTGACCCTGAATTGAAAATTTTCAATTTTTCCCTAAACTTTTTGATTTGTTTCAAATTGGTCCCTAATTGTTTCAAAACTATTTTTTAGGGCCGCGAATGCTCGATTTATGGCCCGTAAATGTATGTTCTACCACAATCGAAATTATTTATGAAATTTTTAATTAAATTTGGTAAATTTGGTGCTATTTGATATTCATTGTTTTGAGTTGAATGGTAATATTCTGTAACTCTAATCCGACAACGGTTACGGGTTATGGGTGTTACATAGATTGAGCTCGGATTTGTTTTTCTTAATTGGATTCGACTTGAATAAAAAAATAAGTCCATTTTTCAAACAAAATTAAACCTAAACTTAGAAAATTAATCTAAATACCCCATGAGCACTTCTAATGCCGAGCTTTATTGTATTGTAAGCAAGAAATAGACATGGGAAACTTTTACTTAAGGGCCGCTCTTGCAGAAGCAATAAAGAACATAGTGTGTTTGAGAAAAAAGAGTTGTGTAGTGCTTTTGGACTCTAACCAAAAAGCTTGTATATAGAGCATCTTTTTTTTTTGAATAAATTTCTGCTAGATTTTATTAGAAATCATAAACCCAAATAAAAAATTCCAAAACACAGACAAAGCATACTTAACAAATCAGTAAAAATAAAACCCCATTGGACGAGGCCCAATCTAGCAAAAACAAAAAGGAGTGTGCTCTAGAGTGTTCTCGAAACTGCAATAGCCATCAATGAATCTCTTTAACACCTGAAAGAGCAAACGTTGGAAAGACAAGAACATCTTAATTAAAACACTTTCCTTTAAAATGCTTCCAACCGTTCATCTGCCATTCTTTCTTCTTTTCATTTCTCTGTCTTCCAGCTTTCATCTCCGTAACTCATCGGTCCAGTTAACAAAGATCCTCTTGCAATCCTTCTTCACCTCCGCCGCTATATCCTCATGTAAAGTAATCCTCATGTCCCACTATTCTCCTTTCTTAAATCCTTATGTGGCCAACATATGTGCTACTTTGTTTATATCCCGAAAGCCATACTTAAATTGACAAATCCGAAAACCTCGATTTTTTTATTTAAATAACCCAAATAATTTAATTAAGTATCAAAATGACCCACCTTTTTAATTAAACACCAAAATGACCTGAAATCTACATTAAAAGTTGGTGGAGTCAAATAATATGGCGCCACCAACTTGCCACGTTAGCAGGGAGCATTAAAAAATTAATTTTTTGGTGGAACCATGTAAAATGGCGTCACCTGTATAAATACCATGGAAATACTGCAAGTTCTGGAAAAATGAGAGACTTCAAAACAATTTTCTATTTTCTGGTGGAGCCAACTTAAATGGCGCCACCAGACCTGACCTGACACCCTTCTTTTACATTTTTTTTACTTTTTTTATTAACTTTTGTCTTTTTCTTTAATTTTTTTTCTTTTTTTAAGTTTTTATTTTCTTATTTATTTGTTTATTTTGTTTATTTATTTTTTGTTATTAATTTTAAAAAAATTGAAATGTATATTTGAAATGTTTTATAATATTTTTTTAAAATTTTAAATGTTATTTTTAAATTATTTTTAAAATTTTAAAATTATTTTTAAATTATTTTTTAAATTTAAATATTTTTTTAAATTATTTTAAAATTTTAAATATTATTTTTAAATTTTTCTTATAAATTTAAAAATAATTTTTGAAATTAATTTTTCTAAATTTTAAATATATTTTTAAAAATATAATTTTGAAATTATTTTTTTAATTTTAATATTATTTTTAAATATTAAATATTTTTAATAATTTAAACCTTTAAAATTTTTAAATAAAATTTTTAAAATTCTTTTAACAAGGTTTAATATATTTAAAATAATTAAAAAAATCATAATTTAAAAAAATTCTGAAAAAATGAGGGACTTTAAAAATAATTTTCCAATTTCTGGTGCAGCCAATTTAAATGGCACCACCAGAACACCCTGCTTCAATTTTTTTTTTAAATTTTTTTTTAACTTTTTTTTAACTTTTATCATTTCTCTGACATTTTTTTTATTTTTGTCTTTATCTTTATGTATTTATTTATTTTATTTATTATTAATTTTAAAAAACATGAATGTATTTGAAATGTTTATAATATATATATTTAATTTTAAATATATTTTTGAAATTTTTTTAATTTTAAATATTATTTTTAATTATTGTTTAAAATTTAAATATTATTTTTTAAATATTAATATATTTTTAATATAAAACATTTAAATATTTAAAGATATGACCTTTCAAATTTATTATTAGTTTTATAATATTTTAAATGTATATTTTAATTTGTTTTATAATTTTTTAATTATGATTTTTAAATTATTTAAAATATATTATTTTTAAAGATATGACCTTTCAAATTATTATTTGTTTTATATATTTAAAATATTTTAAATTTTAATATAATTTTTATAAATTATTAATTTTAAAATTAATTTAAAGATATCAAACATTTTTTAAATTAAATTTAAATTGTAAGAATTATATTTATTTGGTGGAGCCACCATCACTCTATACTCTATAGTGTACTTTTTTTATTTTTTTAATATAATAATTTAATTTAATATTTTGTTTTGGTGGAGCCATTCTTTATGGCTCCACCTCTTGGTTCTCTACCATATATAGAATGGTGAAATTATTGTGTTCACTAGGAGAGTTAAAAAAATCTATTCAAGATGAATAATGAGGTGTTTTTGGTGTATGTTATTTTTTATGGTGAAATTATAGAAAGTGATGTTGGTTGTGTATTTCAAGGTCGGCAAAGAGTAGGTTTGCGATTCAAAAAAAAATATGGAGCTAGCAGAAATGAAAAGGAAGATCAGTGCGAAAATAGCTATCCGTTGTGGAAGAGGGATGTCCAAATTATTTTACAAGTTTTCAGTCTCTATAGATCCGTTCAAATTTTGTGAGATGTAGTTGTTAGATGATGATGACTTAGGCACTATGATGGAAATATGGTGGCCGACTGGGAGTGAGAACCCCCAACCAGTTGAATTATTTGCCGAGTTAGCAGACTTAGAGCCTGTTGAGAATGTTAGTCCAATAAGTCAACATCATGAATTTGACTTTAATCTTAATGTTGGATGGACAGACCAATTAGAATGTGAAGGGACATCACAGATGCCCAAAAATTCTAATTATGGTGGGAGTTCGTATAACAACCTTAACCCCGGTCCCCGTTTACAGATACACCCAGAGGTGATAATAAGCACAGAGGCAAATGTCAGAGAAATGACCAATAATGGTGAAGATTCTGATCAAGACGTTGAAGATTTTAGTGACCCTGATGTTGATGAGGTTCCGGGCGATATCGATGATGAAGGCCCGGAAGAGGTTGAAGATGTTCACGGCCCTTCATTCAGTAACCCAAGTCGTGGCATTATTTTACGAAATGAACCTGAGGGCGACATGTTGAACGTAGATCCAGATGCAACGCATGCATCCGAGTTTCCTGAGTACACTGATATAGTACCTGCTCATAGATTGGTGATAAATTCACAGTTCGAGGAGTTATTCGTTGGGCAACAGTTCAAGAATAAGGCGGACTGTGTGTTTGCCATCAAACAATACAGTATGAAGTTGTCGATTGATTACAAGGTTGTCAAATCTACACCGACATTATATGTTGGGGAATGTTGGAGAGCCAGCTATGGGTGTGGTTGGTGAGTTCGAGCTGCATTTATACAGAGGACTTAACAGTGGCAAATAAGAAAATTAGAAGGGCGTCATACATGTAGTGTCGCACGTATGTCTCAAGACCACCAGAAATTGGATGCTAAAAGTATTTGCAACTGCATCATGCCACTAGTGAAAGATAGTTCAATCATTCCTGTGTCAACATTGATTGCAGACATGCAAGCTCGATTTCAGTACAGAGTGTCGTATAGGAAAGCGTGGTTGGCAACACAAATGGCTATGCAACAATTGTACGGCAATTGGATGAGTCATACAATGAACTTCAGGGTTGGATTTCAGCGATGGTGGAGTACATCCCAGGAACTATCATGGACTTGCAAACGTTGCCTTATAGAGGCCATAATGGACAATTGGAACTGGGGAGAAGAGTTTTTTGTCGATTGTTCTAGACTTTCGATCCACGTGTTAGAGCCTTCCCCCACTGCAAACCACTAGTGCAAGTTGATGGAACATGGCTTTATGGAAAATACACGCAAATACTTCTGATTGCAGTTGCACAAGATTGTAACGGAAATGTACTACCGATCACTTTTGCCATCGTGGAGTCTGAGAACTCCGAATCGTGGGCGTATTTCATTCAAAACTTACGGAGACATGTTGTCAGGCAAGACAATATTTGCATTATCTCCGATAGATCGAAGGGTCTTGTTGCTGCGATTCGACAATCTGAGGTTCTATGGAGGTCCGTCTATTGTAATCGTCACATCGCTGTGAACTTCCACAATCAGTACAAGAACAAAGACTGGCGCAAGCGAATTGTGAACATGGGTAAAAATATCGTATTTAAATTCGTATTTGTAATTATTTCGAGTCCATTTCCTAATTTGAATAGTAATATAGCTTAAAATTGGAATACATAGGTAGGATACGAGCTAGAAGAACATCGTTTCAGACATAAGTTGGCGAGGTTAGAGACTGATATGGAGGGGTCCAATCCTTCTCTCAGACAGTGGTTAGGTAGCATGGAGCCGTGGTAATGAGCTCAATGTTTTGACAAGGGGTATCGATATGGTCAAATAACAACTAACCTCGTTGATGCCATTAACTCCGTCTTGAGGCGTACGCGTCACTTGCCAATTTCAGCGGTTTTTTCAGCCACATTTTATAAGTTAGCAACCTTAATGCCAAAAATGGGGTTGAAACAAGCAAAACAGTTAGAGGCAGGACACGTGTACGTCAAAAAAATTAGGGATGCCATGAAAGAGAACGCTCAAAGGGCCAGGTCGATGAATGTAGAACTATATTCCCAAAATTTGGAAACTTTTTGAGTGACAGAGTATATCGGTCGCCGGTCGGGGATCCCACCACGGTCCTATGGAGTTGATCTCCGAAACAGGCGATGTGAGTGCGGGATGTTCCAAACATTACGTTATCTGTGTGCGCATGTGGTTGCAACGTGTGGTACCTACAGTTTGAATGCCGAACAATATATCGACGATGTGTACACACTTGAATGTACGTTGCATATTTGGGGTAACGAGTTCCCCATATTTAGGGATGTATAAACATGGGAAGTGCAACCGCCTGTGTTTGAGATGTTGCTAGATCAGTCACTACGTAGGAGAATCAAAGGTAGACCGAAAACAATGAGGATTCGGAATGACATGGATATAAGAGAACAAGTCGATCCAAAACCTTGCACCATATGTAGAACAGTTGGCCACAATCGGAGCAAATGTCCCTATGGAAACGTCTACACTGGTCAATCTTCACGGTCTGAAAGAAATTAAATGTTGTACCTGATGTTTGCATTTTATGATCTCTTAGAAATGAAGTTTGTATTATTTAGTGTTAAGTTTTTACTTAAAATTAATAGTTGCAACTTTAAATACTTTAAAAGATATTATAAATTATATAAAAAAAAAGACTAATATATAAGTTGTGGAACCCTAAACTAATACAAGAAATATTACATAACACTTGAAATTTACATAACTTAAAATTGGAAAGAACTGGGAGTGGTATCATCGTTAAGGGTATAGCGATTCACAGGCCTTCGTTGACGGGGTGGACATTGGGTGTACTGTACACATTAGGAAGATCGACAGCTCGATCAAACGTGGCCTAAGGCGGGGTGGAGTACATGTTATTACTAAACATGTCAAATGATATCGGTGGTTGGTCTGGGTAAAATGAACTCGAACCGCCTATGTCTGGGTGATATGAACTTGAACTGCCTATGTCTGGGTGATATGAACTTGAACCGGTAATGTCCGAGTGATATGAACTGCTCTGCGACTCATCACAAAAAGCGTCAACCCATTGGTCCGATGTGTTCAAAGGTTGGTCCTCCGAGTTGGGCTCCGCCATATGTTGATCCTCTAGCTCCCCATAGGTTGATTTCCATGACTGTAGCCGTGACCCGATACTATCATAAGTTGTCCGCCATATAAATAAACACGTTATCGAGTCATGTACCACTGTATGTATTCAGTCAAGGGACTAAAGTCAAACATGCACGAGTGCATCTCAGGCCGCCTGTCGTACCGGGCATTCCATAGTGCTACAAAAGATTGATGTTCCACGCTCCAATTTGTTGTATGTTTCCCCCTCATGCTCTTACCGTGGACTTCATCAAATTGTTCTGGCTCGATCGGCATAAATTTTCTACACCTAAATTGTCGCATAACTCGATCACCGTTGTACCACTCAATGGTTGAAAAGTTGAGCACCGGCGTGTTAATGCACCACATATGGGCTTCAACGTGAACCCACTGAGGAATAATGGTTGCAATGTTCATTGTAGAATACGTCATCCACAAGAACTACACAATATAACATAATGAGTCAAGTCACATCACATACTGCAAGTGGATAAGTTATATCAATGTTACTTAAACCATATAAATATATATTACTTTCTCTCCAGCATACGCCTCTATCATTTGGCGGTAAATGATTAATGTTTGGCTCGCACCAATTCCTGGAGACGTGACCCATCTGAAACCGAAACAAACACGTTAGCAGTTAAACTTTGGAAAATATTATCCACACTTATGAGTCGTTAAATGTTAAGTATAATTTTTTTTACCTATTTATAAGTGGCCACGAATATGGTTGGTGCCTAACAGCCGTTAGAAACGGCATCCTATATAAAGCCCAAGACTGTAGCAGAACCAGACAACTAGCCATGTTACTAACCCCATGTTTTGTTGCTCAGCAAAGCTCATAGTACAATGCGGCCAACACTGTCGATCCCCAACTGTAACTATCAGCATGAGAAAAATCCTCCAATAGAGGCAAGTACTTTAAGTGGAACCTATTAGATGTGTTGTTTGGCATAAGCACCCCCCGATCAACTGCATAATATAGGCTCGCGCATCACACATCACCTCGTACTCAGTGGCAGTGCTCGATAACTCCTTAAAATTTGCTCTCAACCATTTCAATGTCAAGCATGTGAAATTCCGTTCCCCATCATTAGGGGACCGTCCAAGCAATCTGTGGCATAGTACTGAAGGTTCCAACACATTGCTTCGACCTGTGACCACAACACCGTCAACTCGTAACCCAAGTTGCATAGTGACGTCTTCCAATGTGATAGTGCACTCCCTGCACGGGATAATGAAGGTGTGGGTCTCCGTACACCACCGCTCAACCAAGGTGGATATTAAATTCGCCCTCAGGTCAAACTTCTGGATCAATGCGACGTCCCCAAATCCCGCCATTTGTAAGTATGGCATGACCCGCTCGTCCGGATTGTACTTGGGAAAATGAAACTGCGACCTCAAAACCCGATAACCATCTTGTATGGTAAATTTTTTATAAAAATATGATAAATCAATTATCTATATAATTTAAACATAAAATTATATATTGAAGACTAAAATTGAAAGGTTGAGAAAACAAAAACATCACACTTATACTATACCAACGTAGCCATTCTAAGTATTTTTTTATTTAAGTTAAATTAAATAAGTAATAATATATTAATAATAGA